>VWYI01046929.1:35283-191102 GCA_013399455.1 Anthoscopus minutus
ATGAACCTCACTGCCGAGAGCCACCGCATTCCGCTGAGCGACGGCAACAGCATCCCGCTCTTGGGGCTGGGCACCTACGCCGACCCCCAGAAAGTAAGTCCGGGGGCGCCGGGACGCCCCGCACCGCTGGCGGGGGCAGGTGCCGACCGCCCTCGCTGCAGCCCCCGAACCGCGGCTACCCTCCTCCTTTCCTCCCGCCCCGGCTACTTCTCTCTTTGCTCCTTTACCCATGCGGAGTTAAAGACGCAGTTCTACCATGAGCATTGCTACCATGAGCAGTGCGGGCAGTGCGCGGCCCGCAGATGAGGAAAAGGTGGGAAGAAATTAAAAAAAAAAACAAAAACAAAAAGTCAGCTCCCAGCTTGAGATGTGCTGCAGCTGCCTCTGTCGTCCACCGCCCCGCGTCGCTGGGCGCACGGGTAGGGGCGCGGGGGACCTGGAGTCCGGATGGTGCCGTGCAATGCCCCGGTCGGGAAGGGATGGGATGGTACCCCCGGCAAGTAGGCCGGGAGCCCTCGGCTACCCGGAGCCAGGAGGGACGGTGCCGTCGGCTCCCCTTCCTTGCCCCCTGCGCCGAGCGTAGATAAAACGAGGGATTTCGGACCGTCTTTCGGCTGCCCCCGATACTTTCCAAGTAATGTTCCTGAAACAAAGACCCAAATTCCTGCATCCTGATTCCTGCGGCTCCCACAGCTGACTGCCAGCGGCCAAACCACTCTCAAATATTCTGCATCCTTTGGTTTTACGCCGGGCAGGCATCCCGTCTGACCATAGTGGTCGGCTGCAGCCGTGGAGGCTAGGGAAGCACACCTGATGCTTCTTCCCTCTAGAGAACCTGGGAGCGCAAAGGCAATTCAGAAGCCACTGCCTTTTAAAGCTCTCCTAAACTGCCTGATCTTTCATCAGTTCTTATTTATTTGTTTGAAGAGTTGGAAAAGAGACATCTTGGCCAGAACCTTTCTTGTGTAATAGCTGGGATGCAATGTTTGTGTATGACTCCATATATCGCAAGGTATTTAAAAGTACCTTTTTAAAGAATACTCTTGATTAAAGCCTTTTACCAACCACTAAATGTTCCATGATGCATCAATAATAGTGTCGAACTTTCAGCAAACACTACTGTAGGAAATGCATTGAGTGATGCAGAAAGGGTGTAAGATGTCCTCAGGACTGCAGTTCTCACTGGTTAACAGTGCTGGTTTACATGAGGAGAATCAATAGGAATTAATGACTTCAGAGCCTGGGCATTGTCCTCCACATCGCTAAACTTTTGGGAGATATTTTCAGCTACTGCAATATTTGAATAATGGTTAGTGAAACAAAATTAAGGTCTCTAACAGGAGTTTTGATATAGCAAAGCAGAATGTTGCATAATTCAGTGTCAAAATAGCTCTGAGTGAACTTGAAGCATCTTCTTCCAGACATGTACATGATGCCCCCAAACCTCAAGTTGCAATTTTTGTCCTAGTTTTAAGTTAAGAAAAATGCAGCTGCCACCACAAGAGTTCTTACCTTGCACTTCCAGCCTGCAGCCCTGACAAACCGTGGCCCAGTACTGTGACATCAGGCAGGGAGCCCAGAGTGGCAAGTAACCTGATGGAGAAGGGAGCTGCATGGGATTCCCTCTTATGGAGGCAGCTTCTCGGGACTGTTGTTGCCCTGCTAAGAATTCATCGTGCAGGAATTCAGCTGTCCCAAAATCAACAGAGCAACAGATATATTTCTTCTCCCCCCCATCCTGCAAAATCCTGATGCTTCCTTTCTTTGCCCTCCCGTGGTTTGAGGTGTATAGCGAGCCTTTGCAAGGAGCTCAATGAGCCAAAATGAATAATTTTTAGGTAGGGCTAGTTTTCAGCCGAATCAGGCTGGGGTAGTAGCTTTTTACTTTTCACATATTCGTCCTTTGTTTTCTGCTAACAGAAGGTGGGGAGGACAGGATAATGCAGGCAAGGTGGCATTGCTACGGCAACTCCAATTTAGAGCAATTGAAGGCGCTGTGTAACCGTATCCTCAGTGGGGATGGGTGCACATATTCAACCACCCTTTCTTCTTCCCCCTGCATTTGTAGGAGTTTGATTTTATGAGCTTTCTCTTTCTACACGATAAATACGTTATAAAGTTATGGGTGGGAGGAGGAGCTGAGAAGAGGTAGAGAAAATAGCGCTGATAAGGCACTTGCCACAGTCTCATTTTCGCAGACCAGGTGAATCAATGTGTGTTTATTTGGCAGAGCTGGCCTGGAGCTTTACGGTAGGATTAGGACTGCTATTTGAGTCGAAGAACTTGCCACAGAGAGCAGCTGGGGAAACGCAGCTGCAGCAGCGTGCTGTGGGATTTGTTGCAGCATTGTGCTACTGGTCGATGATGGGGCAGGACGTTTAAATAGGTCACGGCTTAAAATTTGCCCGTTTCAAAAAGGCTGCTTTGCTAATAAGGGGGGGTGGGGGCTTCTGTCAACTCCTTGCTGTGGCAGCGGAGTGCTGCTGGGCTGCGACAAGCTGCTTTGCCGAGTGTTGACTTGCGCCTGGTGCAGCTTCCACCGGGATGCCTGGCGAGGTGTCTGTCCTGTTCCTCCTGCCTCAACAGCTGAAAGGCTCTGTGGCAACAGAGGACTGTTTCAAGGTTTATCTTAAGGAGTGAGGCTATAAACTAGCGCTGACACGTTTCCCTTAAAATGCTTAGCTGTAGCCTTTTGTGGCTGAATTGCTTAAGAACCAGTATCTGAGCCACCCATTCTCCAGCGGTGGGGGCAGGCAGCTGGTGGTAGCGACAGCTCAAGCCGGCCCCAGCATCCTATTTCTGGTCATGAGTCAGATCCCTGCAACTTCTAGTTATTTTGTGCTCTGATATAAAATACAGAGCTGTTCATTTGTCAGATTATTCATCCTGCTCTCAGAGGCAGGTTTTTGATTTTATACTAGTTTGTTGTTTGCTTTTTTTTCCCCTCCAAAGGTTATTCACCCTGGCACCACTATGTCAGAGAAGCTTGTCCAAAACAAATATGTTTTCTCAGTGTCAGGCTGTAGCCCAGTAGCTTGTAGTGAGCCCAGAGTGTTCTTCCTGAAGTGCAGGAATGTGCTCGCTGGTTAAGCCAACCAGGCAGATTTAGCTAGCCATGGAAGAGGGAAATCTGCTTCTCCGGCAGCAGTCAGAAGAAAACAAAGGCAGGAGGCCAGCTTTCACGTTTCAGGCTTTGTCTGCATAAACTGAACAGCAGTGCCTTCTGTGAAATGTGTCAGCAGCTTACCTTGCTCATCTTAAATAACTTAATTGCTCTTCCAAAGACAACTTGGGGAGGTAAGTCATACTTCTGTGGTTGTGAAATACTCAACAAAAAATACATCTATTGACAGAAAGGCCCCTGTACAAGTTTACTGACTTGGAGTAGTATATCACTCAACAGGACCACTGTGGAAAAGGTCTGTTTGATAATAAGACTCATTTTAATTGAATGCTCCTTCCCCCTAGATGTAAGAGAGCTCTTCTTCTGACTGGGTAGAGACTGAGATGACAATTCAGCTAATTCTTTGAGGCTAAAAAATGCAACGTTGAGGGTTTCTTTTTGCTTTATCTCCTACCACAGCAAGAAAGTTCAAAGAATCCATTGGCTATCAATTCATCTGCTAACAGAAAGAAAGGAGTCTTCACTCGATCACAGAACAGAATTAGTCATAAACTTGGGTTATTTATCAAGAGAAGCACAAACTTTTTTTGCAGGTTTAATTGGTGTTTCCTGTCCTTATTTTAAAATAAAGGTATGCAATAATTGCATAAGTATTAAACTTAATTTTCTTTTGCAGGCAGATTTCAGTGTGTTGAAGTTGGTTTTGCATTCTCCTTCATGCAAGGAATAAAATGTATGATTTGTATTAGATTCTTGCCTACATAAAATATTGGGCTTTTTATTCTACCAAGGATGGACTCAAGTGAAAAAGTGGAAATCTCAGTCACTGACTCTTACCCCTGTTCTCTCTTCCCCAAATATTCTGTCTTCTCATGGTTTTGGGTGGGAACCAGAGTGGGAACTGTGAATCAGGCCTACCACTGCACTCCAGACAGCTTTAAAATTTGAGTCCAATTCTACCTCAGTTTGGCTCTGTGGATCCTTCTGGCAAAGCCCTGTAAATGCAGGAGCAGCTCTGCCAAGGCTCCAGCAGATGCACCGTGACCAGCTTCCCCTCCCTGAGGGCCCCCAAACCGTTGACCCAATTTTCCAGGGTATTAAATAGATGGGGAGGAGGGAGAGGGCAGCCCCACGGGGGAGGGTGGTAGAGGAGGACAGGGCCCTGGGTGAGCCCCTGGCATTGCCCTGTGCTACAGCAGAAGCAGACTGGTTCATGGCAGGCTCCCACCACCTCCCAGCACTGATTTTTAGTTCCCAGCACAACCCATTGAGTGGTACTGGTACCCATCTGGAAGCAGATGAAGTGTAGGGATGAGCAGTCTTAGAGGGGAAAGGTGCTAAAAACACTCCTAAATCCTGGAAATCCTATGCCTCGTTAAAACTGCGCTTAAGCCTACTTCACTTTATAACTCATCCCTGTCAACACAGCTAAGATCATCAGTCCAGTGTCTCCACATAAATACTCCCTGTTTCCCTGGAAGGTCAAGGGGCCTTGGCCACAGCTCCTCTCCCGCCTTCCTGTTTTGACTGAGGGAGGACAGAGCTTGGAGAGAAGGTTGTAGCAACCACACTGTACACAGGCACTGCTTCTGAAACATAAGACTGGGCAAAGCACTCAAGAATAGCACTGGTTGAGGGCTGTTGGCAAGTTGCAGCTTAGCTAAAAATGAGGTTCTGAGGTAGCCAAATCCATTCACAAATTGGAAGCAGTTTTGTGGAATAGTTTCAGGCAAAACAAATGGCAAAGCATTTCATTTTGGGCACTGGCAGTACAAGCTGAGGAATCAAAGAATTATTAAAGCACTTGGAGGTAGCAGTTGTCTTTCCCTGAATAGCCTGCTGGTAAGGGAATCCACATGGGCAGTGAGAAACCAGATTTGGTTCTCCTCAGCCTCTGGGGATTAAATTCATATCAGATTATCAAATAACATTATTGTGGGGTAGGTGATAGGTAGAGAGAGGCAAGAAGAAACTTGTTCAGGCTGGAGCAGGAGGAGCAACCTCCCCAGGGGAAAGCACACTGCCCACCAGCCCCACAGTGTTGGATGCTGAAGAGCTTGGTATGGCTTCCAGCCAGGAGGAAGAGAGACTCATTTCTCCAAATCTTTAACTACCACAAAGTAACCCTTGTGAGTGCCCAGACAGTCTGAGTTTTGTTTAAGAATAACTTGCTGGTTTGAATCAGGGAGAAGAAAAGTTCATCCAGGGCTTCCAGATCCAGTCTGAGTGACCAAGTTAAAAAAATCTGGTTTGGATAAGTAAAGACACTGTTTTGGCACCCTGAATTACTTTTTACACCCAAGCTAGAAGCTGAACAGAGTAATTTTTCATTGTACAGGTCTAACAGCCTCTAATCCTCTCATAGGATCATTTATGTCAAAAAGTTCCTCACACAAGGATGTGCATGCACAAACTTTTTCAATCACTCTTAACTGCGCTGGCTGCACCCCTGCTGCAGGCTGCCTGCCTTTGGAGCTGCTGTTAAGTCAAAAGAGGTAAAAGTGATTTGTCCCCATGATGGGACTGGATCTCTGAGCTGCAGTAAGGGACAAATTATACACAATTTAATCCCTACCCTGTTTTCCTCCTGGAAAGCCACCACTGGCTTCTGAAGCAAGATTGGCTGGAGACAACAATGGTTTTAGGTAACTTGTAAAGAAAGTCACCTGGCCTGACCCAAAGCTACAAAATGAATCATGTACTGAGTGATCCTGGGAAGAATGACAAATGAGATCTCTGAAGACACTGTTGAGCTTAAAGGCTTCCACTGCTTGATTTCTTACCTGTAAATTTCTCCTACTCTGACTGAGACAACTGTCTTCCTCCTGAGGTAAACTTGGCTTCTGGATTTTTTTCTTGAAAGAGATGAGAGATGCAGTGACAAGAGCAGGAACTGTTCTAACATCCAAGTGTTCTTATAGTCTTATTTCCCATGACATGCTATTAAAATAAATATGTAAAGAAAATACCTCAGAACTTTTAATGCAAATGATTACACATGCATATGTGTTTGAACTCAGCAAGTATTGAGTATGAAAGTAGCTCTCTAATTAAGTGATCTTTATGAACTTGCATGAAATTACCACAGATGTAGGCCAGGGAATTATTTTTTTCAGAGGTAAAATATTGGGAGCAGATATTTTCGAACAGAGCTGGGGGAGTCAGCTGGGATATTTGGTTACAAAGCCTCTAATTTATGACTTGAACTTAAGAAGTAAATAAAATTCCTGAAATAATTTTTTTTTTCAAGTTACTGGGTTATATCTCCTAACCAGCATTTCCAAAACACATTGTGTCCCTTCACATTCCTTTTTGGTAACCACCACTGCCTTTCTCAAGCTCTGTTTTTTAAGCAGCAGTATTACCTCACCCAGTACGAGTTCTTGTCTTCAGGGAGCGCTTTGGAGCAGTGGAACCACAGCTGGCCAACATGTAGGAACATCACGTCTCTCAGGGCTGGGATTTTTGAGGTGTTTCAGAGGATATACTCATGCTCCTTCAGTCTCTGAGGATATCCTAAAATCATACATCCAAGTGGAGATTTTTACACTTGAGTCAGGGGTGAAGGGAAGGAGATACATTCCTGCAGCCCAGAAAGACAAATGTGCCTGATCTGCTACATGTCCTGGAGGGCTCCTTGCCTCCCTATTAGTAAACTCTTAGCCTAGACTTCACACTGAACAGTATTCATCCTGAAACCCAATATCTGCAGCCAGATCGCTCATGGAGTCGCGACTCAGTCAGTTTTGTGCTTGAAGGACTAAACCATACTGAGGCAATTTTACTCGTACAGACTGCAGGTGGCATGCCTTTCCTTCAGTGGCTGGTATCCTGGTGTTGAGTGATGCCTTCATTGATTAATTGCTCAGATTTTATTCCTTAACCAAGTCAGTTACTGGCAAGTCCCAGTTGCCAAGAGCAGATACAGGATGGATTACTTGATATTTGGTGCCCAGATACCTTGAGGAAGTACGGGAGCAGGCATCAGCTTTTAGCAGGCAACAGACCAGCTTGGCTCTTGGGCAAGAGCTTGTCTCAGGAGACAAGAAACTGCAGTGATTGGGCTCTAGTACTGCATAAATTCATCCCTGCTGTTTGGTACAGAAGTGGACAATATGCCAAGGGAATAAGTGGTTTCACACATGAAAGAGTGCTTTCACAGATCAAACTCCTTATAACAAAGAGGTGAGAGTATACACTAGAAGGTTAAACTAACTCAAAAGGGTCTCAGAACAAGTTCTGATTTCATCAATGACTTTGGCTAAAAGCTTACTGGTGCGTGACACATTATAAAATTAAGTGTCATGTTTGCTACTGCTGGTTTATCTTGCCTTCTTTTTTCCTCTACCATACAACTTTTCTGTTCTGCCACTGGAGCAGTCTTCCTCCTTTTCTTTATCTTTAACACTCCCTTCTTCATGTTTAGCCTTGACCTCTTCTCTGCCTGCAATTGCGTTTTGATGCCTCAGTTCCTGCTAGCTTGCTGTAAGCTTGTGTTATACAATGGAACATTTTTGGCTTGCATAAATGCAAGATTGCATCTTTACCTCATTAAGAAATGAAACCTAAGTCATATAATTAGAAAAATCAGGTAATTAGAAGAGGTAGATGCTTTTCTTCCTGAAATGTGACAGACTCAGAAACTCCTAGCTTTTGTGTAAGAGCAATACTTGAACCAGATTTTAAATTTGGACTTGATAAAATGACTTACCACACTGTCAGCCTGAAGGAAAGATTCTTGCACACAACTTTCTTGGAAACACAAGCTTTGTTCCCAATACTTTGATTTGCACAATATCCATGGTTCTAAGACATTGTTGAATTTGCAAAATGTTCTTTTATCTCCATGTATCTTCTCTGATGAAATCTCTGTGGTTCTTCGTTTCCATGAAACCGGAAGCTTAATAGAAAAAAAACTGATAGTATTACTAATCTCTGCTCTGTGCTAATGGCTTCTGTTTCCAGTTGTGAACACAATTAGTGTCTAGTCATGTGTAGCAGATTAAAATACGTGTTTACTGAAGTGGGCAACATGTAAAATTCCTGCAAGGCATCTCCAGCCTTGCAGATGAGTGTGAATGAAAGGCTAACTTTCTAGCTACAAGGTTCATTAACGAAGGGAGGACTTCTGAGCAAAATGGATGCAAAATTGCTGGTCATGGAAAATGGTGAATTTTTTAGTTTGCTATAGCAAGCACATTGTGATCAGAACAACTTCTTCCCCTCCCCCGGCCACCCCAACATACTTCTGCTATAAGGGAAGAAAAATTTCTTCTTTATGTGATAGTACCTCTAACCTATGATGGCATGTCAGCTGCTACATGAAAACATTTTCAGACTGCTCCAGGACCAAAAGGGGTGTCCCCGTGCAGAGCCAAGGACCTGCACTAATGAATCCATTGACAGCCAGATAATTGCCTGGCCTTGTGCAGTGATGCCTAATCCAAGCACAGGGCCTGGCTCTTGCACTGTGCCATTTGGCTCCCAAACACAGCACCAACATGTGCAGACTTGGACACGGCAAGAGCGCTCCACAGGAAAATGATCCCAGAACAAGGGGGCCTTTAGGAGGTGATAACTTTGTCTGGGAATCAGGACAACTTTTGGATGGTGAATATCAGGTATCAACACAAACCACCAAACAACGTATCTGTCTATGACACAGGGGAGAATCGTGTTTAATCAGTCCAGATCCAAAACTAACAGGGTTAATCCAGATAAGCTTTTAGGACAGTAGCACTACTCAAAACCAGTCACAGGGATTCTTATTTGAAAAGTAACCAAACAGAGAACAGATCTTTTCCATTCCATAGCTGTGTGCTGCAGTGACAAACACTAGCTGTTTCAGTATATCCCTCTTCCAAAAACTACAAAGTTTGCTACCAGCGCAATAATACTAATCTAAATATTGACACCCAAAAAATAGTACTTTTATTCTTCTCTTTTCCTATGGCTTTCTAAATGTGCTAGGGGTTTTAAATCCTGCTCAAAAGCCACAAGGAAAGCCATTCTATCTAAATAAAAGTTAACAAGATTGTTTTACAGAAGATGAGACAGGGAATCACTGGCATTGTTGAAGAGGGGAAAAAGTGAATCCCTATGAGTGATTAATTTGGATTACCACAACTGAAAGATATGCTTTTTGGCAAGAACATTTAGAGCCCAATTTTCCAGGCAAAGCTCCATTTTTCAAATGTCCCTGACCGACTCCATACGTTAAATATGGCGATGTACTCCTTTATGTCCCTGATTCCCCACAGTTCTTCAAAAAACCTTGTAAGCGTATTCTTGCAGCTCATGTGGGAAGCTAACATCTGGTTTGTCTCTTTGGTTGACCTAGGAGGCCAGATTTGTCAAAACTTGAAAGCACTGTGCAGAAAATGCCTCTCTAGGCTTCGAAGCCAACTCTTGTTCGTTCAGCTAACTAGGTGGTGGAATTCCCCAAGTTTTACATTTGCCTTTGCAAACACTTCTTCGTACTGGCGCCAGAAACCTCTCCCCTTTAACTCTAGGGAATGAAGCAGAAGAGCTACTGGCAACCTTTTCTTCTTTTTTACTGTGCAAGCTGATGCTTTATCTTCCACTTATACCTCACACATCCCTGTGATCGCATTGCTTGTCTGAAGGGTATTTTGATAGCACCCACTCTCCCAGATAAATCCTTCTTTCCAGGGCCAGCCAGCTCCCTCTGTTGTGTCCTCCAGCTCTTCAGGAAAATTTACCAGTCCACCCCACTAGCACAGTGAGCACAGAGACATCATGTGCTTGGTTTGCTTTAATCCTCTAGCTGCCCACAGAAAGGTAAGGCAGCTTTTTAGCTTCACCTTGCATTAGCTGACTTTATGTCAAGTGAAAAGTTGCAGCATTCCTAAAACTGAGAATTCTGCAATCAAGTGTTAAAAATAACTCCAGCACTCTCTGCCAGCTACAATAATAAGGCTTTCCTGAAGACATCTTTGGCTACATCCTAGAATAACAATGTCACAGGAATTCTGGATATGCTAAATCTGCAGTTATGCAATCTAATTTCTGTTGTATGGACAAACTCCATGCTTCAGGCCACTGATAGAGCATCAAGTTAGAAGACAAAGGCACCCCTTTTCTACCTTCAATCATGGTGTGACACAAGGCCACAAATGACACTATTCCCCTCATCCTCTCTGCATATTTGCTGTCCTGCACCTTCCAAGGCAACACAGTGCATGACATAAAGCAAAGTTCTGGGCCAGCACAGCAGCCTGTGGCTCTTAGCTGTGTTGTCTTCCTCCATTTCCAGCTCTACCTGCTTTTGCAGAGAACCCTTTGCTGGGTTTTGCTTCCTGCATGGTGGCTGCCAATGCTTCCAGGGGATGAAAGCCAGATTTTCCTGTGTACAAGAGACAGGGATGTGCTGGCGGTTGCATTTTCCAAGAAAGAGGTGTACAGTACAGCTTCTCTTTTACAACATTAAACAATTCTAAGAATGTACCCTTGTGTGGCTCAATATCCCCTGGCTTTGTAAACTCAACCTGTGCTTTCCTACAGGGCCTTCAGTACACATGCTTTCTATGCTCTGTTCATAACATCTTAAGCCAATCCTTTTTGCCAGTTTGTCCAGAAAACAGGCAAATGAAAATAAGCAATTGGGCTTCTAGAAACTTGCATAAGAATCTGTGTGTGAGTGCTGAGCTCTGATGAAGGAGGCTCTGAGCCCAGGAATGTACCTACTTTCTCCTTCCTGTATTTAGCTAAGATTCCTAAACAGCAGCTCCACATCCTAAATTATAGGTTTGGACTGGAGCACTTGGCCCATGGCTTGGATGTCTTGTGTAATTCTGCTGCAGCTAAACTCAAAATTTTCCAGAAGATGGCCCTGTGTCTCCTAAGACATCAGGCTTTTCTCCCCAGGATCATTATTCCCAACTGAGATACTGCAAAGCATTTCACTAAACAGGTGAGATGCTCAGGACTAAGGTAGAGGGCTTCTTGCCTGAAGTGCTGCTTCCTCTGCTCTCATGTGCTGCTGACACTGGTGCAACTCTTAAAGCTGCTCCTGTAAAACAGGGCAGAGCAGAATCTGGGAGCCTGAGTCAGACTGTTTTCCTTTACCGTACACACTAATAAAGAATAAATTACAATACTGATGTTAAAATGTAAAACCAGTGACTGCAGTAGCAGTTCATATGGTTTTGCAAGATTATAATCTATTGCCAATGTGTTCTGATAGCTTTGTCTTTGGAGATAACCCTCTTAAATCAGCTGGAAAGCCAATGGAAATTGCTGACCAGAAAAAGATACTATAGAAAAAGCAAAAGAATTGGAGGGCAGATGAACTGTGACACTAAATAACAGTAATAAGTCAAACAACCACTAACACTGCTGAGCAAATACTGTTCTACATGATTGGGAAGAGAAAAACTCATGGCTATGCCTGCACAAAAATATTCTCCTGTGGCTTGGTCATGTGTGCTCACAAATCAAACTGAAGCCGAACCATTTGCTATGGTAGGGAGAATAGTTCCTGACCAAATGGGATGTGATGGAAGGTGTCTGGAATAAACATTGACAATTAGGAAAGTTTATGGTCTCAGACAAAAAAGAGAGCAGACTCTTTCAGATAGATTCAGAATTGATGAAGCACATTGCTTTTTCAGACTCACAGGAAGTGGTAACTGGCCAGTTGGCTACTTCATCTGGGGAAAAGGGCCAAATTGCTGCTTCCTTTCTTTCAGTGAAGGTACATATCTGAGTCCGCTCCCCCAGCCTTTCTGTTGGATTTATTTATCATGGAGCCTGAAGGAAACAGAAACCAGTTAAATCTGTCATGCATTATGGTAAATCATCTGGTTTACAAGCTATTGATTGATAGAGGGAATAATTGTGCTCTTGTTTCCTTAAACTTGATGATCTTAAAAATAAAACAGATGCTATTGAAGAAATTTATTAGCAATTGAGCAAGTCCTCCTAGTCAACCAAGCAGTTATTCTTTTATCATAAAATGTGTGATAATACGGTTCTTTGGCACAAATTAGTGACTGTCTGCAAAAGCACTGAAGATAAATATCTGACTTTCAGTGCACAAGTGGTTGTAAAACTCCAGTTCTAGAACAAGTCCTTGATCAAAGTAGCATAGTTGCAAGGCTTGCTAATTAGAAGCTGAGACATTAATTATGGTGAAGGGTCAAGAACACCTCTTATCTACACTTAAATAAAAAGTAATAAAAAGCAGAGATTTGTCTTAAGGCCAAAGCTAGAGAGTCCTGAATTACTACCAAAGGTTTGTCACACAGAGACATTTCAGTACCTCATCTAGTATTTGTACTACTCTAAAAGTAGTGCACTCAGGAATGGTGCAAGAATAAAGCCCTGTCTGGAGTGAGTTGGTAGCATAGAAAACTGAATTTTAGGTAACGTACTGAGTATAACCTGCAGGAAGGAAGGGCAAGAGATCTGGGGTTCTGAGTAGAATGAGGTGGTTGCCCATGGCCAAACAGCCTGAGAGGTGTGGTTCCATCAGCTGCTGTGATAAGTGGTGCTGACCCTTAAACAGCACAGATGCATCACAAATTTCTATCTGAAATTAAATAAAAGTTGGTTTTCAGTTGGTAACCTTTGATCTGGTCACTACTGAAGAACAATGAAAGACAGAAGAGATTTATACACCTCAGACTGAGCAGTGAAGTAGAGGGAAAAATCCCGGTTTGTGCCTTCTCTGATGGAAAGATGGATGAGCAGTGGTGGTCTGAGTCACCCAACCTTCGTATGGTCTTTCAGGAAATAATGGAAAAAGATACCTAGAGCAACACTTCTAAAAAGTGGCAATACCACAACATGACTAGCCTGTGCAACTCATCAGCACAGTTTACCACAGCCCATTACTGCAGGATTTGAAAGGATTAAATACATGAAATGCCAGAAATTATAGTTTCTCCATTATAATGAAAATAAACATATGGTGTAAAGTTTCCAGACTCACAGATGTCTCAGACCTTCAGCTGGGATGGTTCAATAGAGGCAATATTTTCCAAAAACAGCTCCCTAGATTGCTTTGCATTTTTTTATGAAGTACCTTAGATTAGAATCTGTCAGAAACAATATACCACATCAGATGAAATGGACTAGTGCAATAAAAACATATATATACATAAATATATATATAATGTAAACCCATCTCTGGCCATTGGTAATCAAGACCTGATCCAAAACAAAGCCACCCCAAGACCCTAAAGAATAAGATTATTCCTTGAGATGGAGGAGTCTTTCACAAGGTTATTTGTACAGATGTAGGTCCCATGTAAAAAATTAAGAAATACACAAAAGTTCAGCTCTAACACAAGTCAACTGATTCAGCCAAAAGTAGATGCAGTAACTGTGTTTCTCTCTATTCTACCCTCCTTCCATGTCTGAAATTGTGCTGTTCCTTTCCATGTGAGACTTTACCTTTTCTCACCTATTTTTTCTGCTTTTCTTACTGACCAAATGGTCCCCCTGGTGACTGAGAAAAGATGTAACTCAATAACCAACATTTCCTTACCGGGTAGAGTTTAGTATACTACATCAAGAAACAATAGGGAGCTGTGTTTGTGCAATCTCTCAAGAGGGGAAATTCTAGTACTGGGTTCACATCCCATTTTCAGTCTCTTCAACAGATGAAAAAGTAAAAAAGATTTTTTTTTTCCCAAAATCGGTATTATGGTAATGCACTGTCCTCTAAATGCTC
The DNA here is from genome assembly GCA_013399455.1 of Anthoscopus minutus. NCBI lineage: Eukaryota > Metazoa > Chordata > Aves > Passeriformes > Paridae > Anthoscopus > Anthoscopus minutus. The sequence goes on from VWYI01046929.1 coordinate 49,107, forward strand.
TGCTTTTGTACGTTTGAATGGCAAAAGTCAAACAGGCTGAAGAAATTGAGAAGACACATTGTTTGCAGAATCATGTTTCAGAGAAAAAAAAACACTGATAGCACTTTTGGAAATATACTTGTCTTTCAGATAACTAATAATCACTTAGGCTTGAGCTCCCCAGACCTTTCAGCTGAGCCCTGTTGCTCTGTGCCAGTTAGCCTGAGCATTGCAACTTTGGTTCCAACCTCTTGTGGCTCATTGCTGGGGCAGAGGTCTGAGGTTAATGTCATCAGTCACCGCAGGCTTGCAGTGCTCATGTCAGAGCTTTCACCCTGGTGCCTCTCTCAAATCCTCTCTTGCAGGTTTAGGCAGGGACAAAGCAGAGAACATGTTGGAGGTTGTCATTGCTCCATGCCTCACACTTCTGTAATGCTGCCTGGCATGCTCCAAGTGAAAAGTAGCCTTTGAGTGTGCCTGAAAAGTTGGTAGCTGCCATGGTCTTTGTTACATCTGACTAACAAACAGGAAAGGGCCCTGCCAGGGGCTGAGTGTGCTTTTGGGAGGCTTCTACAATGGAAGCAGCAAAGCACTGAAACAAGTGTTTCATTGTCTCCCTCAATTAAGCACATGGTATTGCATCACTGCTGCTGTAAATACTCTAGAGTGCCAAATTGTGTCGTTTTGCTTCTCGGCCCTCATTCAGGTCTGTAATAAATTAAGGCACGTGCAAGCTGATTTGCGTTTTAAGTAACCTTTAGGCACTGCGTGCTGGAGCAGAAAGTTCCATCCAAGGCCAAACAGAAATTGGTCCATTTTGTGTCCCTCAGAGTCAGCCAAGATGGGGCACTGAGCAAGCAGGCTGGAATATGGTCCCATTATCCCAGAATGATCTGTCACCAGCCTACAGTTCTGGGACTGAAAGACAGGGATATAGATATTCCCAGCTATCTTCAGCAGTCCTTCAAAGACTTTTCTTTCATGAATATGGAAGGGAAGATGATGTCCTTAATCTTTGAAGCATCCTATAGCAGCTATGGGTTTCACATGCTCTAGTTTAGCAGGTGGTGGAAGAGAAGCTGTTTCTTTTATGATAAACTCATGGATAGTTAGGCCAGTGGCAGCTGTAAAAGGACAGCTAGGAAAGAGAGGGAGGACAGCTATTGCTATGGTGAAAAATGGTCCTTTCCAACAATACTTACTGCCAGTCCTACTTCTCCCCTTGGCATTGTCAAAACCAACAAATTTGACATCTTCTCTTCATACTGTCTCATTTCCAGACACCTCTGGCATCTGCTTTCTTCACAGGAGAAGCAGTGTGGTCTTGGCCCTGCAGCTGCAGAGAGCAAAATCCAACTCTTGCCATTTGTTGTTGATGGACAGCAGCACAGCAGAGCAGTTTTCCTTGCCTTCAGTTTTTCTTAAAGTGAATCAGATGTTCCTGTTGAAGCAGAGCAATGCCCATGAAAAGGATGGGAGAATAGCATTGCTCCACGCCCTTGGCCACCACCACTTAGAGCTGCTCTCTCATTATAAAAAAGTGTAGGAACCATAAGTTGTTTTCAGTACAATTTTAGTGACCAGACAAATAATTTCGGTAACCAGTTTTATGCTTTTTTGCTTAGCTTGTCCTACGTGTAATTTTGCTTGCCACATTGGCTAATGGAAAATATGGAAAATATAACTTCTGAAAAAACAAGCTTACTCTGAATTTTGGCAATGATGAGCAAACATAAATGCAGCACACAGTACAAAAATACTACTTATTAGGAGATTTCTTGGGCTCACCTTAAACTGAAACAGTAAAATATATATAAATATACTTTAAAGCAACTACTATTTCTTAACCACACAGTAAAGCAGATGTTCAGAACTGGGAATACCAGTAGATAGTCTTGGCCTTCAGATTGTGATACTAACAATAGTAAATTGGTTTGAGGAAAGTCAAATCCAAATTCCTATGCTGCTGAAAGGTCCAAGTTATTCAAACATCCTCTTATCAGCAGGTGGTTGACCAGCTTCTGCTCAACCAAAAAGTCATCTTCCCCTTGAGTGATTTTATCAAATGGCTATTGTAGGAAAGCCCTTCTTCTCTAGATAAGAAATTCTGAATTTCTTTTCCTATCAAATGTTTGATTCTACCTCCTGAGAACACTAGTATTTTCTCTTTCACAGAGACAGTTTTTTGCTTTGCTGCCTTTTCCCAGTCTAATCCCACATGCTCAACAGTTTTGAGAAAAAGTGCATTCCTCCTTTACTGGGGGGGTAAGGAATGGTCACTCACGATGAATTACACCACAGATTTTGTGCATATCTCAGGGACTCTCTAGCACTGAAGGAGAGGTAAGCACTAGGCTGATAATATATTTATTCTTTTCCTTCTCCCATCAGACTCCCAAAGGTTCCTGCCAGGAGGCTGTGAAGATTGCCATTGATGCTGGTTACCGCCACATTGATGGTGCCTTCGTCTACTTCAACGAGCATGAAGTGGGACAAGCCATCCGGGAGAAGATTGCTGAAGGGAAGATCAAGCGAGAAGACATATTTTACTGTGGCAAGGTGAGAACCTGCCAGTTACTTAAACTAAATCCAGGATTTCCATGAATGGTCTTTCTTAAGAATGCCAGTGCTATCAATGTCTGGAATGCTTCCTTCTAGATCCAATGTCCTTTTTTGTTCTTCCCTAGCATTACCAGAATGCTGCAGATCTTTTTGAACACTAGGTTTGCTGTGAGGCACAGGAATGACTGTTGCTCTGTTTAAATCTCTGATAGCAATGGGAACCATGCAACATCCCTTCTGATAAGAATTAGAAGGCACCTGCAAGTTAAGATCATGGCTACATTCAGTCTAAAGTGCTGCCTAACCTGTTACTGTGCCACACATTGTGTTGTCACACACAGAGCCCCATCTGGACAATGATCCTGCAGCTGAGCTATTTTGCTGTCAGAGCAATTACCTGCACAGGTTTGCCATGAGGTTGCACAATGAAAGGGGTAGGAACAAGCACGTGCATGCCAATGTCTGTGTAGGGGAGAACAGCAAGCAATGCCTACATGGGTACTATTGCCAGAAAATTACTCATCAAGCTACACCCTTAGTTACTGTATCACCTGCCATTAAAAAGTTCTAGGATGATGAATCAACTTACTTGGAGAGAAGATGTCATTACACTTCTATTCTAGAGCAAAGAGGCTGGAGTAATGCATGAGCTATTTTATGCATTAACTCTATGACTTGACTCTCTCCTAAAAGAATTAAATCCTTGTCCAATGAAATATCCGACAAAAGCTGTCACAACTACGATGAACTACCCCACATATAAGAGAGCTCATTGCACATCACAGAATAAAGACTGATGGTGCCTTTCCGGTTTCTAAGGGAGTTTATGGCTTCAAATAGTCCTTCCTGCAGTGCTTCTTTGAACATATCAGCCTAATATTTTCCCTTTCTCCTTTCCCGAATAAGATGTAATCCAATTACTTAACAGACTTGCAAATAAACACCACCGTTCCTAGAGTGAAAGATTCCATGGGATGAGAGGCCTGCCTTACTGTGAGTAATTTAGTTAAGTTCTTTGATCCGGGAAAACTAAGCTTCAGATTGGATAGTTTGCAGACCAAGTGGATTTTCAGCAGTTGTAGACCAATTTCCAAGTACAGCAATTTCCAATCTGTAAAATATGCACCTCTTTTCCAAGTTTCCCGCTTGCTTCTACTAATAACAACCTTAGCATTCTGAGAAAAGCCTCACATTCTCAAATTCTCAGCCTTTATCAGGGGAATTTCTCAGTCTGTCATATGCCAAATATGTTGATTTGGATCAGTGAAAATATTTGGTTTCAACAGTTTTATGGTTTCATTACTGCAAATTATCAGTAATATTACAAATCAAAACCACCATGTTGTGCCAAAAGGTTAGAACCAGATGTCCTAAAAATTTTGAGTATTTTAACTTTCTCAACTGCTTTCCCTGCAATTTATTTGCCCATATAAACCTTTAGGCTCTACAAAAGCACATCTCCTGGTAAAATTTCCAAACTTCCTTTATTCATTAAGCCTTTCTGTATTCAGTTGTCTGATCTGATCACCAGATGATTTTCCTAGTTGATATTCACCACTTAAACATTGAGTCATTTGGAAAACTGCAGGTCCTGCAAGCCACAGTGCTGCAATACGCAGTACCACAACAGCCAGTGCCTGTGCTCCCAGCCTGCCTTGTGTCTGTGAGATGACACACAAATGGATTTCTCTTACAGTGTGTCCTGGTTGTGCTTGACAAAACATCAGCTGATCAGGGTGATAGTCCATCATAACATTTCTACAATCTTTAAAAGAACAGAAACAGAAAATACTCTGCAACTAATTCAATCCATCACAATCTAGGTTTTTCACAGGCTTCACTCAAAGTTCTCACAGCAGCTCTGAACTTCCCAGAAGGAGTGGGAATGGATCTCCCTTGCCTTACGTATCTTTAGTTTAATGTACCTCACAAACTTAGGTATCTTACAAACTACTACAGTCAAATCTCAACCCAGTAAATACTTCAGGCATCCATCAGTAGCTGATTGACATGAACTGTTGCATCTTCTAGGAAACATGGTAGATAAACAGACCATTTTTGGAAGAACCGGGCACTACAGAAGTTAGTTATGTTTTCTGCCTTACTGACATGATAAGTATTGGAAATCCCCAAGAGCCTTCAGACTCAAGCCCCTCGTGCAGATCTTTGCTTAAACAGAGATGCTGCAGATGGAAGGCTGATCCATCAGCAGGGACTGAGGAGAGCAGCCCTGCTGAGTGGCAGCGTTACTGGAACAGTGACCTGGTGTGATCGCGCTGCATCTGCCAGTTGAAATCATCAGCACTTGCACTTGGCTCTTGCTGCTGGCTGCCTGATCAGGCAGAGCAGCTCAGCATCCAGAAATTTTAGAGGTTTTATATCAACTGCCAACATCTCACTTGGCTCATACAGCAAGACCTTTTTGGTCTCCTCTTTCATCCCAGGATATTTCTTTCATTAAACTAGAAGTAACATTTCCAGGAAATGTGGTGTCCTGAAGTGCCAAAGCCAGCTGGCAGCTTTGACTGTTCAAACATGGGTTTTACTTAGGTAGATAATACAATAACTTGTACAAATCATGAAAACCGTTATGAAACTCTCAGTTTTCCATGGCATTGATGTATTGACATAGTACAAATGTTTGCTGTTTTTAAAGGCTGGCTCTTCAGAACCTCTGTAGTTTTTAGAGGGAAGTATATTCACTGGCAAATGCTGAGCTCAATAGAACTGGGCTAGAAAGGGCGTTCAGGGAAATTACATCTAGGCAATACATCTCTGGTTACCAAGTTTCTAAAACACAGTAACAAACTGGACATAAAGGGTCTAAAAAGTAATTTATTTACTTAAATACAAGTTAAGCTCATTTAGCATGTAAAATGTTTAAAAAACACATAGACCAAAGGTTTTCAGTAAATCCAGTGGAACAACCTAAAACTCTTGAGAATAGGACCTTGGTCCTCTTACTGCAGTACACCTTAACCTCTTACCACTGTCTGCTGATCATAAACTCTTCACACCTTGCAGCATACAGTTAAGAAAGGCCTAGAATTTCCAGGTGTTTTGGTTTGTCACCCTAAGGCAGGGTCAGATATCCTGCTTTCGGTACAACTTAAGATGTACTCGCTTCTGTGGGCAGAGCTGAGCAGATTGTTTTCTTGGGCAACAACTACAACATAGTTTTAAAAGAAAACCAGCATCTAAAATAGCTTGAAGTTTACACAGGTTATGCCCTTTAACACCAATAATCAGCATCTTCTCCCATAAATCACAATTCAAGTTTTCAGTCTTTAGAACAAATTCATTCTATACCTTAGCATGCACTGTCTGTGAGCTTTGGTTGCAGAACTGACTAGAAAATGACCATATCAGAAAAAAAGCAGGCTTTTCCAACCAACAAAAGTGACAAAAACCTTAATGTGACTCCACGCAGTTAGTTTTGCAAGTTGAAAAACAAAAAAGAAAGAAAATAGCCCAACTTATTGTGTGCATTCAAATGACACTTTAAACCTTCTGTTGTGTGTTAATTCTTCTGCAGTTAAAATCCACAAAACTCAATCAGTATACAAAGTGCTCTTGGTTACTAATTACCATGCTGTGGTTTTACTCTTGCAAGAGACTTGCATCAGCAGAGTTCAGTTAGAGATTGTCCTGAACGCTCAACCAGCTAAGCACACTCCATAGCAACCTCGAGACATAACCCTGAAAGGAAGCAGTTTGCATTAAAGAGGTACAGAAGAATGTGCTTTAACTACTCACACCTACACTACAGTGACTAAATGCAAACACATCTTTCCATGAGGACTGGGGAATAAAATTTCTCTAGGTCAGGCAGTCTCTCAGGTTCCACAACCACAGGGGAAAACCAGAAGATTCTCTTAGTGCTGGGTGCTTGGCTGTTCAATAGCTAACTCACATGATCCAAGATTCTGCCTTTAGGCATAAAACTGACCACAGATTCCTTGTGGGAACAAAGTTTTTCAGTGAAAGCATATGCTTGGAAAACAAAAGGAATCTGCCTAAGTTCATTGAGCAAGAGTTTTCAATATATTCAGCTCAGAAGAACCTGTGTTGTAATAAAAAAATATGTAATGGCTTTACTGGGTCAATGCTTCATCAGTCCTGGGCAAGAATTATCTTAACCTCTGTACCTGGCTCTGACAGAAGGCAAGGTATGGCCCTCACCTCTGCCTGGCAGGGATGGAGACCACAATGTCTTTGCACTCTGCCAGAAGTACTAGAGGGAGGGAGTGTGTCTTGGGGGACTTCAGCCGGTTCACTGTTCCTCCTGGCACTCAAAAAGCCTGTGTTTGCCTCCCCAGCTGTGGAATACCTGCCACCCACCAGAGCTGGTACGTCCCACGCTGGAGAAAACCCTGAAGATCCTGCAGCTGGACTATGTTGACCTCTACATTATTGAGCTGCCAATGGCTTTCAAGGTAAAAAGAAAAATTGCTTGGAAAAAGTGCATGAACTTAGCTTGAACCCAGGTCTCCATCTAGCATATTCCTTGCAGCTTCCAGTTTGTGTTGTTGATAGCATTTTGGGCAGACAACATATATTTTGATTTATACTGCACACATCTTTTCTGTGCACTACCCACCCAAAGAGACGCTTATTGGTGGTGTGAGAACAGGCCAGGAGAGATGCTGCATGGAGTCTTTCTGCTGGAAGGACAGGTCTCCCAACTGCAGCTGAGCAGCTCCTCCTCTGAAAAATTACCGGAGCTGAGAAGTACACCTGAATCCACTCTGAACCATGAGGAGAGTCACTGGAGAAAAGAACTCATAAAAAGCAGCAACAAGCAAAGTTCAGAGGGGGAGAGGGAAAGGTAAAAAGTTACCAAGTTGGTTTCCTTACTCTGTCCCAAATTAAAGCTGCTAGGCAAATCGTGGTTATGATCTTAATCTCCATAACTGTAGTGCTCACCTTCACTAGATCCCAGCTGGTACCAAATGTGGGTTGTCTATCTCTCATTCTTAAATGTTCAAGTTTGATATTCCCTCATACTGCTGGCTCTGGGCAACTTGTAGGCAAAACCTTTGAATGCAGGGAGCTCACATCACAGTTACATGCCTCCCTCTTGCAAGTCCACATGCTTTCTGCTTTCACAGCTTTTTTGTACCTTGCTTTATGATTTTCCTCTACAAGTACATGATATAAAGGCAAATGAAATGAAGAGAATGATATTCAAAAATTTAAGTGGTTTTGAACTAATTAAATCCTTTTTCTAAGAGAGAATAGGGTCAGGCAATTAGTTGGTTAATTGCTTCTGAACAAGGTTTGAGCTCTAAACTGGCCTCTTTTTGCAATAAAGGTATTATTAAAATCATATTTTGCTGCAGACTCCAAATTACCAGGACTATCAGATAGGAAACAATTTACCAATGAGGCTATCACATTACACTTGCATCCCTTTTTTTCCCCTGAGGAGGCCATATCCTACTAAGACTTGTATAGAAGTAACCAGACTGATATTAAAATTTTATTTATACAGTCACAAGTATGGAAACCTTTTGGGTACATTTTTAAAATTTCCCACCACTAGCAATTTCCTGTTTCCCTTTTCTTGTGTTTGTATTCTTTAATAGTTCATTCTCCCACACAGTGAAGGTCATTGTCTCCCAATATAAAAATATAGACAGCTGGCTTTAAAGTAATGTACATCTGACTCCCTAAGGCTTGTATCAACAATCTCGAGTAGTTAAAAGAGTAGCAGACCTACAGATTCATTCATGTTTCTCATGAGAGAGAGAAAAAAATAAGTCACTTTCTTCCTGAAAAGGGTACACTTTTCTATGTCAAATACAAAATGAAAAAATTCTTTTGCAGTGGTGACAGGTTTCCTTTCTTTGCTCCCTCTCTCACAAATACACCCATCCTGCCTGGATGCTTGTCTTTGATGAGGAGCATGCAGGTGTAATTCTAAGAGACTTCTACTCCCCCCTAGTCTGCAAACATAGGTGCTTTCTTCTCTAAAAGTCTAGCAAAAGCAGTCTCTGGTTGGAAGCAGTGATGTACATATGACAGAACTTACAGTACCCACCCTGAAAACAGTAAGAAACATGCCCCTGCCGAGCCCAGCCAGCAATTTGTCTCAGGGCTTTCAGGCAGAGTAAGAGGACTATGGTTTCAGAGAGCACCACTCAGCAAAGTCCCACTGCTTTTCAACAGCTTGAGAATGGCCATCACATGGGGTGAAATTATTCTCTGACCTACCAACATTAGCCTACACCTCCCTGTATTTTTTCCCTATATAGGTTCCCCGTTCAGGACTTTTGTCCTTCCTGCCTTTAGCCCTCAGCAGTGTTACTCAGCTCCTCCACCCTAGCAAGGCAGTAACCAGCAGAAACAGGCCACCATGTGCCCTCCCTCTGCCTGGGGAGCTCATACCCAGGAGACGTTTTAGGGGTGAAAAACCAGCAGGATTTTTAGGGGACTCTTCTCAGATGACTGATTCATAAGTAAGCACCAACTTGTGCACTAAATAATCTGCAAATCCATCCTAACTGAGTGATTATGTCATCTGACAGGACAGCAGATATTTTAGTGTTACACTGAAGAAGCCTCATCTAAATATCTTGTAATTTTAAATCACTCAAAACAGACCATTGGTGCCACTATTTGACTTCCTGTTGCCCTTCTGTTTATAGGGCAAGCATTCATAGGTTGTTAAAGTTGCTTTCTTGAGAAAGCCTGCTTGTCAAAGACCATTTTGTGAAAGCTAGGGGATGTACAGACTTGTCTTCCTGCATGTATGCTGGTGATAAAATTATTATAATGGGAGCAGGACTTTTCCTCTCAGTGGTTAGCAGCTGCTGGGTTTTAAACTGGCAAGTAAACTGTCTGGTATCTTTTGGAGTGTCTCCAGATATGACATGAGAAGATGTGATTCTGCATAATGGCAGTGACTGTGCGGCGTTGCCACAATAATGTCAGTGCTCATGCAGCAGCATGGTACCAAGCCACCTTTCAACCAGTGTAAAACACAAGGCTTTCTACAAGAGAACTGTAAGAGAAGACATCATCATTTCTAGGGTGACTGGTATGGTGTAGTTCATGAGAACCCAGAGCTAAAATATGCTACAAACTTCTGAAAGACCTTTCCAAAGACCCCATAACCACCACCCTGCCACCATCAAAACACTGCTTTTCTCTCAGCACTTTATCCATCTGCAGGCAGTTCTTCCATTTAGAAATTCCCTTTCATAAAAAGATGGCTTGGTAGACAAAATTTTGTCTGGAGGCTATTGAGCAGAGACAAATGCACTTCAACATTTAGCAGAGTTCTCTGCCTGTAGGAGGAAGAATTGATCACTGTAGAAACCCACAATAGTTCACACCACATCTCAGTCAAGAGAAGTTCATCTTCAAGCACCATCTATTCTGACTTGGCTCGTTTTTAAAACACAAATGATAGGGGAAAATGGGAGGATGGTAAATTAGCTGATATAATTGCTGCCTATTGACTACTACAAAAAAAAGTTGAATAGGAGTTAGTGAATTAGAAGTGGGACAGAGTAAAAAGGTCCTGACTTCAGACTCATCTAAAATTAAACAGATCCAACTGTTTAATATGTTGAACTTGCAGTCCTTGGAAAGCGCACTGGGATGTCACGGGATGAATTTTCCAAAATGAATTTGTTCCAAAATACCATAGGGTGGTTTTGCAAATAAAGCTTTTCCACCTCATGTTATGATGGCAAACACTTTGTCTTCTAACAGAAAAAATATGTACCAAACAGTCACCTACCTCCTTTTAGTCAAGATATTCTCTTTTTTCCCACAAGACAGAGCAACAAAAGCAACAAGTTGCCTTTGTGGAATTCTCTGGGGAAAACCAGCACATTTGGAGGAGAGAGGCTTATGTCTGTAACTGAGACCTTGGCCCTCTGAAATCTGAGGCTGTGTTTTCCTTAGGCTCACTTTTCCCATTAAATGCCTTGGATCTGAACTCCACTGAATTGGGAGGTGATAGTTAATGATCATATTAGTCACAGCTGCATGTTCCCAAGGAGTTACCACATCAACATCTTGTACTCAGGCCTTTGAAATGTAGCAGTTTGAAGTCACATCAAATGTGAAACATCACTGAAGGGTTTTTGTTCAAAAAAAAAAAACCAAACCCCAGCAAAACACAAAAGTGAAATTGTGATCAGACACAAGGGAGGAAGGTGTTAATGCATTGCTTGCAAGAGCAGTGAAATGACCAGCAAACAAGAGAAAGCTGTGCCCATGAGATGTCAGCTCATAAATCATCTCTGAAGCTGACAGAGTATAGAGATTCTAGTGCCCAAAGAAAGGTGGATAGTGCATTTAAGAGGTCAGCTATGCCCATAGCCTTTTACTGTGCTAGTATCTCTTGGACCCTTCAGCTCCTGGGGAGAGTACAAGATTAGTCCAGTTCCTAAGTGCTTAGGACGCAAACTGGAGGCAAGGGAAGGGCCAAAAAGAAGAGGAAAGAAGTAAAAGAGAATACAGGCTGGTACTTTAACCCAGCCCTTCAGAAGGAGATTAGTCTTTTGGATGCCATAATATAAACGTCAAAAGTTTACAGAAAAACAAGGCCATCCAGGAACTCCTGAGTGTATTCTTATGTGACTGTTCAGGAGTGTATCCAAGGACTATCTAGCAGACGAGGATGTGGTAAGCCCAGCATGAATGACCTGCTGAACTTAGGGTGTTTCAGAAAACGATTTCATTTTTTTTTTATTGTTTACTAGTAGAAACAGAGTCCATGAAAAAATTTTTGCTCTAAGGAATGAAAAATATTTCTTTAAAGCACAGCAGTATGGTTTTACTTTTCAGCCTGGAGATGCACTCTACCCAAAAGATGAAAATGGAAAATTTATCTACCATGAAACAGACTTATGTGCCACTTGGGAGGTAAGCAAACACAACATCCATCCATGCATGCTTTAAACCCACAGATATTCATTCTAATTTTTACTTGTAGTTTTCATAAACATAACTGAAGCAAATTGCCAGGGCAAATGGACCGAATTCTACTAGCTCCATGGATAAATTTTACTGCTATCCTTAAGCATGTTTCTTTTTACTGTCATTTGATTATTTTTACAAGACATTATTGAAACATTAGACATCCACATTCCCTCTTTAGGAGAGTACACTCTACATTTACTGCTTGAGGCTTTTATCATTAGGTTTTTACCAATCTTTCCCCTTCATCAGATCTTCACAGAAAGAGAAATTTGGAGCCCTCAGAAGAGACTAGGTCATCTTGAAAAAAATAAAATCTTTTCACTTGCAGGAAAAAACAGATTTTGCCCTAAAGCTCATCATAAAAAAAATCCCAACCAATCAACAAATCCTATTTAAAAAACAAAAAGAACCAACACCCCCACGCAAAAAAAAAGCCCGAAAAATAAAGCCCAAGACCTTGCCATCACTTGCCACTGGAACAAGTTCACTCACTTCTAAATTTACTTATCAGATGGGAACATAAGATTTTTCTGGTAAGAAAGCTTGGACGGAAGTAGTATTTGCCTGAAAGATTACACCCTACATTTGTTTGTGATGTGCTCTAGTCCTTTAGGCAGATGTCTCATCAAGCTTAATGTCACTTGGCTTTCAGGGTCTTGGGTAAAGGAGAAAGACTAGCAATCTTCTCACATTTCTGCCTCTCAAAGCCTCTTTAGTTCATAGCCAGAGCTGCTCAGCTCTCCTGCACTAGGCTTAATGAAATAGCATCACTAATTACATCCAGTTCACACCATGAGAGATAAGAGTTGCTACTACGTTCTCTACTTCAGCTTGCCCTGCCCTGATCTGGATAGTCATGTCCCAATTTAGCTCTACTCGAGGTACAAAAGATAAAGATGAAGAATGGTGAAATTATGAGTGAAATTTTGAAGGGAAGAGAGCCGAGAGAGGGCCTGAACTTTCCCTTGGCAGCTGAGCCATCCAGGCTGGATCTCAGGGGGAAGAGAGCCTTCCACATTAGATATTTATGTTACATTTGAATATGGCTGAGGCAGTTCATTACACTCTTTTCACAGAACAGTTGCTCAGATGTTGAAAGCAATAGCTCTCCAAACACTGCTATATTTTATCTTTGAACTGGTTTTTAATGTAAAGGCTATTCTATAGCAGGCCACTCTCTTCAGCTAATAAGATGAGAAAAATAGGTGGTGGAAAATACCTGCAAATTGCAGCATTAATCTAAATTAAAATGGCTCAACTCAATCCAGAAAATTTCCCTCTCTCAGTGTGGTGCTAGCCATCAAAAATTAATCCAGGTGACTGTATTTGCTGACTTGTCACTGAGTGACAGAAGGCATATGAGACCAACTAGAGGTCATCAAACACACAGTGCCTCTTACCTCCCCTTTCCCTCCTGTGAGACAGAAAAATAACAAAACCTGGAAGGGCATCCATCTCCATGGTGGGGTCTGCTCTGCCTCAAACAGTCACTGAATTATTTATGTGCAGAAATTTGGGCAGCAAAGGGGAAGACCAAGGACCTCTTTTACCCTTAAAAACCCAGCAGATGAAGCTAACAAAGACCAAGGAACATGTTAATATTCAGTATTCATAAGAGTTTCTCAGCTGCTAGGATTTGTCTAAAATACAAAATATCTAGAATGCCTCTCTCCAATCCACCTTTTTTTTTCTGCTAAATACTGCATTGAAGTTTTCTGTGCAGGTTTTGTGATGTGCCCTGCCAGATATTTAGAGGACTTCACTGGATAAAGACTTAATATGAAAAACTGTCTTAAAATCAAAAGGAGTGAACTGACTTATCAGGAAAGCAATCTGTTTTGTTCACTTTTCCTTCTCCAGCTTTGAGGCACTGCTAAAGCAGCATAAAGTAAGCAAAACTCTTTAAAAGTGGTTGCCTGGTGCTTGAGTATCTGTATTTCGGGTTAAATCTTTCTGGTCTCCAAACAAATTCTACCCTCGAAGAAAAGAAACATTAGGGTTTGGTCTGGAGAGCAGGTCAACATAGGAATAGAGTTTGGTTTGTCTGGACAACATCAACCCTCATGCTAATAGAGCTGTTGGTTCTGCTGCAGCAAAGGGTCTCAATGATGGTCTATCTTCCACCTCTCTGTAAAATGCATGCTCCAAGAAATCAAGCCAACATGTGGGACTCCTCTTGTCTTTGCTTTCTTTGCAGGCTCTGGAGGCATGTAAAGATGCAGGCTTGGCAAAGTCTATTGGAGTATCCAATTTCAACCGCAGGCAACTGGAGATGATCATGAATAAGCCAGGACTTAAGTACAAACCTGTCAGCAACCAGGTATGACTGCAAGCCAAGGGCAGTGCCTGCCATGGTGCCACTGCCTTTTGGGGAATGCAAACACACAGCCTAAACCACCATGTACAGAAAGGTGATGTGTATTTGCCACAGATGTTGCCCTCCATAATTCCATTTCTAGCTTGAAAATATTACTCTTCCTATCCAGGCTAAAGATCAATATTTGAAGGCTCTGGAGCAATCATTTTCCTCAGTTTCTGCTCCAGGACTATAAAGTTGGTGCCTCTGTGCCAAAGCAAGACTGAATGCTGAGTCAAAGCAGATCTTAGACCTCACCACGTACCTTACTTCAAGTCAAAAAATTCCCAAGAAAGCCATTCAGAGCTAAGCAGTCCTCAATGAAACCATGTCTACCTTAGTTGACACTCAGCCCAACCCTACAGATCCTGAGTCACTCCAGGCTTCTCAAGCATAAAAGCCATTAGAAAAAATTCCTGAATTTCCTGTACTTGCTCTCTTGTACTTTTCCTATAAGACATTTGTAAGAGATAGAGAAAACACTCATTTAAAGGAGACCGTGTTACATCACTGTCCTGAGCTGAACAATCCCGTGAGGATGACAGGCACATTCGAGTTAAATTACAGCAGTGGGGCTCTGAGAAGGTGACAAGTGGCAGCAGCCCATCTGAGTGCCCAGTACCTTTGGCTCTGGCATTTGGCAGGTCACTGCATTTCCTAGAAATCTCTGGGAAGCATTCCTGACTCATCTGGCACAAATATCCACATTAGCAGTAATAGAGAAGAGGCAGGGACCAACCAGGACCAACTTCCCACTCCCAGGCATGGCCTGGAGGGCTGGAATGGCCATGAGCCAGGGCAAGGGGGCTGGCCACAGATTTCATTTCTGTATTTGGCCTGGAGGGGAAGGCTGCCTGAGAGAATAGAGAATTCCAGCACCCTTCCCTGGTATTAACGTGCCCAGAGGGTGCAAAATGCAATTGCTGTTTCTGGCATGCCCCTACGACTGCACTGAGCATTGCTGATGCTTCCTGGGGTCGAGGAAAACCCGGCAAAAGATTAAGCCCAGCTTAAGGCAGCTGGCCAGCAAGCAAAGATGTGCCAGATACCTTCAGACTTGCCAGATGGCAACCACTGCAAACAGAGGTTGCTCTGTCACCTTTTAGACATCCATTTCCCAGAGTCTGAGATCACAGCCAGAAAATCCATGCCTGTGAGGGAGCAGTGTTTGCAGTGTGGGAGGGCAGAGCTGGCAAGAAGGTCATAATCTCACCTTTTATATATCCCCCCTTCACCTTTCTATGTCTAACTGGGACATTTTATGCCAACACTTCCCTAAAAACAGCATCAGATTAGTCATCCTGAATGCAAGAGGCAAATGGAGAGCTGACCCACATGAGAAGGGTTGCCTTCTCAGTCTACTTGTCTAGTGAGCTTGCCTCACCTCCATAATCTCCACTTATTGCCACCTTTCCACTGTTGGCCAATAAAAGTTCCCTGCAGCCAAATTGTAGTTGCAAATGTTAATTTGCTGTCCACCCCCAAAAAAAATTAATAAAAATTTGCAGTCACCCTGCAATGTACAATTACTATAGTAACCACAGAAGAAGTTCCCTATTCCCTAATTTACATCTATTCTTTCCCTGAAAGCATCACCTGGTCTGCAGCTCTCAAAAATATGAGGATATCTTCTGCTTCTGTTTCTGGTCCTGTTGATCAATCATTCTGTGTTACTCTTGTAGGTAGAATGTCATCCCTACTTCACCCAACCCAAACTCCTAGAATTTTGCAGACAACATGACATTGTTATTGTTGGGTACAGCCCATTGGGAACCTCAAGGGATGAATCATGGTAAGTCCCCATGTTACTTTCTAATAGAAGGGCAATATTCAGGGAAACACAGTTGTCCACTGCTGCGTCTCCATGCAAAATACCTCTGCTCCCATTTTTTAAAGTGGTTTTGAACTTCAGTGTCTAAATATTACTGTCATGAGTGTAAACTTTCAGCACTCCTGCTGCACACTGTCATCAAAGAATGCCAGGTGTCTGCATAGGAGGTTGCCTTAGGTCTCCTCTAACAGAAGGCAAGTGTTTGGAATGGGGAATGTGTGAGGCTTAGGTGAGGAAGGAGAAATTAAGTCAGTGTTACGATATCACATGGAAGTTGCCTTTGACAACCCACCAACCTAGGAGCCAAAGCTTTTCTCCTGTCTTTCACCCTGTTTGTCAAACGGTGCAGCATTCTGTCCACAAACAAGTAGATGCCCCTATGTTTTGACATTAAAGATGAGGAGGTTTTTTGTTTTCTTTTTCTTCCCACTTTTTTCCCAGGGTAAATGTGTCCTCCCCTCCTTTACTGAAGGATCCTGTGCTGAATGCCATTGGCAAGAAGTACAACAAGACTGCGGCACAGATTGCTTTGCGTTTCAACGTCCAACGAGGGGTGGTGGTGATCCCAAAAAGTTTCAATCCACAGCGCATCAGAGAGAATTTCCAGGTAAATTCCTACCCCAATAGTACATGGACAAATCCACTTGCATTGGCTTAGCCCCTATAGAAGGTAATTTCCCCATTTTTTTCTGTAGACATATATGAGGCTTGACCAATGGCAAGCTTTGCCACATTTGATGCTTTTTGTTCCCACCATTAAACAGTAACAAGATACATAGAGAAAATGTTAGTGTCTTTTCCCCTCTGGAGCAGCTAAAGCTCCAGCACATAGTGTGTCCCAGAGCACCAGCTGCTGCAGGGAGCAACACAAGCAAAAAGAGGTAACTCAGTAGGTCAGCAACCGAAGGCTGCAGAAGCTCGGGAATGACTGATTGTTCCGCCCCGTCTTTAGGTATGGGACAGTTGCTCTAGGGAAGGGTTGCTACACATAAGTGTGACAGAAAGGTTCACTACCACGCCACCAGAAAACATTTGGTTTGACTACCACCCAAAAATAAGATGATTTTGTTCCTGCATCTTATTAAGTACTCAGTACTCACACTGCTCCCTACTTTCCCTGGAAATACATTGCTTTCAAAGCTGGTGGCTCAGTATTGCCAAACTACCTTCCCCTTCTTGCAAAAAAGGGGTAGGCAAATGTGACTGGGCTTATTCATGTCCTCGAGACTACTGCAAATGCAAGTAAGCATGGATTTGTGGGAGAGATACAGGGAGAAGGAGGGCTTGTGCTTCTGGAATCTGACACATATGAACGTTGATTATGACAAGAAATGCTAACACATTCCTAACATCTCCTCCTTTAGATCTTTGACTTCTCCCTCACTGAGAAAGAGATGAAAGAAATTGAAGCCCTGAACAAAAACGTTCGTTATGTGGAACTGTTAATGTAAGTACAGGGGAAATCCTAAAGACTCATAAAGCATTCCTGCTCTTTCAGAGAATAAAAAAAAATCCACTTCCTTTTAATATTAACTTTTGCATGAACAGCCCTATTCTAAGGTAAGGCGTAAACATGAGAGACTTTTAATGCAGCCTGAATATGCTCCCAGATCCATTGCAAAAATAAGAGTACAGTATTTGCTTGCAGCTCAGGTTCTCAAAGCCCACCTAGTAGAAAGTGACTGAATCTTGCTATTCCATCTCTACTCCATTTTCTTAAACTCTTTCTGCTATGTGGGAATGGTAGCCTTAGACACTGATAAGGCACAGTGTGGATATTGGAGCTGAAATTCAAATAAAATTGAGTTGTACCTTCTTCTAAGAAAAACAGAAGAACAGGAAGTTTGTTTAACTGCTAGACCACTTCCTAATTACCTCTTCTGACAACTAACAGGGCTTGATCTCTTGCTGCTTGTCACCTAAAGCTTACCACTCAATATAGTTTTGCTTCACCTGAAAGCACAAACCTACACAATATACCCTCTTCCAGAGGATGAGGTTGTTGTTCCTTCAGCTCTAAAGTATCTACAGTTTATGGCCAAACTTTGTTTTTCCGTTTTCAGAGTACTCAGTAAGTAGCCAAATGCTAGAGATTAATTTCCATACATTTCTCTTTTTACCTTGGATTATCTGTGTCCTGCTAAACTGTAGTGTGAAATGAAAAGCATTGATAACAGCATCAAACAGCATCAATAGCACTCTAAAATGTTGACCATTGCTCAAAAGATACAGGGAAATGTTGCAAGGAAACAAACAAACCACTTTTTGTGCTGCATAAACGTGATCAAAAATATGCACCAAGTTAGAAACATCACAATGGAGTTCGTTTTTCACATTTAAGCTCAGCCAGGTGCTCTGAAGCTTTAGTTTCTTAAAATAGCCTTCCATCAACTAGCAGTACTTAGTTCCAGAAGGCTTCTCACAAATGGCCTAGGAGATTCTTCAGTGTTTTGGTATCTGACACAGTTTGGTTTTATGTAGCAAAACTGATTTATAGAATCATTTAAATTTTAAAGATTATATACACTAAGTGCAACCTTGGTGCAAATGCAAGAGCCTTTCTCAGAAGCAAAGTTAAAGGCTGAAAATGCCCACAGGGGAAGAACTTTTTAAGCTACCAGTCTAAAAAACTAACAAGTTAAATGCTTTGCTTTATTAGACTGAATTTAGTCACAGGAGGTCACCAAGGAGAAGGAGAACAGGCTCCATAGGATGGACATTGGTAGCTCTAGTTTTTACAAGAGCTCCATGGTTGGGGAAGATGTTTAAGTACAATCTGATCTCACTTATGAAAAAAGCCTTATCAGAAAAGTGATATTGCCATATAAGGAACAGATATATAGATTTATCTATATAGATATATATGCCTACTCTGCGTTACTACACTGAAGTGTCTGGAATTGACACTGCATCAGAAAAATTATCAGCCTAAACACATTTCTTATTTCATCCAGCAATCTGTATCTGAAAAAGTCAAACCACGATACAGAAAGACTTTTGGTTAGTCAACGTCATACAAAGCCTTTGACTGTTGTGATGCACATGCCAGCAGGAATAGAAAAATCCAGCTTTTCTCTTCTTTTTCCCCTTATCAGCTACCATAAGGATGCTGTGTGCAAACCTGTTGTTCTGAGGGTATGAGTAAGCCCATACAAACAGGATAATGCAATCAGTGAAATGAATTAGCAAGTTAAGCATCTGAGAAGAAAATGGGGGTTTTATAAAAAACATGAGTACATCAGGAAATCTTAATCTGAAATTGTTTATTCTCCTCTTGGAGAAATCTAGAAGCATTGTGCAGGATAAACATTACATTAATGTATCTGCTCGATTTATCTTATGTTCCCATTCTCTTCTACGGATCTTTTTTCTTATCAGTTATGCCAAGCTGCACTGACTACTCCAAGTGAATAATTTTCACTCAAAGGACTCAAACTTTTGAATATGTGAGATCTGATTAGGAAGTATGCTTGATAGATGAAAAGTAGAAATAATGACACTGGCAACTCAGACATTATCAAATTATACTGAAGTCAAGCAAGCCAAAGTGTTGTGGCTTGGTTTGTTTTTTGGTTTTTTTTTTTCAACCAACTCAGTGTGTTAATGTGTAAACACTTGATCTTGGCTGAATTTTGGAATGAAATGTTTTGACACAACCAATTCAAAATGTTTGATGCCTTCCAGTTAGTTACCTTCAATATTGTGAAATGTGTCCTTCCCAGACTGGAACGATTCACAGCTGGGTAAATGCCAGTATTTGTTGTGCTGTGCTGTAAGACAAGGCAGCCAGCTGCCATGGTGCACCTGAGAATGCTCTTCAGAAATTTTTCATTTAGCTAATGGAAAGTGTTTGTCAAGCCGGGGCTTGTGATTTAGCAACATCTTTTCAAACAAACAAGAAAACCCACAACAGAAAACAGCTAACTTTCTCTCAAGTCTGCCAATAATGGGCAAACACAGTGCTATTTTTTCACCTTAAGCTGACCTTGGGAATTTTCTTCTTGCCTTTTATAATGATCCTGGACTGTGCATCTTCTCTGAGCATGCAGTTTCTAAAACAAAGCCTGAAATGTCTCTGTCTTTGTTAGGATGCGCTCATGACCTTTCTCCCCTAAACTGGGTCATCACAAAACTTATTTGTAAATTCTCTGCCACTATAGATGCTAGCAGAGTATCTACATGTAGGCTGAGCTAGAGGACAGCCAGACCTAGTTTCGATTTGGCAGCTGCTTGGGGAAAGTACCACCCCATGCCTGTTCATAGCAGCTCTAAGGGCATCAGACAAAGCAGAACAGTTTGGTGTCTCCACCTCTTCTTCACACATAGCCCTTACTTCTAGGCGGTCTCTCTAGACATCTGAACAAAGTCTTCCCCTTCCACAGTGCACACACAGTAAAGCCATCCTCCTTTCCTAAAACACTCCTAATCACCTGAGTTAAATAGTGAGAATAGTTGACATCCAGAGTCCTGCTGATTTTCCCCATCTCTCCTTAAGATATGCAATCTGTAGGCCTGAAAAATGGTCGCCTGAAAAACAGTCCTTCACTGTCCTTTCCTTAAATACACAGGCTTGCTTCCCAACTCTGCAGGGGCAGTTATTCAGAGCAGAACAGCTTCTGAATAAGAAGAGCCTTCCATGAAGGCCACATATATATTTGCAAAGAAGAGGTTTTCTGGGCACAGGATGACTGCAGTGATTTGATATCTTGCTTCACCCAGGGAGCTCACTTGTTCAATCTGACCTTTCCACAGGTGGCGTGACCATCCAGAGTATCCCTTCAATGATGAATACTGAAAAAAAGGTGGATCTGGACAGCCAGCAAGTGCTCTTAGCTTTGCTAAGAAAGACTGAATGTTTGGTGCTTTGTCTTCATATAAGGCTGTTCAAATCAGCATTAAAAACATGACATTTATTTCTTCTTGTCTTGTCAGTCTCATCTCATTACTGATGATCAAATCTATTTAATTCATTGAACATCTGATTTTGGCTTAGCAGGCTTTAATGCTGAACACTGAAGGTTCAAGACTGACCGCTGATAAAACTGAAGATTTCTCCTAAAAACAAGCTCACTATTTCAAGCCAAATTGGTTTCACTTAATGGAATATTATTCACTTAATCTGAAACAAAACATTCCACTTCAGTAGGTGTGAGGCAGTATCAGAATCACAGAATGAGCAAAGTTCAAAGAGACCACAGAGGGATCACATGGTCCAAACCAGTACCATTTTCTTCTGCAGCTTGAGTAAGAGAAAGTCAAGAGTAGTGAACTAATTTAATCTGATATATATGCACATATTTTTGCTGATATGGACTAGGTATGTGAACTGCTTCATGCAGTGAGCCCTTTTAACTCTGTCCAGAGTGTTCTGCAGCTGTGCACATGAGCTTTATTCCATAGGTACCTCCCAGCTGGCTCCACGTGGAACTAGTTCAAGTCCTAGAGCATTACAAGCACATTCATATTCCTACACACACACCCACCCTCAGCTGAGGACCTCAGTAAAACAAAGTGTATGACATTTGAATTACACAGTACTTGTTATTCAAGGGTGGTATTACCTTGAGCTACAACTGCAACTACAACTAGGGAGGTCCTCATCTCACAAGGATAAAAATCCCTTCAACTTTTTTCATGCTGCACTAACTAATATTAACCTAAGAAAATTTCTGTTCCCTTAAAAATTCTTATAAACATGAAGGCAGAAGCATGTACACCAGAATAAGGAAGACTGACTTCTTCAGTATGAACTTCTTTTTCAGACCACTTGTTTGCAGCCTATAGGTGCATCTGCCCAGACTCACATCTGCAGAAGGCTATTTTGTCTCCCTTCTGAGCCCAAGCACTCCACTTTCCTGTCACTGAAGGAGTACACTGGAGAGGTATCAGAGACGAAACTAAACCACACATTCAGAGAGGGAGAGAGAACTTCATGTACTAGAATGTGTGTACATTGGAAAATGTGTCATGCATAAGCTTCAGTCTATAGCATCTGCTTTTATTTATTACCATTGCTATTTATTATCCCTGGAGTGACTGGAACAGGAATATGCCAGAGCATACAGTGCACAAAAACTCTTCTGGTCATGGTGTGCTCCTCAGCTGAGACAAAGAGGGACAGGGAGGATCACAGGAGCAGCAGGGAAGGCTCCCAATGGGGTCAAGTGCAAATGCATCCTTGGATGAGCTCAGTGGGCACCACTGGAAAAGTCAGGCCCCTTCAGTGGGGGTGGTGTTCACATAGTATTTATAAATCCATTCATAAAGCTATGCTGACAAAGGAGAATTCTGCTTCCTGGAGGTTACCCAAGGGCAATTCCCATTTTATTCTATTACCTATTTAGACCAGAAGGGGATGCATAAAACAAAAGTGGAGCAGATGTGTCTTCTTTCTCCTCAGATATATTAGAAACCTCCTGGTGTAGATCTAAGGACAATCCCAAGTTCAGGTGGAACTCTGTGCCCAGGGGTGTTCAGAACCACTATCACAAGTCCTGCTTTGCCCCTTTGCAAACAGCTAAGGTCCTGGTCAAAAAACTGAATAAAATCCAAGTCCAAATTCAAATGCCAGAGAGGAGGAGTTACCACCATAGCCAACATGTTATTCCAGTTGCTTCATAAGAACAAGCCCTAAATAGAGCTCACAAGGCTCAACTGCTTAACAGTAGCACTGTACAAATTTTTTGCACTGTAACTTGACCAGGTGCAATGATCCAGTCAGAGCCAATGTTCAGGCCAGGTTTGGCCAAGCTCTTGTTGTCTACAACTGCAAATGTCAACTAGTGCTTAGTTTAAATGCTCACACCAGCCCCTTTTGCAGTTCACTGCTCTTTCCAGGCATACCCCTCCCTGAGGTCAGGCAGCACTGGAGATTCTAATAAAGCAGGTGACCTTGTACATGTTAGTAAGGAAGAAAATATGCTGAAACTTCTCTAATAGAGAATACCATATAATCAAATCTTCAACCTATACAGATTAAATACGGCAGGACAGATTGTGAGAGTTTCTCCTGCCCAAGTCATGCCATTAAATTCCTCCCCGCTCTAATTTTAAGAGACTCCTCCTCCTTTGCATTGCCTCATTTGTATCTGATGAAAAAAGATTCAACCTCTTCCCAGGGGCAAATGCTCCCATACTAGTTTCCATCAGTTATGAAACTGCTACTGACATATAGCCTACTTTTTCCCCCCACTCTGCTTGGTTTCAGACCTTTGCTCCCCATTGTTCTCCAACTTGCCCTACAAAGAAAAGGCTTAGATGGGGGATATAAACAGGCTTGCAGGTGGGAGCTTGGGAAACCCATTCTGCCAGCAACTGCACAAAGAGAGAGAAAAGCCCAAACCACAAGTATGATTTGCTTCTATCTAGCACATTTCAGAGTCTTACTGGCCTCACTGCCTGGTGTGAAACACATCACTTGGAATGGTCACATACAGCCTTGCTCTAACTGGAAGGGTTAGGCATGAACAGAGGAGGCTTCAGGACCTCCTGATCTGACAGCACATACACGTGACAAGAACATACCCAATCATGTACTGGAAAATTTACTCATTTTTATGGTAAATAACCTGAACTGTCTGTGACTCTGTATAGCTGCAAAGCGAAGTGAAATCCAGAACAAAGATGTTTGCTTCAGCTGTGCACAAGTCACCTTACAGCACAGAGAACAAACAATGCAGCCCTTCTGATTCTTTTAGCCAACAAAGAGCTGGTCTGGTCAGCAGAAACCAAGGTGATGTGCTAACATCCCCAGCAGCATGGCAGTTGCCACAGCAGCTTATTAGAGCCTGGACTTACCTGGCATTCCCTGTTGTTACACAAGCTCAGGGCAGAGCACAGGGCTTTGGGGTGCAGCAGCCTTGGGCATGTGCAAGCTCACATTTAGCTGGTGAAGCAACAGGAAAGCACTGGCACAGTTATTGTGCTGGCATCACCCTGCCCTGCACTGCATGGGGAGATCAATTTGTTCCCCCATGGGGAGGCAGAGCTTCCTCTTCCCCAAGACTAAGTATCTGGAAGAGGAATCTGGTTTAGAAAGGACATGCATCCAATTTTACCTAATGCTGTACAAGGGAAATAGGGAAAATATAAGAGACAAAGTGGGATGGACTCTATGTACATTTCTACAGTCCTACATTAAAGAATGCCCTTTTTTATCACATTTTCATACCACAAAGCTGCCAAGAGACTTCACAAGAGTGTGGAGGAAAGGGCAAGTGGCCATCAGCCAGAATTAGAATGCAATTTTGGGTAGACAGAAACAGACACAGGGAAATGAAGAAAGTACCTCCTGAAGTTTTACTCGTTGCCCACCAGTAAGGCCTGGGTGCAAAAATGAGATCTCTTCTCCTGGTCAAAGTGTAATGATAACTGAGGACAGGTAGTGATTTTTGCAAACAGAGAGAATAGGTGACCAGAAAAGGCAATGCCTTTGGCTGCATGCAGCAGAGTCCTCATTTAATGAAACTTCATTTCATTCTTTTCTGGAATCCAACAAAGCCCAAAAGCTGCTCACCTCCAGACTGGCAGAATACTTAACCATTACCATATTCTTGGGTGGTGCAAAGGTATTCAAAAGCAGAGAGGCTAATACATTCCTTAACTAATTGAGATCATCTTGTAACTAGAATCAGAGTTGATTCTTCAATTTAGTGTGTCAATCGTTTAAGTGTGGAAGCAAAGCCAGTGTTATAGCGACTCTTAAAGGAAAAGAAATCATATGCCTGGGATGTGCAAGACATTTCTCAAATCTCCACAGCAAGCAGTGAGGACAAATTCAAATCCCTTATGTAGAGTAAGTCAAATTTGAAGATTAATATGAGATGCCACCTTCCCACTGTGAGTAAAACCACAGTCTCCTTGCTGCTATCTGCCAAACCAAAACACTTTGAAATAAATCAGTTTGGTATTTGCAAGACAACTTCCTTATTTTTGGTGGGGAGAGGAAGGGAGGGATCTGCTGTTCCAAAACATTTTTCCCAGCACTCTCCCAGAACTCTCAACAAGAAAGTTCACATGTCTAGAGGTAAGAACTGGGGTGAAGAAAGTCCATAAAAGAGTGACATGTTAGAATGAGATTCAGCAGGCTTATTTTGCTTGTGACCTAAACTGCAAACACCTTTGCCTTTGGGGGCAGAGTAATCAGCACATAGTTGGGTACTAGTGCAGTTTTTACACTAATTGATTCTCAACAGTGCCAGCTCTTCCCAACATCCTTCTACCCCGGAGCAAAACCCCCAGCTTATAATAAAGGGCTTTGAGAGTGCAAAAGCCAAAAAAACTTAATTTTCCAATGCCAGACAGACTCCTTGGGGAACCCTAACTCAACATGCATGAGCGATACTCACAACAGGGCAACACATTGCAAATACAATGCAAAGCAGAACCAAATGGAAAAAGAGGATAGAAAGAAGGAGTTGGAAAGGAAGACAACACGTGTGTATAAACACTTACACGTGGACACCAGGGGCACTACTGGAGGAAGCTGCTTGGTTTTTGCTCTGTAGACAGCAGAGCTACCTTGGTGGAGGTCTCAGATCAGTCCAAGATCACTGAACACAGCAAAGGCAAAATTCTACACCAGGACAAGTGTACACTCAATTAAGACATAAATGAGTGCTCATGATAACCTAGAACATGTCTCAGAGAAACCTCATACATAATGAAAGTCTGTACTAGGGCAGTGTGCTGAGGACATTGGGTAGGATCCTGCTGACGTTTCAGCACAGAAAAATCAGGAGTGACTGCTGAAATAAGGTACAGACACACAAACCAAAGGCCCCATGGCCTCACTGCAAGGAAACTCATCCCAAGTTTTCTCTTCCCCCAGTTAACCTGGCCAGTGTTGTTCTCCCAAGCCAGGACAGATAGACAAGGGTATTTCACCTTTGTGATCTCTTCAGAAAACTTACTTTACTGCTCATGCCACTGCCTCAGCTTCCACCTGCAGAGTGACACCCTGCTCTGTGTGTAAAATAAGGAGGTTTCCCAGAAAAGTGATCCCACCATCCCACGTGTTCAGCAGCAATGGACCCAGGCAGTCCAGAACAGCTCAAACCAGCTGTTTGACAGCATACTTTGCAGTCAATCCAGGCTTTTTCACCAATGTGGGACTGCAGTCCTGCTTTTTTTTTCTTTCTACAGGATTATGAGGAGATTATATGTTATTAGCTATACTGATTTGTAATTGAAGCACCTCAAAGAGGAATCTCCAACATTCAAAAAAGTTCTTCTAAGTCATGGATCAGAAATCCACACCTTCATTCAACATGCTATCTCTCTAGTCTCCTGTCAAGTACAGTCCTCCCAAAACAGAGTAGGAGAAATAACAAGGCAGAAAAGTTAAACATTGATTTAAGATTTCTACTAATTTTTTTCTAGTTGTGGCATTTAGAGCACACCAGGAGCCATGAATTTCCTTGACAATCTATACCTCTCCAGGCCCAAGACCACCAAGTTACTTGGCTCACAGCCCTGTGCTTCCAGAATTGGTCTTTGGGCATGCAAGAGTTTGAGACTATAAAAGCAATTTCAGAGTGCACAATAGGAGGAAGGGGAGCATTGTAGTTTCCTTTCCTGAGCACTTGGAGCACTGAGAAGTGACGCAGGAAGTCAGGTTCAAATCTTTCTGGGGGTTTTAAGCTACATTCCTCACCTTATCCAGTTACCAAGCCCTATAGTCTCATGGAAGGCATCTGGCTCCATCCACTACACCAAACTTTTCAGCTTTGCATGAGTCACTCATCAGGGTAAAAGGGGGAAATAGCTGAGAAACTTAATGTACTTTCTTGGGAAGGAGGGTACTTGCAGTCCAGACCTCACTGTGGTAACTGGTGACAAGAAAACACAGAACAGGGGTCAAACTTTTCCCCCTTTGTACTATGGCTCATCCCAATGCTATGCAAGTTGCTGTCTTTGCTGTTTCTTTTGAACACAACACCAGTTATGTTATCAGAGAAGATCCTCTGAGTTGGGAAGGATGATATGAGTATCAATTCCATCACAATATGAGTAAATGTGAATTTCACTGCATTTCTGGCATGTATTACTACAGTGACAGAAAGCCCTGCATTATCCCTCAAGCAAATACACACCCTAGCAGGCTGCACAGAGATTCTACAGAAAAAACTGAATTAACACATTGATTTGCACCTCTTTTTCACCCAATAGTTCCTGGACTCCACAGACATCAGTGATTTACCTTCTGTGACTTTCTTTGACTCCTCCAAATCTTATTCCTTGATCCTCTTTGCAGCTAAACACATTCATTCTTGTTCTCTCCTCTCTCCCAAGTTTCTTTTTGCCACATGTATGAACAACTAAATCAAACTTGACTGCTGAGTGAGAGCTCCCTTCACACACTCTCACTCCCTGCAAAGATTACTTGGATGCTTGCCTTCACTTTTCTGGATTCATTCTGTTCATTGAGGAAAGAGGCCTTGACATGGCCCATGTCATGGCCCATTCTCTCCAGAGAAAGGTCACTCACCTAAGATATCTTCCAGCTCTGGGAAAACCCAGCATTTAAAAAAAGTAGTGAGCGTGAAGCACATCTTTCCAATAGTGTTTACGATGGAAATGTGGATACACTGTGCTAAACATGAGAAATTGCAAACCAAAACTAATTAGGAGAAAGAAAGCACTAGGAAAACACATTCAAAATTACTGCTTTTTTAGTAATTTTGACCCTGTGAAGGTTTATGACCTTTGTGTGGAATAAAGGTCTGATGTGCCCCACAGAATTCATTCTCTGGCAGAATCAAGACTGGAAAAGGGTAAAAATGGTGGTGAGGAAGCCAGCTGATTATGGAGACTGACCCGTTTAGCGTGGTATGGAGAGAAGCCAATATTCTTCTATTGCAAATCATATAATAAGGGAACTACACTAGCCTCTACATTCAGAGCCTATATCATGGTACAGGAGTGAGAAAATATTCATATATTTGAGGAAATATTTTAAAAAATTAAGAAATCAAAGAGCACAATATTGATCTTTGCATGAATTTTTAACTATGCAGGCCACTTTCTGAAAATCGTGGCTACACTAAATAAAGGGTCAAACAAAGGTATTGAGATTTGAAGGTAGTGGCTCCTGTACTGGCCAGTGCACAACACCTTCATGTCGGGTACTGCCTAGTCACATGGAGAGAAGAATGTGATGAGAATAAAAGAACTTTGCCATGTTGCCCTGCATGCTGCACACAGGATTACACAACTAAGGACTCTAAAGGGATTTTTGTAGTGCTAGGGTCATGTTCTGCTTAGGGCTTAATACTTTCAAGCTGTATTTCATAAAAGCACTTTAAAAAAAAATTTAAAAGCTAGTGTTCTAAAAGGAAGACCAGAAAACAGAGATATTTAGAGATTTTCAGCCAAGAAGTTGAGTGTATTTATGATTGCGGGCTCCTACAGATATGCACACATGCAGGCTGGGAATCCTGCCCTCTACAGAGTCCTGCCATGTTTCCACAAGCAGGTGCTGAGATGAGGCACATCAGGTTCCACAGGCACTCAGAGCACCCAAAGAAGTACAACGTTTCACTGGCACTGAG
The DNA here is from genome assembly GCA_013399455.1 of Anthoscopus minutus. Classification (NCBI taxonomy): domain Eukaryota; kingdom Metazoa; phylum Chordata; class Aves; order Passeriformes; family Paridae; genus Anthoscopus; species Anthoscopus minutus. Next base: position 77,326 of record VWYI01046929.1, read on the forward strand.
GAACCACAGGGTGAGAGCAACCCAGCAGCCCAAACGTAGCACAGACTACCTTCCAGGGAATATCTCTGCAGTCAAAATAAATTAAAAAATCCTAACAAAATACTGAAGCCCTTTGATTATCTTGATATCAGCACCAGGCTGCTATCAAGCATAGTTTAACCAGTTTGTCTGCAGTAGACTGTTTCACAAAGTTTGATGCTTTCTGTTCACAGAAAGGTCCTTCACAAACAGACTTGAAGCAACAAAAAGAAGCACTTTCCCCCTAGTTTATCCAGTCAATCTTCAATTAGATATCCAGTCTGCAGCCATATCACAGACTCATCCTCTGATAAGGTTAGAGACAGGTTCCTGCCTCCCCAGCAGGAGCTCAGCAGCCCAAGCTACCAAAACAGATTCATTATGCTTGACACTCTTCCTTTTCCTTTCCACCTACCCTGCAAGGAAAAACGTTTTACCTGAGGGAAAGAAAAGGTGCAGTAAACACAGCAGCCTGAATGTCAACAAGAAAAGGAAATAGGCCACCCCAATCCTCCCACCTGAGAGAGCCAGCAGCTGTGGTGAGCTTATGTGCTGCTAATTTCAAGTACCTCAGATACCCAACTCTGAGATGAGGAAGAAGTAGAAAAAAAGGGAAAAGCCCCTGAACAAATCTCTGTGCTCTATCTTTAGTGTAGGCCAAGGCTTTTACTGGGAGGTAAACCACTGAAAGTAGGAAGATAACAGTCTGTATATGGCTTTTAACTTACTTTTCCTTTCCACCACATGTGAAATTTAGCTCTAGTGTTTCTGGGTCATCAGCCTGCAGATCTGCCTTAGTCATCTGGCTAGGGTGTTCGCAGAAGAGCAAATAAATGAATCACAGTCTTTGCAGGAATCACTGTAAAGTAACTCCCTCCCCCTTGCCCTTCATGCATGTCCTGAGTCGAGGAAGCTGAAGCAGTGAGGAAGCCTGGGTCAGTGCTCACATCTTGCAAGAAAGTAACCTGCGCACAGCTCTGCTGCTCCTGTCTTCAGGAAGAAGTGCTCATGGGCTGTGGCATCTCCCTCTACCTGGACAGGGGCCTGGATATGCCCACACAGAACCAGGAGACAGTAGGAGAATTCATCCTGTAAGGGCTGCACGGTACAGGAGCATCTCACACAAGTCCCCTGCCTCTGGGGCTGAGATGTCTGTATTTGCAGTTTGCTTTGACCTTGAAAATTAAAGCAGGCAGGCAAGAAAAAGCAAAAAGAGAAGCTTGAGATAAATGACATTTAACAGTCCAAATTCCTCCTGCTTGTGGGTCCGGGCGGCCTAAATCCATCCTCTGTGCTGGGCCGCTCACATACAATTTTGTGAGTAGCCTCCTCAATGTGGGAAAGCAGTAGGTGGAAGGAGATCTGTTACAATCTCGATTTGCAGGGTGAGGCCTTTGAATGTTGTAGTGAAACCACTGCATGGCTGACATTTGATCCCACAGTTTTTGTGACTCTAAGATTGCATCTGGGGCTGTGGTGGGCAGCAGGACCTTGGGGAGCCCCCAAGGGGCATGGCTGTCAGAAGAAAGTTCAGAGAGTTGCAAGGCTCAGCCTACTTTCAGGGAGAATTAAACATTCATGTTTTGTTTGTAGGAAGGCTCCTGTTTCCAATTTACCTTGCTTCTTGAGAAAAACATGAAGGTTTTCCCTCTAAAAACCCACAGGCTAAGTATTTGGCCTTCAGTGGGAAGTCCAAAAAGAAATTCTACCACCTTTTAACCAAATCACTTCTCCAGTCAATAAGCGGAGCAAAGAATTAAGCAAAACTGTAGAACATCTTGATTTCCACCTTTTCTTGACCTTAAAATATCCATTCTCCCTGACATTTTTGGAGGACGTGTCCTAGCACAAGGTTTCAGGAGCTCTGTTAAACCTGCACTTTCATAGCTTTTTTAGTTTATACAGTCTAGGTAAATCACAACAATCTCTGCCAGAGAACTCTTGCACCCTTCTGAGCAACTGAGTTCAGTGCTTCAGTTTATCAGGAAACTTGCTTGTCTTTAATGCCTACTGTTTATAGCAGGAAACCAAAAAAGCACTCCCAGGATGGTTCTCACTTATTTGTAAATACTATTTCACATTAAGGGACTTTCCACCCATCTGGGAAACACTCCACTTTGCTGTAATTTCCAGAAGATCACTTTCCTGCTGGGATCGCTCTCCTCACATAAGTCTTGATAGAAGGAGCTACACAAAACAGATTTATGTGCAAAGCAACATCCTTTTCTTTTCTTAAGATTTGCCCACAGTTAATTGTTTTCTGGATTTCTAGTAATTCACAGAAAAAAATTACTTGGCCTTTCATGTTTTAATAAATTTTCCTCTTCCAAACAGTAAAAGTTGTCGCTATATTGTTACAGCTTCAAAGAATTTTCTCCTCTAGTGGAAAACTACTCCTCTGGAAATATTTTGTCTTTGGTAATAAATCATCATAAAGTTATGAAATAGTATTGGTAGGTCTATGCTTAAATTTGTCACTGATTAGCACATTATTTACCCACATTTTTCTTCTGTGAGTTTGTGTTGTCCTTTTTATACAAGGAAACATTATATTAGCACAAAGTAGAGAGCAATGCATTTACCCAGTGCCTCAATACTTACTGCTATCTCCATTCAGAACAGCCACAGAGTTTTAATGAACACTCACTACAATTCTAGCAAGTTTTCTTTAAAAAAACTTAACTGAAATTCCATGAATCCTTATGTATAACAAACATGCCTAATAGCCTAAAGTAAGCAGTCATCTGTCTTTTCAAGTGATCAAACAGAACGAAAGACAGCTAGCCATAACACATTCAGTCTTATTTACTCACTCCTCTTCCTGTTCCCAGCAATAGGTACAAATGGATCTCAACCTTTAACAGTGATTCATGTTGCTGGTGTCAGAACAGCAAAATACTCTAATGTTCCTCTCAACTGCAGCAAATGTCATTGCCCTGCCTGCTCTGAGCTCCACCACCGTGCATGTCTAAATCCTCTTGGAACCCTTTCTGTGTCATTGGCACTCATGAGTCTCCCTGTGCATTGACCTTATGCCCACCAGCTAACTCCTGAATCAAGCATCACAGAGAGTTTCCACCTTCGTGAGAATTGTTAATTAGTGCAAGGCTTTGAAGACTCTGTTCATGGATAGTAAGATAGGTTTGAGCATTGCTGGAACACATGTGCTCCCAGAAATGGAGAAGATGGCACATGGGTTAATTTGGGATGATTACAAAGATGAGGTGTGAAGGTATGAGCCTGCTAAATTCTTTGAAAGCCACAGTTTCAGGAGATGCTCAGGGTCCTTATGACTTCTGAGGATTTACTCTGCCTGTGGATATGATCTTAGATAGGTGATCTTCTCGCTGTTATTTTTGTCCTTTGATTAGAGGCTTAGAGTGCTAACAGGGAATACACTTTCAGAGGAAATGGTGGAAAACTGCTTCAGAACTGAGTCTGAATTTTACCACTGTAGATAAGTCATGGCAGAAGAGGATAAAACAGCTAACAAATATTTTATGAATCATAGAAGGAATACAGAGAAGAATCTGGACAGGACCAGAGGAGGACATCCATCCCCAGGATGAAGCAGCCATATCATTTTGACAGGTATTCATAAAGACTTTCCTGAATGGGATCCTCACTCCCCAGCAATCTGTAGCAGAGCTGAGATGTCCTCATTGGTACAAAACATTTTACCCAAGTGTAAAACAAATCTTTTACTTCCCATCACAGTCTCTGCCTCTTGCTCTGACCAACAGGGATGTGACCCTCCCGGTCAGGATGCACTCACTCACTCTCTCTTCTTCCCATCAAATAACATACAAAGGTGCCAGATCTTTTACCACAGACCTCCAGGTTTTCTTGGGAAGCTTTCTGAGCTGTTGGAGTGCAGAACTGGACATTTACAGCTTACTAGCATGGGGGGATTGGTCTCAAGGAGATGCCCATTCTCCTTGCAGCATTGTGTTTTGGCACTGAGCAGTTTGAGTTAGGCATAATTTCCATCTCATGTCATCTGAGCACTTGAGAAAGTTAGAATTCTAAAGCATACAAACTGTCACATCATATCAGGTTATTTAACAAAAATAATAAGAGAACAATTATGGAAAATCTATATTTTTCTAAATATCCAGCAAGTACTGGGCTGAAATGGTGAGACAGTCAAACTGAAAGGTGAGTGATGAATATGAGAAGGGAAAATAGTGTTTTAGATTAGCAAAAAAAAAAAATTTGTTCCAGCAAAAGGAAAAAAATCAACAGGATGAGTTGTCAGTCTTCTCCAACTTAAAATGAAAGGATATTCCTTCAGGGAAAATTGTTTCAAAATAAAGTAAAAGAGTGTTTTACTTAGGAAATCTAAACCATTTTAACTTTCCCCAGCTTGCTTTGTTTGCTTTAGCTTAAGGCAGTCTGGATTTGTAGAACATATGTTTCATCACCTGCCTAGGCTGTCTGTCCTTTCTCTCCACTTTTAGCTTGGTTCAGGCCATCTGCATATGGTTTCCAAGGAAAACTCTCTTCTTTTTCATATAGCTGCCACCCTAGACATGGTTTGTGGAAGATGTCCTAGAGAGAAAGTCTCCAAAGACATAGGAGAAAATGGAGCTAAAACCTCTTCCCCAGCTCTGGACCTTCACAGTGCATCCTACATTTGCTGCCAACAGCACAAGGACCCTGGGTAAGCCTCATTAAAACTGAAGGTAAAAAGTTGTATTGGGTCATTTGCCTTATTTTTCACAAACTGCCCATAATGTTATTAAAATTCAATGTCTGGGTGATATTCTCTATTTTCTGATCAAGTTCTGGAGTCCAGCAACAAGATCAACGTTGAGTTACATGACACAGTAGTTTTCACAGAAGCAAAGAGGTTTTGACAGTCCAGGCCATTAGGTTTGGTGGTTCCTCACTGCAAGATGGCTGTATCTCCAAGTCTTGAATGCATTTACCCCCAGAGCATCTACTAGCAACTCCACTTTATGATACACCTTCCCATTAATTTTTTTTAGTTGTCATTATTTACTAGAATGATATGGATGGGCAGTGAGTTTTCAGTGATGACTTGTAGCTGGCATAGCAACAAAATACACACTTCTCTGTCCCTGGGGTGCCTAGAGGACACAACACACACTATTGCTGGGTTGCTTCATCCCTGCTATTCCAACATTGATTTTCACTGAAGCAAGCCTTGCTTTGTGCAAATATTGAAATTTTCCATGTTGGAGAGCTGCTTCCTTGTGGTTATTGTTGTTATTTAACAACATTAATATCCAAGGAACACTCTAACATCTATTCCATGAGGAAAACCACGCTTTGTAGCAGAACATCAGGTCTGGCAGAGCAGCAGTTTTCATGGCAAGACCATGTTTTTGCAAATCCTAGGAAAACCTGCCCAGTGTGGTCAGTTTATAAGCCTTTTGCAAAACTGCACTTCATAAATGTGCTGTTGAAATGCCTTTAGAGATCTAGGCAGCTGAGTTCCCCTATGGTTTCTCTGTGTCATTCAGGAATTTGAACAGCCAGTCCTTGAGACTGCAGCTGGTGCCATCTTCGCTACCTTTGCTTCTGACCTTCCCTTGCTAAGTTTTTAGAGAAATCACTTTTGTCCCCATGACAATTTCTTTAATCTTCCTATTTCTGTGCATATGTAATCAAGTACAGGCAGGCTACCTCACAGCAACAGTCTGAACTGATTTAAAATGATTAGAGGACCTTGGCAGTAGATGTTAGAGGACCGTGAAGTGTTTATACTGTGTCTGTTTGCTTATAGTGTGCATTTGCCAGAGCCATAATTCAGTTTGTGCTTACAGATCAACTTTTTAATACCTTCCAGGAATAATTGTTGTCATCATTTTATGTTTCAGTTTGTGTATTCAAATAAAACATGCTGCAATTGGATTGAAAAGGTCAAAGCCTGTTTTGCAAAGTCTCATTTAAAGTTTATGGGGTTTAGCACTTTCAGAATAAAAGTAATTTTAAAAACTGTGAGGTAGCAAGCTCGCAAACACACTTTTTCAAAGACATATATATTCCTCATTTCTCGGAGAATTTGCCTAATGGAGTGTGATTTCATTTAATAGCTTTCAAAATACACACAGACACACATATATATACCTACACAAGGAAACATAAAAGTCTGCGGCTCCCTATATTCCAAATTCTTTTTTGTGGTCTTACCTGGGACTATTTGAAATCTGTAATTACTATTTCTGGACTTCCATTTAGCAACACATTCTGGTGCATTTCCAAGAAGGTGCTGAAGCTGTATGCTAAGATGCACACACTGGCAACCACGTGGCAGCAATACATTGCAGTTTCATACCATTCCTCCAGCTTCAAGAAGTGCAGTCCCCTGTTTTTCTGGATTTCCAAATACTAAATAACCATCCCTTAATAAATCAATGCCAAAAATTTCTGTAATAACTGCTTTCTTGGTGGACAAGGAGTGCAGAATCAATAGACTTGTTGCCTGTGGTAAAATTTGTCAACACTATAGAAACTTATTAGCAGCTGTTTTCCCTAGATGCATTTGCTTATTTTAACTTTTCAATTATCAGCTGAAAATTGACGTTTCAGTTGGTCATGAAAAGAATGTTCTTTTACACAGACAAATACCTGTCTGAGATGGCAGACCCCTCCCAGCCCCTCGATATGCTGACAGAAAGGTGTCCTCTCCATACAGAAGCCAATTACTGCAGGAACAAATACAATTAAAGATTTTGCTTTGGAGTGGGAAATAGCTTGTGGTTTTGTACAGCAGACATTTTTTTGTGGTCAGGACCATGTCCTTTTCTAAGAAGCCAGACAATTTTAGTCCTTGGCACTGGCAGGCAGTGACAGCCCCTGGAGGAAGAGTGGCTGTGGCCACCCTCCAGTGCCCCGCTGCTTCAGCATGCCTCTAAAAATGAATCCTCACATACTTGTTTTTCAGAGAGTAACAGTGGGCTTGTTTCACAGCAGCTTTTTCTGTATCTTACTGTTTCTTTCTCTCATTCCCTTCAAGAAAGAAAAGACAAGAATCAAGCCTTTGTTCAAAGTGGCTAAACCCTCTCTGCCTCAGAGACATGGCCCATCTCAGCTTTCTGGACACACTACCTGTCAGGGACAGGGCAGGCTTTGTGACCCCCTGGTCATGAATAGCATGGAATCACACCAATATACGGCAGCTCACACCTTTGCTGTTTAGCACTCTCAAAACCATACTTTACCAAAGCTGAATCTTAAAATTGAGTCCTGCTTGTGGCTGAAAATTATGAAGCACAGTAACATTACTGGAGTTTTACTTAGTGTGCCTTACTGCTTAGAGCACTGTAACAGTGCTGGCTGCTGCTATCAGCAATAACACAGACACACAGAGCAACATGAAAGAATGTCACTGCTTCAGTATACCTTCAGCTTTTTCACCTGAGATACTTAGTCCCTGAGTTTTGTCCAAACTGGTTCTGCCCAGGTATTTTATCAGGAAGATAAGACCAAGTAAATACTGATATGTATCTAATTGCTTAATTGGTGACTTGAATGTTCTCAAACACCAACAGAAGAATAATGGAGCATACAGGTGTCCTCATCCATTTTAGTACTTCAACAAGTCTCAGCATGCCACTGTTACTGCATGCCAGTGTGCCTGGGTTTGTGGCAGTGTAACATCATCTGGGATTATTACTGATGCAACTTAGAAAGGAAAGAACCCACTAAATCTAACAAATTCACACTTAAGAAAATGCACTGATGAACCGCAGAAAGAAAGAAATTGGGACAAGATCTATGAACACAAACATCATAAATTTTGCTGTAGCCTGTTTTCAACTGAGATTGCCTCAGAGATATATTATAATAGCTTTTCTATTGGGTACAACTCTGTTACTTTTAAAAATGATTGAAACATTTCATAGAAAATGCATTTAATTTGGAACTATAAAAATAAACTTACAATACACTTTAAGTGGGCTTTTTGGACTCCCATTACTTTACTACAAATAGGATGGAACCCACAACAGAATCATTAGGGTTGGAGACAACCTCTGAGACCAACTTTTAAAGTAGCTGCACTAAGTCCACCACTAAACCATGTCCCTAAGTGCCACATCTCCACAACTCTTAAACGCCTCGACTTCCCTCAGGCAGCCTGTTGCAGTGCATGACAACCCCTTCAGTGAAGAAATTTTTCTTAATATTCAATTTAAGCCTCCCCTTGTACAAGTAGTGGTCCTTTCCTCTTGTGCTATTGCATATTACCTGGGAGGAGAGACTGATCCCCACCTTCATGGAGTGAGTGACACCAGCTAGCTCCAAACATTTCACCCACATATTCCAGCCTGCGGCTGGAGAGCTCTTTGGCACACTGGGAAAAGCCTGTAAAAGTTCCACTAGCACTTGTTACACTTCTGTAAGGACTTAAATTATGTTATTTGTTATTCAAGAACAAATTCTATGAGTCTGGAAGAAAACCTGAAACTAGGGATGACCTGAAAGCCTAACAGCCAGCCTGTCAGAGAATTGTTGTGGGTTCCAGTTTGGAGCTGAGCTGCAGTATCAAGACACACTGTAGAAAATGAGTGCATTCAAAATGTGTAAAATTAAGAGTGCACCTGTTGACAGATACAGAAACAAGTTGTTTAAAAATAAAACAATTCAAGAAAACATACTAGCAACTTCAATGACTTAACAGAAGCAGATGCAAAATGTTACAAAGCGATAATTAGAGTGAACTGCCTGAATGCATAGTGCTGTTGTGCAAGAGAGATCACTTTAGAAATGTACAGGAGGAAATGTTTGCTTGTAAGGAAATATTTGCTTGTTCCAAGCCATATGAATACAGAAAGGACACTGAGTTTTCTGTTCAGAGGGCATGGGGATGTTTAATGGAGCTGAAGTCCTGCTTGTGAGAGGGCACCCTGTGTTCTGGATAGCATCATCTGATAACAATTCCTTTCCTCCTGCATGGGAAGACAGAATCAGGGAAGATTAACGAATTACTCAAACCAAATAGATTGTGCTAAATTCTGCTAAATTTTAAGCTTGCTCTACTTAGTGGTGGCTATGATAGAAATTATACTGATGGTGATGGGGTGGTACATATTTGATATCTAAAGCCTGCTGGGCAAGATCAGCAGGGAGCAGAATGTACATGAATTGTGTGCCTGTTTGCCCTGGACTCTGACTTTGAAAGGAAGCTGTTTATGTGGGACAGCTGAATCTCCAGAATTTTTTTTTTCCATAAGCATAAGACTCTCTGGCAGTTTGCCTCATTTCAGAGCAGGGATATTTTGCAATTATTGTTGCCTGTTTTGTCTTATACTTTTTTTCTTATGAAACACATTACAGCAGGACAAGCCCTTGGTGTATTCTCTTCTGCTTCCAGGATGCCACCCTTGGGGAGGTAGTGGAGGACTTGTACAGAAGGAAGCACTGAGGAAGGTGTTTTCTGTATGTCCTCCTTGGCTATTTCATTAATAAAGCCCCAGGTCTGAAGGGTTGGTTCTCTGTACCCAGCTCCACACCTCATAGCTGGGCAGCCTTGTTTCCACTGGAACAGCTCTGTTTGCACCACAGAGTTTTCCCCAGAAAACTGTTGCTACTACCACACTGCTGTGGATAGAGATGGCAGCAGAGTTCCTGCCATCCTGAAGGAAGAGAGCAATGGGTTTGGCTCCAGTTCTGATCAATAAAATTTGATGATGTGGCTGCACTGCGGGAGATGGTCCACAGTTACAAATGTGAATTTCTTCCCTCACCGTTCTCTGGGAAAGATGAAGGAGGTCCTGGGTGGAAAATATGCTTTTGGTGATCCTGAGCTATAAACAGAAACCTTCTGTTTCCCAAACCAGGCCAAGGATGTCACAGTCCTCTTACTCATATTAAGATATTCATCCACCCCTTCTAGGTTTTAAAGGAAATATGCTTCGACTTACACCTGTATCTCAAGATTTATTCTAAGTTCTCATGTACTCTCAGGTTCATTCACACAGAAATGTAAGATCCTAACAGTGTACCAGTAAATGTATTTTTCACTAATAAAACTGCAAATCAAAATTGATCAGGCTTCATTTGGAGAAAAGTTTGTGTCAATATATACTAACATTCACATCATATGTGTATTGATCTAATACAAATTTACTCAAAAGTTTTCAAAAAGAAAAGCACCTATCATTGCATACAAAGTCTTAGAATTAATCTAATAAAATTAATATTTTAATGGTCAGAAAATACAGAAAATAAAACCATGGTGAGTGGAAGGGAGGGAGGACAAGAGGTAAGAAAGTTCCCAATTCTAGAGATTAGGGAGGAGTTAAAATAAAAGAAAGAGCTCTGTGCTAAGATGCTAAAATCCAAAATTTTCCTGTAGAAGATAGACAAGCTGCACTACAGGCTAGGCTTCTTGAAACACAAAGATAGCCTCTTGTTTTCTTTTAAAGGATATTGCAACTAGAAAGACCAGCAGGTACTAAAGCGTTTCTGGTATGGCTGACAGGCATGAACCACTAAGATTTCAAAATCCTTCAGAGACACCGAAGATCTGATGCACCATTGTCACAGTTGCTAAGCAGCTGAAACAACTGGCAAGTGGCCAGAACCATAATTTCAATGGCACATGGAATTCAGATCAGTAGTATCACTTCTGAAGACCCTGCCCACACAAGGAAAACCAAAGCAAACATAGCCATTAGTTCAATAAATGCACAGTGAACTGGGAATCCTCCTTAATTCCTTCACTAGGGGGGAACTCACTAATTTGTTTGTCAGAAGCATTAGGGAATAATATCCAAATGAGTGTGACCTAAGCCATAGGACTTGTTCTCACTCAACTTTGCAAAATAAGAGCAGTTAAAGAGGCAAAGAACATACATCCTCCTAAAAAGGGATTGAGTATTTTAAAATATGATTTTAAAAAACAAACAAACAAAAAAAAAAACCCCACAAAACCTGATCAGCTAGAGAAAGGACATTGTGTTCTTTATGTATTTTGAGCACATACCACACCTCCCCTGACTATTATTAGGACTCATTTTGTAGCAGAAGCAGAAAACCAGATGGTAATCCCCAGTCTCAATAAATGGGGGTCTCTCTGTGTGCTGTCTTCTGCTTGCCCAGCCCTTGTATTGCCAGCTCATGGCTCAATGCAGGGGAAGAAAATCAATGTTTTTGGCAGAAGAAATTTCTCCTATTTAAGGACAGATGTTTGTCCCTGTCATATATTAAGGTCTGCATGTTGTTAAACGTTTGGTAAGAAGAATGGGGAAAAAATTAAAAGTTGAATGACCAATTTCTTCAACTGAAAGGGCTGTCCTGTCAGGGGTGAAGAATTTCACATGCTTACGTGCCTAGTGTTCCTAGTATGCTACTATAAAACTAGTTTCAGAATTTATTCAAATAAAAATTGCTTAGCATTAACTCATAGTAATTTAGTAAATTGCAGTCTTTGCAATATGTTCATATTTGAAAAAAACCCTCAACACTTATTTTAGTGTGTGTTGAAATATCCTGTGTAAAGATAACACATTTGTAACCTGTACAAGAAATAAACAGAGAACAAAGAATATTCACACCAAGAACAGAGAGGCTTACTGCAACCAGTGGGATGAGAAAGAAAATGTCAAGTATGTACCAAAGGAAATGAAGCATTACAAGAATTTGAGATTTATTTAGATCCTGCACGCCTTTCTATGCAATGGTCAGTTGAATCTCAGCCTCTGGTGTATGGAATATTCAAGGATTTCTGAACAATGAGACAACCTGAACAACAGTAGAGACTGAGGGGTGCACTTTAAAGAACAACATTATTTTGGTGTATTTGATGGAGATGCATTTTCTAAATATTGGCATTTAGATTGTCTTGCTTATCTCATCTTAGGTGCTTGTCTTTACACACCCTGTACCTTTTGAAAGTAGATGTTTCGTGCCCATATTACAGTATCTGATGGCAAAGCAAACATGTATAAAACAGCCACAATGACATAATTATGAATGTGCTTGATGTACCTCAGAGTTCAGCTCACATTTAAGTACCTGCTGTCTCCAAGGTGCTTTGGAGGAGACCAGCTGTAAATAATAAGTGTCAAGGAACCACATAAATAAATGATTCTGTCTGTTTCATGAGAACTTATCTATTCAATTTCAGCTTTAAAAATCTTGATTCTTTATTCCTGAAAACTAGGGAGAGTTGTTGGAAATCTAACATTTGCTGCTGTAAATTTCAATTTTCCAGATACAGCCTTTATATTCAAAGAATTTCCCATGCTGGTGGTATCATTGATAACCATCTCAACACCTACATTTTAATACTAGCAAATAAGTTGAGTAATTCACATGAGACAGAACACCTAATTGGTGCTGTTCATGCAGGTGGCATCTGGCAAAGGCTTTGACCTTCAGCAATTCCACCTAAGTCAGCTTTCTGGGTCAAACACAACATTTGAGTCAGCTGTCTAATCTGCTAGCAATTTTGAGAGGGCAATGGGTGTGAGGGGACTTGGTGTTGCTCTTTCGTGTTTTAGTCAAAAGTACAAAATTCAACCGGTAGAGCTTAATTTCACCCTGAACAATTGACTCCATCCAAGAGAAAAATGTGGATCAGAGCTGCAATTCTGTTTTAAACAACTGAATACTCGATAACAAATAGTAATTAAATTAGAAAGGGATAATATTAAACTACCTTAATCTTCCTATGACTGCCACTTCACTATAAAAGAAGACTAGAGTACTGTTGATTGTAGAGCTTTGGAATTGAGGCATGTTTTAAAAAAAAATAATTAAAACAACTCAAAGAGTGAAAAGGGGATTCTGAAATCCACATAAAGGCCACTGGGTTTCTTTATCTTTCTGTTTTGCTTTCTGGCTCCTTAAGGATATTTACTTTGCTTTCTTCTCATTTTTTTCCCCAGAAATATTTCAAAGGAAATTTAATTGTTCTAAGGAGTTTTTTGAACCTCCAATCTATACTTTGTGTAAGAAAAGGGGCACCATGATATGACACCCCAGTACTAAACTGGAGCATTTTCTATGAACCTTTCCTAAACCTGCAGAAAGCTTACCTAGACCTACAGGGACCAAAAAATATTTCTTCCCATGAGAATTATAAATCCCATGCAGTGAAAACAGTTACAGTTATCACAGTAATTTCTTTATGCATAGGGACACAGTGAGTTGTTGGTGGGGTGGGTAAATAAGCAGTCATTTTAGGATACATAGGGCTTTCCTGGTAATTAAAAAACATCCTACCTACTCATCAGACAAATTCTCTGCCAGTACATATGCTGCAGCCAACTGTGCATGCCCAGCAGGTATTCAATCCCCACTAATGGTCTAAGTTTACCTCCTTCATTTCCTTCTCCACCACAAAGAACAGAAATCACTTCTTACCTTTGTCACAAAATAATTGAACCAATATACAACAGTAAATTTACAGTAGTCCCTTTGGGACTTGACCATGTGAAAGTACAGTGTGCTCTAATTGTGTGACACCCTTCATGTGAAGCTTGCCAGACAGCAAGGAAGATGCAAACAGCATGATATTACATTCAATCCTCCAGCATTTCATTAGCAAAGAGGTGTTCAAACATTCAACAATGCAAAATGCTCTATGCAATAGCATTTTGTGGAATTAAAGTACAGTCACCTCCCTCCTCACCTTCAGAAAAACATAAATGAGGTGGCTGGATTTTGAATTACCAGTTTTAACAACAGAGCAGGAAGGAAGAGAGTTGTTTGCATACATGAGCTTTCACTAACAGCTCTTTTAAGAACTTATCAAAGCAGGGTGTTTTTGTCAAACTGGGAATTCAAAAAGTGACTTCCATAAGAAACTTAACAGCAAACTCCCATGTGTGTATGTGCAGTCAGTATCAGGAAGCAGTTAACTAAAATCCCTCAGGGGTGTTCTGCATTGCAGAGAAAACATTTGTACCCAGTAATGGCATGAGTCTATCTCAGACAACCACACATGCACCTCCAGCCCTCGGTCAGAAACTACTCAATCAGTGAAACTGGGTCCTCAGGCTGTCACTGCACAGGACTGAAATCCTGGCTATCCAAACACACAGGAACACTTCAGCAGGAGAAACATGAGGTTTGATAATAGTGCAACACAAAGCACCTACACCTCAGCAAACCCCAACCTCACCTAGCAGGACAGGTGGGCTAGAGGAGCAAGAACAGATTTGGATTTGGCTTGCTGATTATTGGAAAGTTAAAAGAACAGTCTTACCAACAACTGGAAGAGTTGTCTAGTAAATAGCACCCCTTCCAACATGTTTTTACCTTCTGATTTCAAAAAAACCCTGTGCTTAGACAAAGCACAGATCCACATCCACATCCACAAACATTAACATTGTTTGTTAGACAAACAAGATCCACATCCATTATAGACAAAAAGCTCGCCAGGAGCTCACTAGTTTGCATAACAAAACCCTCCCATTTCTGTTCAAATCCCTCAACTCCCCTCAAAAATATAAGACAGTGGAATTAAACCAAATGCAACAGTCCAGTCCAGGGACTTATTTATTTTGGAGATTTCCTACAGAAAAAAACCATGAAAAGAGCTGAAAGTTCAGATGGCAGAACAATCTCTCATCATCCCAGTTGCCACTGGGGTACTTCTCCATCATCCTAAGTGCCAGGCAGCAGCAGGGTCATCCAAAACAGCTATCACCAGTGTCAGCCTGCAGGGTGAAAAGGAGGTGGCTGTGCCAGCAGCCAGCCCTCACAAAGCCCCTGTGTCTCACCGCTCACTGCTGCAGGAACTGGCTCCACAGCCCTGCTGGGACGTTGCTGTGTGCCCTTATTCAGCTCACCAGGGACTTCCTCACTGCTGGTGTCATGGCATGGTGGGGCTCTAACTTCAGCAACTACCATATCCCTGCTTTTCTTGGCCTAAGTTCAGGGAAGCTCTGGTCTGGGACAGGATGTCACCAGTGGAACAGGCAAACTTCACACAGAACAAAGGGTGAGAAGTCCTGCGAGCAATCAGGGAATAAAGCTATCTCCATCCCCAGTTAGTTATGGGTTTCCCATGATGTTTTCTAGTATCAATTTCCTACATTCCCAGAGTTTCCCACCAGCAGAGGCTGCAGAACTCCTCACAGTGTTTCCCAGTGGCCAGCCACAATGGCGCCATCAACACTCAGGTGTTTCCAACATTAAGATCCTAAATTCAGCTCTGGGCAAGAGTGGGAGACCTCATTCCATGCAGAGTGAACATGACTCAAAGCAGCTGTGGTGCCTTGCTGAAGTGCTGCTACACCCACAGGGGCCAGGGCTGCCCATGGTGGGCGGCTGAGCATACAAGCTGGTACCAGGGTAGAACTTACGGGAACTGCTTCCAGCTGGCCCATGACCAACCCTCAGGCAAGTACAGGAGAACTCACTGTCACCTCAGTTCTAAATTACTGGCTCTTCCCTCACTGTGAGCAAAGGCTGAGCAACAGTTGCCTGCAATGGCACCCCCACTGATCCCCAGCAGATCCAGTTTAACATCCCAACACTGCCCACTACATGGGAACACACAGCAGGGTGCTGCACACCTGTGTGGCAGTGCCAGACAGAACTCCACCACAACATCCCACTGTGAATCCAAGGAAGGTTTTGCACTCAATCCTTCAAACTTTGGGAGGCTGTCTAAGCGCCTTAAGGTAAGATCCCAGGCTGGGCTGCAGTTTGTGGGGGCACTGACAGCTCAAAATAACAACTTCACTCTTTTCTAGAAGAGTGAGAGATTAGTGTTGTTTTGATTTGTGGTGTGACTGGACTGCAGTACAGGCTGTGGCATCCCCCTCATTCTCACAGACAGATTATGTGAAGTTGGGTCTCATCATTCTGGCTTCAGGACACGATCAATAGCCAAGGCAAACTGAGGAAAATCAATGAGTCATTTGTTTCTTCGTTATCCAGGAATTATTTTTTTCCCATCTTAATTGAAGCCCTTATGATTCTTATTGCAAGACAACCAAATGGGACTAGCAGAGAAATTAGAGAACATGATGTAACAGTCCTTTAGGATATGATCTAAAAGCCTTTTCTTGCCACAAAATTCAAAGCAGCCAAACCACAGGACAAAAACAGCTCAGAGCCTATTGTCTACTCTTCTTACACTGACATGATGCTGATGATCTTCTCTCCATGGAAAAACAAGTCCAGAGAGTCACCCCTTAAACATGCTTTTTATACTCCATTTTCCCCATTTCTATATTAATTTCCCCAAATATGTCCTAAAAAACATCTACTTATGTACCATACTTTACATGGAAGCAATTAGTTTTAGAAATTAACCACAAGGCACATTTAAATCTATATTGCACTTGTATCCAAATCATCACCACATTGTGATGGTTATATTATTTATTATGATATAACTGCTACCAGCCTGTTTAGAAGGAAAACAACTCTCATAGTGGACCCAACCATTCCCACAAGTTATATTTAAGTTTCCTTCCTGTAAGTGAAACAGCAGCAGTATAGCTAAATGTCAGCTGTGAGGTTCTTATAAGCAACACAGTGTTCAAGAAAGGTGAAACTTGAATTTCCAGGCAAGACATTGTTACCTCTGACATCACCTTTATATGGATGAATGTATCTCCTCCAATATATATTCCAGGCAATTCTAGTGCTTCTCAAAGATGACAAAGATGGAAGGACTCCTTTCATTATCTATAAAGCAGTTCAAAAGTCTATTTGAAATTTCAGGTCTGGTAGGCAACAGTAGTCACGGTTTCCCTGAACAAAATCTCCAACAAGAACTTCACTTACAAACATGCTCTAGTGGTCTGTACTGGATTGACAGAACTGATGTGAACAAGAAGCACCTTTAGCAAAGCAGCTTCCTAAGAATCATTAAAAAACATGGGTAAGAAAGTGCCTAACCAAAGTAACAAATATCCATTATCAGCATTTTGGCAGCCAACTCCTCAACAAGCACCTTCTTCTCTTTCCTACCCAGGTAGCTCCAAAACCATCCTTGCCAGGTGTATCTGATTGAGTTTGTTTTAAAGCATCAACACATGGGGTGGATCTAGCAGCTTTCAGCATTGATTTTTGTTGCTTTACTGCTTACAAAAGATCTAGGATCAGACCTACACAGTAGGAAGCACAGCATTTTCCCTATATTTTGGAAACCTCCCCAAGAATCTTGATGCAGACACAGCCTTGTAGCTTTTCAATAGACTCCCATGAGTCTCACAGAGACCTTCAGTTGGAATTCTGATTACAGACAGCAGGCATATCAGATGGATTCATACTGTGGAACATGAGCTACTCATTCCCCTCCTGCCCAGGCTTCTCTTTTCCATGTGCTCTTTCTATCTATATGAAAATACTGTGCTTCTGATACATTTAAAAGAAACAACAGAACCTAATGTAAAAATACAAGATTGTCTTGATGTGGAAGAAGAGAATGAAAAGAATATGCTAGATGCTAGTCACATCTCATCCAGGGATAAAGAAAATAGATCACAGGTCAAATATTGCTGTCTCATGCTCTTCTGCAGCCCTGAACTCTAAGTCTCAATAGCAAAAACACTAAGTTTTGTTCTCAGACCACAGTTTTTCTGCCAAAACACTGGCCAGCAAGCAGACCACATTTTCTACAAATGCAGTATATTTCTTCTCAAAGAAGAACTGAAGGAGTCACTTGTTTGGATGTATTAAAACCTTTTTAGTTCCTCTCTCTATCAAAGGGGTAAAATTAATTTAACTAATTACTAATAAATTTAAAATTAATTTAATAACTCTCTCATCACTCACCTTTAAATCAAACCTATCTACTAATTTCTCATGCTCTGTTCAATTGCGACCAAGTTAGACACAAGAAAATGTGTAAAACTACACATAACATCTACAAAACTAATATGCAATCCACCAGGGTTTTGACTAAATGCTTTTTCTGAATTTGTAGAAAATGTTCATGCCAACTGGAACCACTTCTTTTTTTCCAGGAACATTCAATTTTGATGCTGTTTTCTTCTTTGGAAAACTTCAGATCTGGACTGGCATCTCTGGTTACTTCCCTTGTGCCCAAGTGATCCTGTCCTGTTCTCTCTCTCCATTTGTGAAATGATAGTGGTAGGTACCCAAAACAGGCAGCTTTAGGTTCAGTTCAAAGATAGCATTAAATATAAGTCTTCCATACCCTGAGGAAACAGGGTATTGGGGAAACTGGCTGTGGTTAATCAACCTCTCCGATTTCATAAACCAAAAAAAAAAAGAAAAGAGAAAAGAAAAAGAAAAAAAAAATCCTGGCCTTGTCCATTGTGAATGAGAACATTACAGCTGCAAGAAGCCAAACAGTAAAGAAAACATTCCCCCAACTCATGGTGTTCTACCAACAGGGAGGGTATGTACAACTTGAACTTAAAATGGTTTTGCTGTTTCTTTTCCTAAAAAAGGTCACTGAATGTGATAGTTTTAAAAATGGTTTATATAAAACCAGACTTAAAAAACAAAACTTGAATGCACCCTAAGTATAAACCCCATATTTATAATATCCATCATTATAATAAAAATCTTCCCAGTTGCTGTGTTTTCCTAATTAAAACATAAATTTTCTATAAACCCAGATCTAATTCCACAGGGCCCCAACCCCTTTTCTTCATGCCCCCTCCCACTTTTGGACTTGGTTATTTTTCCATCACAAATCAGAGAATCGGAGCGGTCGGCTCCCGGGGAGTGTGCCCGGGATCCGGGACTGCGCAGAAGAGCGTTTGCCTTCTGCCAAGGGGGAACCACCCACACGCTGCAAGAACGCTATAGGGGCCCAGCCAGCCTCAGAATGGCCCCGCTGCCGCCCAGGGGAATGAAGCAAAGTGGATACAAACAGCTGGAAATGTTGCCAAAGTGTTAGGCTTCAAGTCCTCTGGACTCTGCGGATTCTGTAATCCTTTTTTGCTGAAGTAGGTTTTCAGTTTACCTCTATTTGCTACTAGCTGGGGAAAAAAAAAAAGTTGATGCAACACAGACAAAGGTGTTACAGCTCTTTTGGTTATACTTCCCTGGTCACTCGCAGAGGACTTGGCCAACACCTATTAGGGGTGCAATCGTGGATTTTTCAGAGCACTCTCTCACTTTTTCGTGGTCCTTCCCTCACTCTCCCTCCTGCACCAGTGTGCTCTCAACTCCTCCTCTGAGAGCTTGTCCATTAATACAAAGGAATTACTGGACTCTGAGGAGCACATTTCTTCTGCCCAGAGAACATCTGCAATCCTAAGCAAGCTGAAGCAAAGTTGTGCAACAACACTGGGATTTCAGGTGTCCAGCTGGAAAAGAGAAGGTGAAATTGTTCTATATCAAGTGCACATTTATCATTCTTGTGCACTGACTCATCCTCATAGACAAGCCCTGGTGTTACTGTAGTGAGTCATCAAAGCAACTTTATTTATAATCACTCTGCCTGATGTTTCAAAAACATACAAGACCTAAACCTTATTATAGCAATACTAAATGAGTTAATGGTCTCCCAAAGATCATGTTTTGATTTGAAATTCAAGAGCATGACAGAGTTTTAAAGGAGAAACAGTCCTGTGAATAGAGACCACTGAGGCTCAACCTCCAGATCAGATCATCAGTTGTCATTTAGGTCAAACTAAAGGTACAAGGGATAAACAAACATTTCTGTGCGCTGGCCATTTAGATACACAGTGCCATGGTGAGAATGGACAAAACCATGTCCCCTACAAAGCTCTTCTGCTCAATCATCCTTGTCCCTCTTATAGCTGCAGATTTTGGAGCAATGTGTTTGCAAACTAACAAAACCAGTTCCTGGACTCAGGCATATATTTTAGATTTACTTGATGCAAGCTGTGACAGACTACCACTTTTCCCAACCTAGTGTGCAGGTGTGAAAAGATATTTATTTACCTCATATCCTAGTTCAGGCAGTGCTGGATGGTCCCAGTCTGAAGGAAACATGATGTATATGAAAGATCATCTGATTAACTGTTTGAAACAAATTTGACCAAGATTAACAAACTCAAGGGCTTTCCACAAGAGGGTCTCCTGGTCATGCTTAAGGGTTTTCCTCAGAAAACCTGTGTCTTTATATTCTGTATAAACTGTTCTCTCTTACTAATGCAAGCTACAGGTAAATGTCCATTGTTATAATGCAGATCTGCAGTAAGTTGCATCACATTTGGCTTTCAGCTAAGTGTTAGCTTTTCCTTCCTTGCTTGGCTACATGCCTATAAACATGCCTAACATATCATAACTAATATCATAACTTAGACCTATCCAAAGAAATTACCAACAGCTCTTCAAGCATGATCCCTGAATTACCTCACTTTACCACAGCCAGGCCATACTGGCCTCTTCAGGCAGAAAGAATAAAAAGAAAATGTAATGGCACAAATTGTTCACACAATGCCTGTTGAGACCCAAAGAAATTATTAGAACTATCCCTTTCCTGAACTGGGAGAGGAATCAGAGAACAAAAAGATCACCTAAACCACAGCAGGTTATCAACATCTGCTTTTGCTCCCACCAGAACATTTATTTCTTCTCTTTTACTTTTCTTGACTGTTCTAAGACTCCACCCATCCCTCTTTCAACAACACTGCACAAATTCCCCCTAACTAATATCTCTGGTTTTCCAGTCCCACTTTTCCACCTGCTCTAGGCTACAGCATTCAAAAAACAGGATGTCAGCTTTATTCCCTGATCTTCCCATCTCACCAGCAGGCTGTGTGACAAACCAAAATTGTCTTCTTCAGGCTTGGTGGCTATGCATGCCTCAGCTGGACCTGCTCTTCCACCTTGTCACCAGTACTAGCCTTAATAGAAGAATCTAAAACACAACTCTCAAAATCCCATTAAGATGTTTTTCCATCTCCATCAGACTTCTTCAAACAACCCCAGCCATGTAACTTGTCATCAGCAGAAAGTGGGAAGCTGTCCTGGCAGTCCACAGGCTGCTGGGATGTCTCCTCAGTGCACTCCCCTCACAGCATGCCTGACACAGTGACAGCCTGCCAACGCTGTCAAACCCACCACCCAGCCTACCTGCACCCAGTCTACATCAGCAGATCAATGAGTCACTCTGAAGCAGGAGAAGACTCAATAAACAGACATTATTTTCAACAGTCAGGAAAATAATGAGCATAACACCCCATACCTTTTCTTATTCTGTTTCCTACTGCCACTTACTGCAGTACTAAGACTTCTGCAGATTTTTATCACAGATTTTTATTACAGGTGTCTCTGGACCATTTTTTGAAAGAGAAGATAAATGCACTACAAATGAGAAAGGAGGTTTTTGTTCTCTGGGAATACTGCCCAGGAGAGCAGATGTCATTGTGAAACACAGTGAGATTATCCTCCTGTGCTGCTCCTACATCCAGCCCCTCCTCTGTTCCCTGCTGCTTCTGCTTCAGGCATTTTACCATCAGTAAGGAGATATTTGTGCAGCCTTTTCATGCTGTGATGATTGCATGAGGAGCTGATTATCCCAACTTCATATTTTCTTCCCTTCACATAGAATCTGTCTCCAAAGCCACCAAGTCTTAGAGGGTTACTGACCTGACTTCCAACAGCACTTGTGGTGCTGAAAGAAGAGACCCTTTCCTCTGTGATCTTGTGAACATAGCCCAGGGAAAACACTCACAAGCACCTGAAGTGCTGCCTGTGAATGTTTTGGAGGTTTGTGGACATCTTTTTAACTGTGCCTCACTACAAGTGGTGATACAGAGCAAACATTTGGATATCTTTATAGTGGTGTAAATGCCTATGACAAAACCAGGCCTCTTTGAGCTGCAGAGTCCTTCTCTAGGCCACTAGAATCTGCCTTACTCACACTACATCTTTTCTGGTTTCCACTGATGTGACATAGCACCTCATATTTCAATCCTCATCCCAGGTGATCTCAGTTTTCCTCTTTGCCAGAGATGCTCAGGAAAATTTCTGCCTTTCCTCACAACCTGGTAGCTGGTGCTGCCTACCACATAGCAGCACCAGATGATGCTTCAGAGACTGGGGAAGCCCAGAGCCTGCAGAGGCCTCAGGAGCCTGACAATATCTCTGATGAATGCCAGATTCACCAGCTCCATTGCAGTGATGTGCCCAGATTATGCCGGATGATGTAGGCTCAGCTTTATCACCAGGGAAGATGTAAGGATAAGAGCTCCACACACTCACTTACAAGAGCACAGAGCAATGAGAAGTTAAAAGCCAGAAGAAGCTGCTGAGGGAGTGCAGTAGACCACTGATTCCCTGGTCTGATTACAGCTCACTTGCCTTGAATAAACTTCTCTTTATTTTTAGCTGCTGAATGAGGCCACCAGAAAAGTCATGTTCTTCTTTGAGCCCCAGACCTGAGGACGAGACATCCTACCTACCTCTTGCTCCCTTGGACTAGTTTTGGAAGATACTACAGGCAATGTACACCATCTCCTCTAGATATGAATGACACACACTTTTCAATGTTTTAATCAAGATTGCCTTCCACAGCTTACAGCCTCCTTCAAACATAACATATCATGAGCAACCAGCACACAATTTCTTTTTAAGTTCTTCACAGGATGTGTACGTACCAAGAAACTCAAATACAGTTCATAATTGGCTAAAGCTACTATGCCTCTGATCTTTTTCCTTCCCTGTTCCTCTCCTTGGAGGCAATGGTCACAGCAGTTTGGGGGAGGAGAAGGAGAGAAGATTTCTGCTTGGAAAAGGCCTAATTGTGTTGTACAGTGACATTCAAGGAAAAGCAGAGCACTAGCACATCATGCTCACTGTGCACCAGGACAGAATGAATCCATACAGAAGTCAAATCACAATGCACGCAACAACCACCCACAATGTCCCCATATCCTTATTTCAGCCCTTTATTTCCTAATTACAAATATAAGGAAGGTTCCCATATTCACAGTCTTAGCTCAGCATGTCGTAATATCAAAGAGACAGAGACCTTACTTTTTAAAGTCTCTACCTAGACTAGAGCCACCAGTTTTAATTAGTTCACAAAAATTGCTTCCATTCTCTTTATTTTATGTTTCATTTCCTTCCCCTTCCCTTCTTCCAGTGTTAATGGATGCTGCCTGTACCCCATGAAATGTTCCCTGATTGCTTTCATATTTAAGCAAAAAAAAATTTTCTACAGCATTTTGGAAAAGATGCTGCATGACAATTCTGCCATAAATATATCAAGAGGTAAGTACATAGATTTTTTTACCTTTGAAGTCTCTCTCATACTTCTGTGAATCCACTTGAAATTAAAAAGTGCACAGATGAATCTGAAACCATGGCACCAGATCTGCAGAAGTTACATGGACAAAGGAGAGAGAGAGAGATTTGTTAGCAATTGGCTTTGGGCCACGGGGGTGTCACAGACGGGTTGGATTTAGCATCTGTACAGGTTACAGGGAAAAGCCAATGATTTAAACCATTCAGATCATGGGCTGGTCTCTGAGCTGTATCAGGGTGCCTCTCATAAAATTAATGGAATTTTAGTGTCACAGAATAGTTTGAGTTGGAAGGGACCTTAAAGATCATCTAGTTCCAATCCTCTGCCATGAGCACAAACATCTTCCACAGACTACTCAAAGCTCTGTTCAATCCGGCCATGAACAATTCCCAGAGATGGGGCATCCACAGTTTCTCTGAGCATCCTATTCCAGCGCCTCCCCACCCTCACAGTAAAGAATCTCATCCTGACATCTAATTTAAGCTTACCCTTTTCCAGTTTAAAGCCATCACCCCTTGTCCTGTCACTAAACACCCTTCACCAGTCCCTGGACCACAGTAGGTTGGAGGGTCTCTCTCATGTCCACCTCTTCTCTCTGTGTCCCCCACCAAGAACCACTGATGACTGCAGGGCCATCTAATTACTTGTGCATGTCACCTCCCTTCGCCCCTGCAGTGCTACCCTCATTGCCCCTCTGGCTGCCCTGAGAGGTGGGATAGAAGCTTCCCAGATAAAGGAAGTGGAAGTCGAGGCTCAGGAGCTATTTCCAAGTGGAAATAAATGGTGATGGCTCCTGTGTTGATCGTTTTGATGGGAAAAGCAGGTGATTTTCTGGGATTTGTTTTCCAGCAGAAGTATGCAGAAAGTAAGCTCTTCTCACACACTAGGACTTTCAAATTAAAATGAGTTTTCAACAAATTCCCAAGCCATCTGTAAAGACAGCCTGTTTTCAGAGCTGTGTTTCCTGGGAACATTGAGGAAAACCAGAAAAAAATGCAAAAATATGTGAGGTGATGAAGAAAGGATTGGGACAATATTTGCACCCCTTTTATTAAATAAAACTAGCCGGTGCTCAGTTCAAAGCAAGGCAAAGGAGAGCCTCCCTCAAGCAATATCCCATTCAGCTGTGGGAATATTTGCTACAAGATGTTGCGGAAGCTAAAATTATATACAGATTTTAAAAGTGATGGAATAATTACTGAAAGAAAAACACATCCAGGGTTACTACATATATAGATATCAACTCTGGTGCAGGAGATCTCCAAGCAAAAATTTGCTCCAGGTAGGCAAAGCAGTTTGGAAAAGTATTGCTACAAGACAGCCTTGAGCTTCTAATTTTGTTTGGACACCTCTATCATCCAGTGAGAGGGAGAGGCTCTGGAACACCTCTTGTTCCAGACAACAACACGTCAGGCATGTCTTTTTTACATTTTGGGGTAATAGCAGGAAGCAAGTGACCGGCATTGCGTGCTGGGCATGAGAGGGAGGTGTTCACTTGCTTTCTGTACTCAACCCAGTGGTTGTGCCCATCCACCACCACCGGGCAGCTTTCCATCCTGCCCACGGGGTGGGCGTCAGTGATAGACAGATAGTGCAGAACGATGGAGACGGGCAATGAAAGAGGCAGATGAGGTTCTGGCAGTGCTAAAAGCGTTTGCAGTAACCCTGCGGCCCTCCGGTGCGCTCTGCAGCACTCCCTGCCTCACACATCCTCCTGCAGCCCTGCCTGCTGCGCGTCCCACTCCGCACTAATCCGCACCTCGTCCTCAGCAGCAGCGATTAAACCAGGACTTTCTGGGGAGAGGGCACTGACCCGGCTGCGGTGCAGATGCTCATGAGGGACAGGAACCCGCAAACCCTGCGCTGCTGTCAGGTCGCGCTGGGCTAGAGCGGTGCTCCCCGCTCGCCCTCAACAGCCCCCGCCCCAGGGCTCCGGAGACGGGCGGGAACTCCCGTTCTGGGCGGGCACCGCCACCTAGGGACAGGGCTCTGGCAGGGCCTGGCGGCTCCGAGAAACGTCCTGACAGCGCTCCATGGACTCCTCCGAACGGCCGGCACCGGCGGCAACGCAGGGAAGTTCGGCTCGCCTTCTTTTCGGGGCACGCTTAGTTTGTAGTCTCCTCTTATCATGTGCCATCTCCACTTTCAGTGTCAATTGCAATGACTCTGAACACATACATGGAGACCTGCCTGACGGCTGAAGAACAGATCGTCACCTTGTTTTCCCCTGTTTCACAGTGCGCTTTGTTTCTTGGGGCAAAAGATGTAGAGACCTGGCACAGTCAGTCCTGCTGCCATATTCAGGGGCTTCCCAAATCCACCCTCAGCTACCATCCTGTACATCTCCCTCTGCTTCGACTATATCCTTCCTTGCACCAGCATCTGCACTTATCCTTGTGCCTGCTTAGTGGAGAATACCCTTATTCCCACACTCCTTTCCATGCTGCTGTAGCACTGACTACTTAAAATCAGTAAAGAGCCTTTCGCTCCTCTTGTGTCCTGGCCTGCAAGACCTGCCCGTGCAGAACATGCTGTGTTGCAGCCCCAGACACATCCCACCTTTGTTAGACATCAAGCAAATAGATACGTCACCTTTGAAGCTGACCTCATACTGCCAATAATCTGCTTGAAACTGGAGACTGGTCAGTCTGGTCATCCTGAATTGCCTTCTCTGACTGTGTAGAGCTTAAAGCAGGAGCACAGTAGTTAGGAACTAGGGGGGGAAAAAAGAAAGTAATTATCCATCAGAAAAAAAATTGGCTTAAAGGACCTGCAGAACAGACATTTTATTTGCTAACCAGGTGTAATTGCCTACAACTTGGAGTTTCCCAGTGCATTCCAGCTGAACCCCACCTCCCATCAGAAGTTGTTTCCTGGACACTGCCCCCTTCTCATCACAGCACACACAGTTGGGGACTGGTGGTGTGGTGCATCCCCACAGTCCCATCCATCTCTGCTGTCTGTGGTGCTTGCTGCCTTCTCCTCAGCCCTTCTGGGCAGGATTAGAGAACATCACCACAGCTCTCAGAATGGTTTTCAAATGGTCCAATTGTCAGTGCATAGGAGAGCTTTCTGGCACTGTTTTCTGCTGTAAGTTAGGATTTACAAAAGAAAAAAAGCACTTTCTTCATAGAGGCACACACAACACATTAAAAAAAAATTAGATTACAGAAATTTTGAAAGGCTCTGGTTTGGTTAAGAAAAGAAACAACATTCAGGCCCCAACCTCTCACGGTCCTCTCATGAGTGATAGAAGTAAAATTATGAGATGCTATAGAATACATCAAAATGCATGTGGGGAGACTATGAGGCAAGGCACACGACATGTAGAGAGTACACAGACCAGGAGGAAGAAAAAAGAGATTATCAGCTTCTGGCAGTTTCTTAATGGTAGTCTTGAGAGGGAAACCCAAACTCTGCAGCAATTCCTGGACTGTTGTCATCATTTCACAGCCCAGAAAACTGTCCAGCTTCCAAATCCTCATGGAAGAAAACAAGTCCTAAAAGGTTTAGATTTTCTTTTTGCCTGAGCTCAAACCCAGGCATGCCATTTTCTGCCCTCTGAGTGTGCCAGCCCACAGTGTAGGCACTGAGCAGACACCTGAGCCTGGTTAGTTTTGGTTGTTATCCATGTTTTACCTGTAGAAATCAATACTTCTGAATTTGCCTAATAAAAAGGCATATTTTTATTTGTAGGTTCCCTAATAAAACCTCCACAATTGTGGGAATAGATCACCTGTCTATCCAGTCCATGTAGCTCATGCCACTTCAAGAAGCTGCTTCTCTTGATGAGCAACAGCTTTCACAATCATCTTGAATTCACAGTCACTAGAGGATTATATTAATTTTTATGTCAGTTGATGGCATTTAGATAGAGTCCTTCAAGTTGTCTCCCAGTTATATAATATTCTTTTGCATTACTTATGATTGTCATTAGTAATATTTCAGCGCAGGAAACTGCCTAGATGTCACAGGTTAACAGGAATAAACAGAACTGAAAGTTGAAGGGAAGAAAAGGAAAACCAAAGGTCAGTCTTGGAAGGAAAAGCCAGTGATCAGGACACATCATGGAGTTACTCAGACTGTTCAGATGTATCAGGAGGTGGAGAAGATCCTGAGAGGAAAACTGCATTTTGATAACACTGTCACAAAGTTTACATTTAGTTAGTAGCCTACAGCTTCATGCAGTGAAACTAATCACATTTCTGACTAAGGAAATGTACAGACGACGTTCTGTTAGTATGGAAATTGACTTGAAAAAATTGTCAGTGAAAAAAACCTAACCAAAACAATCAACTGAAAAAACCCACAAAACAAACAAATAAACAAAAAAGAGAGATTTTTTAAGACATTAGGATTGATGTGAGGACCTTGAGTCAAACAAGTTATGTGAAGATTGTGTCACTGCTAAAATGAGGTCAGATTGTATGAGGATCAAAGAAGAAAAATATATGAAAAAAGACTCAGAAGAATTTGTTTGAGCTGAGAGACAAAACAGAGGTCAGTTGCCTTTCAGGACAGCAGAATGGATCATAGCTTGAGATGGACTCTACAGAACATAGTAAAAAAACCCCATAAACCTACAGGAATTTTTAACAGAAAAGCAGCTGGAGGTTGCAAGGGTCTATCTGCAAAATGCAGTCAGAAAGAGGCTGCAAGAAGCAAGAAAAAAAGGTGCGCAAATAGTTTAAGCAGAGACCAATGTGACTTCCAGCACCTCCTTTGGACACAGTAAATGGAAAATGATATTGAAAATAAAATACAATTAAGAAGACCAAAGTTGAAGATACAGACCAAGAAAAATCATTTACAGAACACACACTGAAAGAAAAATTCTCCTTGGAAGTGAGTAAAGACAAAGCTTTCTCAAGTGGTGGGGAAGTCACATGTAGACATTTCCCAAGTATTTCTAAGTTGAGCACTGGAACACCAATTAATGGGCCCTCTGACATCGCTATAAACCATCTGGAAGGGAAATATAAGCTTATTAAGAACAGATGGATAAGAACCAGGTCAGCCTTCCCTATTGCTCCTATTTGTAAGCTAGATGTAAAAGTAACCTTGTAAATACAGTTTGAGTTTCTCTGGGAAATCGTGCCTAGGACTCAACATGCCAGACAACAAGCACTGAAAAAGGACAGGAACAACTAGAAAAAGTTGTTGCCTGAGACTTGTCTCCTACTGGCCCCTAACTAAAGACTCCTGCCCTTCCCCAAATCCTCAGCCCCCATCATTACCCTAGTGATCTGGCTTCATTATTCTTTCAATCTAGAAACAGCCTTGTAAAATAATGCAGTTGTTGAGCATGTCATGCCAAGAACAATATCTGTGTTTTCTTCACCTGGCACCCATACAGTGGTCATGCCAGGTTATGGGGCTCAGGTTGATTTTTAACAGTTTGAATGTTTTGGAAAATAATATGCCATTCAGCATGTTCAGTCAAGCATTAGGTTTCTTCAGTTTAATCATCCTGTAATAAATTCTGTCAAAATTGTTAGAAAGGTTTCTTAAAAATGCTGAGAAGTCAAACTTTACACCAGCAAATGAAAAGAAAGCCTGGAAGCTTACCGAGGTGTTATTTAATAGAAAGCCTAGACCAGTTGCCTGAATATGTAACTGACTGTGTTAAAGTTAGGGATGCTGTGAAGCCCTAAGTGAGCTACAATAAAATCAATTAGAAATACCTCATGATGAAAAGATCACTTGAGCTAACATCCTTGCAGGCAAAGACAGTACATTTGAACATATAGAAAAAATACATTATTTATATGAGTACAAAATGCATCCATTGATCCTTCTGAATTGTTGCTGGTTCCTGAAAAGCAATTACTAAAGAAATTGCTGGAGAAGCTGCTGATGCCCACAGCAGCCTGTCCAGGAGATGACAAAGAGAGGCTGCTGCTGCTGCAGAACAAGCCCACTCCAGCACCTGCCCGTGGGTGCCTGGCTGACACAGGAAGAAGCAAACCCCTCAGATATCAGTTTGGCCACTCACAGTGTTCCTCAGGCCAGACCTTTTCCATCACCATCTTGGTGACTGTGAAACGGTCAGTCACAAGCATGAGTCAGAAACAATTTAACCCTTTCTCAACAGATTTTTTTTTTTTCAGGGAAAAAAAGTGAATGAGAAGCCAATAGATCCATGCTTGGTGCCTGCCAACTAGTGCACATGTTGCTGATGGTATGCAAACATTTCTCATCTGAAAGGGTGCTGAGGAATGCTTTCTGCTCAGTACTTTGAAGGCACCCAGCAACTCCAGAGGCAGCCAGAGGATCAGGTTGGGAAGAAGCTTTAGCAAATTTATGACACTGAACAAAAGTCCCATGAAGAAGTATTCACAGATTTAAGTTGCTTTTCACTTTTACTAGCAGCATCTGCTTTCAGTGCCTCACTGGCTGAAAAATTCCTAAGTTTTCTAGTTTTAGACTCCCAGATCTGCTTGGGCTAGAGATTCAGGATCTTCTTATGCCGGCTGGAAATCATGCTGCAGCCTGCTCAGCTCTTTGTTGGTGTCAACACAAGCAGAACTGGAAACCATTCATGCTGAACGCTGTATTTCAAGTTTGGGTTTTGTGGGAGGTTTGGCTAGGTTAGTTTTCAAGTAAGTGAATGCCCTGCATTTGCTCCCCTCTATCCAGCAGTGGCATGGGGGAAACAGCAGCAGCACCCACGTGGTGGTGGGACTGCTCCTTTGGTCAGTGGCACAAAGGGAGAGTCACAGAGAGTGACCCTGAAAGAGCATGGGCTCCTCAAGAACTTCCATGTCAGATCTGGTACTCGGGCACCTGCAGAGCCCAAAGCAGTGCCACACCACTGCATACTGTTACAGCTGCTTACACCAGATCCTGCCTGATCTTCTCAATATAACATCCGGCACCTAATTCTGGAGGCAGATGGAGGCTGTGAGAAACTCTCCCTGCAGTCAGAAATAGTTCTGACTTACTGGAAAATCTCATTTTCTTCCAAACTGTGCATGTTTGCGCCTGTCCTCTGTTCTCTGCCTGGTTTTCTCTGTTTCAGATCAACAACTCCCCCTTTTCCTGTGGCTGGCTTGCTTCTTAGCAGGCTATTCCTTACCTTCTCCTCTGATGAATTTGGCAATCATACTCTGAAGCCCGCCTTGATGGAAACAACTTTCTCCCACATGATGAGTGGTTTCTTCTGCCATGGAGGAGAAGAATGGAGAAAGATGATTTATATGCAGGCATAATTCCACAGAGTATTTTGTATAACAGCAAAGCCCTTCTCAAACCTTCCATCTCCCAGCCCCTGTCCTGCCTAAAGACTGCATGTCCAAGCCCCCTTAAACTGATGAAGCCATGCAGGAAATCTGTGGAATGTTGTAAGGACCAATGCAGGGTGACAGCTGAAAATGGCCACAGTTCAGTCCCTTCCCATCTACTTTAAGTAACTTCAAGTGACTTTCATTTTTACTTACTTTTTTCTATACTGACTGTATGGGAAGTTCTTACTCATCTGTGACTGACAAGGCTAGATCACTAATTTGCAAAAGAACAACCTTTAGGCTTCTGCAAAAAAAGCGAGACATGGAAGTACACAAATTAGTGCAGCTTATGTACTTACTGCAGTCATCTGTGTTTCCAAATTTTCTAAAGGCACTGGTTGAGCCCAAAGATAGAAGCTTTAGGAAGGCTGATGAGATCTTACACACAGCCCTCCTCTTGGTTCCTCCCAGTTATGGCACACACAAGTGAACCACTTGTGATTCCTTTACTGAATTACAGCTTATACATCATGACTCTTTTAAAATAAACCATTCATTTCTGTTTCCATGCTATCAGCCATCCCAAATGTTATCCCATTATCCATAAAGTTTCAAGTACTATAATCATAATTCAAGCTTTCCCTACTGTACATCCTAACTGGAGTACACGCCACTGGGGTACTTCTCCATCATCCTAAGTGCCAGGCAGCAGCAGGGTCATCCAAAACAGCTACCACCAGTGTCAGCCTGCAGGGTGAAAAGGAGGTGGCTGTGCCAGCAGCCAGCCCTCACAAAGCCCCTGTGTCTCACCGCTCACTGCTGCAGGAACTGGCTCCACAGCCCTGCTGGGACGTTGCTGTGTGCCCTTATTCAGCTCACCAGGGACTTCCTCACTGCTGGTGTCATGGCATGGTGGGGCTCTAACTTCATCAGCTGTCATATCCCTGCTTTTCCTCTCCTAAGTCCAGTATGGACAGAGGAAGGAGTGGCTGTCACAGAAACATGCAGACTTGACATAGCAGAACAGGTAAGAAGAGATGTCAGCAATGTGACCAGGAAACAAAGCAAAGTTCTTCCCCAGCATTAATTACAAAGCTTTCAGGATGCAGGAGCCTCCTTCCATTTAAGTGAAAGACAGGCCATGATTCCTCTCTTGAGCACCATGACATAGGTACTCTTCCACATTCCCTGCCCAGCCTCCCTTTGGCAGATCAGCACCATCACAGGCAGATATCAACACTAGATGACTATATCAGTGGATCAAGATCATTTTAACTCAGAAGGTGTCACTGCATCATGGTATGCAAGGCAGGAATGTCCCCATTCCTAGCTAGATATATGGTGAATGCTAAAGATTAGCACTGCTTCTGGGGAAAGAATAGCCTCTAACAAAAAACTATGCCCCCAAAACCATCAGGAGATTGATACTGGTTCGCTGCATTACAGTGTTCTAGAGCTACAACTAAAATTGAACAAACGTTAAGAAAAATGTACTGAAGAGTAATTTATTCAGTGTCAATTCAAAGGACATTCCACCATTCATTACAGGACCACACAACTGGTCTCAACGCTGTACTCCAAGATATAGGCTGGGTAAACTTGTTGCTTCTCAAAGATGACAAAGATGGAAGGGTCTGTCAGGTCATCCACACAGCTGTCATAAAGTCTGTTCGAATTTTTGGCTCTGGGTGGAGGGCGACAGTACTCAGGGTTCCCCTGCACAAAGTCTCCAACAAGAACCTGAGCTACAAACATGCTGTAGCACCCATTGTGAGAGGAACAGTACTCATGGGAATAGCTGGCATCTCTGGCAAAGTAGCTTCCTAGGGAGCAGAAAAAGCCACAGGTCAGGCAATACACTGGGCAAGGGACAAACATGTGCTAACAGCACTTTGGCAGGCAGCAATTCAACAACCCCAGCTAGCCCTGCAATGTGTGGGAGCATTCTTGCCAGATGTTCCTACACTGGCTTAGTGTAAAGTATCAACAAACTCCAGTCCACATTTTGACATCAACCTCCCAGTCCCGCTTGTCCAAGAGCAGGTACCTGAGGCAAAGAGAGGTGTTTCTAGACCTTCCTGGAATGATATTGCTCTGGGTGCTACCTGAAGCAATAGATATACACAGGTGAGAGTGCCCTAAAGGCAGTACATGGGTCAGGAACCACCAGTCACTCTGCACCCATATCCCCCAGTCTGGTTGGGGTCTGCAGTCCCTGCTGCTATAGCCCCTACATCCGTCTGCATTTGTACCTTTTCCATACAGTGTCCCATGAGTCCCACAAAGCCTCCAGTCAAAGTTCTGCTCACAGATGGCAGACACATGGGATAGACTTGTGCCATGGAACAGGAGCCTCTCATTCACCCCTTTCAACTGATGGAGCTTCTTCATCTTTTCTTTTTGCCTAGAGACAAAAAAAAAAAAAAACAACAGAAAAAACAAACAAAACAAACAAACACCTTGTTATCCTGGTTCAAACAAGGAAAATTTCCCAACTCAACTCCTCCTACTTCTGGGTCACGGAGGAACAGTGACACAAACCATTCTCAGTGGGGTTACTCCCTGCTTTGCACTTCTGCTGGTACCCTGCTGCACAGCTGGCTCCTGCCAGCAAAACAAAAAGTTCTCAGCATCACTACAGTCTGTGTCACCCACAACTTTGTACCACATGAGAGAGTAGAGACAAACATCTCTTGACTGGGAATTGGTCAGTTCCCATGTTATATAAATCCTGAATACATAAATATGATTATAAAACTGAGCAGTATGAAGCCACAGTGAAGCTTGTATAATCTCTTTCTCTATCTTTATCACGAAAAAAAAGTCTCCTCTTTTTTTTTTAAACTTCAGTGTGGAAGAGGCTAAAACCAAAAGAATAAACCTGAAACACCAAAGTTCAGTTATGATGAAGGAAAAGAATTTGCTTTTTGAGTAACACTAGCAAGAGTCACACACACATCTTGCTAGGGATAAAAGCCTCAGTTCTACATACACGGAAGAACACAGATGCAACCCTAACAACCTAGACACAGAGAGAAGAGCCCCAGTCCCCTTCCAGGACTGCCCATGGGGAGACTCAGCCTCAGGGAGCCAGGTTTTGGGGCAATCATAAGTCTAGGCCAGCAGCCAGACCTGGGCAGAGAGATATGTGGCAGCCTCACCTCTGCTAGACTGCTGAATTGGGCAGCTCCAAATGTTGACTATGGAGGACAACAGATTAGGAAACACCAGTCTTCTCATAGAGTAAGAATAATGAAATAAAATAGATACAAACCACTGAAAAATGTCCCAAAGTGTTGGGTTCTGAATCCTCTGCAGTTGGTTGATGCAGTAATTTTTCATTGTCTTCTCAAACAGCCTCTTGATTTTTCTATATTCTTGGGATTCATAGCTGAGCGGTATCAACTGAAAATTTTATAAGCACTGAAAATAAGGTATTACTGAGAGTAACAAGTCCCAGTCCTTCCAAAGGACTCATCAACTTTCTCACATCTGCTGAAAAGCCCTACCACAAAAATCACAAGCTGCTTCTGTTTTTCCTATTAACCCTCCTTTTCCATCACTCCCCACATGGAAGCACAGGCACTGACTGAGGGAAATCAGTGCAATCCCATGTGAGCTTCCCTTAGAGGATGCACCTCCACATCTGGACTACTTTTAGTTCAGAGTAACCTGAAGTTGAAATGCACAGCAGTAGTCAGACTGAAGCAGATTGAAAGTTTCACCTTAATCTGACAATTAGCTCCTTCCCTACAGGGCTAAGCTGCAGTTTTACCACAGCAAGTAACATCCTACCTTAAACTGACAGAGGAAATATCCCCTCAAGATGCAATTAATCTGGTTAATCAGAGGATGAAGTGCCTTGGGAGAGTGTGAAGGACAGGTATGAGCAGCAATGGCCTTTCTTACCTGGTTTGGTATCATAGGGGTTCTCAGAGAGCCTCCCAGAGAATGCATGTCTGTTCTGCATATGAAACTGTAAAGTCTTGTTTCACATCATAGTTGCTTATTTTACAAGACACATTTAAAAGCTGGTAATGTCTCCATTGCCTTGAATTATGCTCTTGGAAAAATCAGTACAGGACATCCACTGGAGAGCTGGAAAGTCTTACCTTGAACCCGATATCAGGTAGTGCAGTTTGGTCCCAGTGTGCAGGATAGACAGGATGTGAGAGAGTCATGTTTTGGCTACAGAATAGAAAAAGGAGCCAGTCAATTGGTGATACTCCTAACCAAATCCCCCTTATGGAGAATTTAACCACGGGCTCTAAAGCAGCCTTCAGATATCCATTCAGGAGTTACAGTTTGTTTCCTTTTTGAAGGAACATGCCCTAGGCTGAACCAACACTTTAACCGAACCCTCATATTCACATGCACTGTCTTGCTGGTGAGTTTCTAAAGCAGAGACAGCTCTTACTAAAATAATTCAGTAGCACAAATAACATTTACAGCAGATGTGTTCAAATTCTGTTAAACTGAACTTCTTTTAGACAAAGCCATAAGATAGGGGATCTCAAGTAGGTGCCTCTAGTTCACTTTATTTCAGTGGATTTGCCTGTTCTGAGTTTTGGTTTATCCTCAGCTTTTCAAGGGATGACATCCATATGTACCACAGCTCTTGGGATTGGCAGTCCCTCGCTGCTAATCACTGCACAGTTTATTTATAAGTGTTGTGGCATAAATCAAGGAATAAAAATTCTTAGCACAGTTGTGTCAGCCCTATGTGGCCTTGCCTCTCGCAGAGAGAGCAGATCTATTCCAGTGGTCTCTCACAGCTGCCAGAGACTGCCACCAAACGTCCCTCCAGAGAGCTTTACAGAAGTACTGCATAATTTAAAAATACTGTCACTGCAAAATGTACTGTTAAACCAGTCAGGGACAGGTATATAAAAATGAACTTAAGAAACATAAAATTGCATTCTAGGCAGGTAGGAGGAATTTCTTAGCAGAAAGGTGATGTCCTCTAGAGGCATTGTTAAACAATGAATGTGTATTACCTTCCATCTTGTCCACCTTCAGACTGTTTAGGCACTCGAATAACACTTCTTTGAGTTTGAAAGAGCACATTTGTTTGGACCATGTCTTGAAGAAAAACACAATAATTCAATAAAGAGGTAACCCATGGTCTAGGGACAGGCTCTCAAATGTTAAGTAAAAATAAAAGAGAAGATAGCCCTGAATATTGTGTTGTGGTGCTCCCTCTATCCTACCCAGCTCAGTGCAAATTTTATTTCCAGTTGCACTGCTCCTACTTGGAGATCAGCAAAGTTAACCACTTGCTAGTACAGGCTGTGAAACTTGAAGGCAACCAAGCACCAACTGCACCTGCACTGGTATTCACATCCAGGCTGCTGGCCAGAAAAAAACCACATCTGATGGCATGCCTACAGCAGGAAAGAGTTTTCAGTGCAGTGGGGGCCACAAACTTGGCTTTCCTGGCAGCACAGGGCTGCTCCATGGTGCTAAAAGGAAAGTCTGTCCTCTCTTCTTGGTCCTGTAACAATATCACAGAGCACATGCTGTGTGACATGGCTAATTATCCATTGCTTCCTCCTTTAAATACCACTCTTTATTCATGCCAGGAAACATTTAAAGTTTGGAAAACAAACAGGAGTTTTAAGATGGGTGAATAAGTTAGAAACAGAAAAAGCATTTTTCTTTTTCCCATTTCTCTCTCAGTGCAACCAGCCCTTAATTTGTTTGGTGCACTATGCCTTCTCTCCCTGTAAGTAGTTTGCAAGGTGCTCACCACAGGCTCACATCTTCACCTTTTGACTTTTCAGTGCCCTTTTTTGTTTGCCTGATTTCTCATTCCTCCTTTTCAGGTTTATAAACCCAAATATATAAGCCAAGGTGCCAGGAAGCATTTACTCTCAACTCTTCTGAATGTATACAGGATCATCAGGTATGGTTTTTTGACTACAGATGCCCAAGTGAGAAGCTCAAGTGGGGCATCTCAAAACTGCAGAGAAATTTACCTACTGCTCAAGTTCTGCTTGGAGAAAATTTGCAGGAGGAAGAAGAGCTGTTCAAAGAGATGCAGACATAGTGTGAAAACCTTCAAGCCAGCTGCACTGTGTAATGAACTTAAAACAAGGAGATACTTCACCTGCAAAGTCTAATTTATACTGCTGAGAACCAGCCCTGAAAAAAATAACACCATTCTTGTCAGCTAGATATTCATTCTCCAGAAATGCAGATGTTACAGTGGCAGTGACGTGATCTGGGTGCTGCAGAAAGAGCAAGGAAATGATACGTGTTAGAAACCACTCTTTGGCTTAGGTGTCACTGTGGGGAAATACCAATGTTTCTCCAGGCCCCTATGACAGGATGATATTTTGAAGTAAGTCTCTACAACTTCAAGCATTTTATTCTACAGTGATGGAGGGGTACCCCACTGAGCACAGCTGCTTCCAAGAACAGCAACAAAGCAACCTTCAGCCTGTGTGGTCAGCTCCAGCCAAATCATGTCTATCAACTCTGGAATATGCTTTCAAAGCCAGTCCCTTGAAAGCTTTCACAGGGTTCCAGTCCTGCTTTGAGGGACAATTAAGAAGACAATTCCATCCAGGCATTGGAGCAGCACTGCAAGGGCACCCAGCAGTGCATGTAGAAGACACCAGCTGCAGAACAACGTGCTCTAAATAACTCTCCAGAGATGGTTTAACAAAAGCTTTTGGTATGAACAGCAAATGAATTTCACCTCTTTCCCGTACTCAATCCACTGCTTGGAATCATCGAGCCAAAACCAGATATACTCCATTTCAGGACCAGACAGATAAGTCAGGAGACTAGTCAGAAGAGAGACCTGACTTCTTGCTCTGCCCTGGATTGGAAAAGAAATCCAGATCAAAGTAGGAGTCTTTTCCAAACCTGTCAAGTTGTGCAGTATTCCTGCACAACTAGTAATCTACTCACTAATAATGTATTCATTTCTCAAAAAAGGAGACCTCCTCCAGCTGGAAAATGCAGGTTTGCCCCAGAATTGATGATCTGGTGTTTGGATGTTTATGGGTCATGGTAAATGCCATAGAAATGACTCTGACCTCTCTGGCTTGGACCTGTGTCACTAATTTTCCCTAAAATGTATCTTCCTAAAAAACATATTTTAAGAAAATACGCTTGACACAAAGGTTCCCCTGCAGCCCATAAAGAAAGCCATGGTGAGACAGCTGTGGCCCTGCAGCCTGTGGAGGTCCATGGAGCAGAGATCCACACTGCAGCTCATGGAGAAGCCCATGCTACAGCCTGTGGACAGGCCCTGAGGGAAACTGCAGTCCATGGAGAAGAACCCGTGCTAGAGCACATTTATCCTGAAGGACTGCAGCCCATGGGAAATGAACCATGCTGAAGAATGGGAAATTTCTGAGAACAATGGAGGAGTAGATAGCAAGTCTTACAGACTGAGGATAACATCCATTTCCCTTCCTCTCTGTGTTGCTTTGGTAGGAAGAGTAGAGAAGTCAGGAATGAAGGAGTGAAGTTGAACCTGGGAATGCAGGGTGGTAGGTGTGTGGAGGGGAGGCAGGGAGGGGGGGAAGGGGGGATAGGGAGAAGTAGGATATCTGATTTTCTTTTCTCACAATTTAATCTATTTCAATTGGCAAAAAATTAACTTCCCCCAAGTCAAGTCTGTCTTGCCCAATGTTCACCTTGGCTTTATCTCAGCTGATGAATTTTACCATCTTATTTTCTCCCTGCTGTCCTGTTGAGGATAGTGAGTGAGAGAACAGCTCTCACTTGGAGAAGGGGATATCATTACTTACCAGCCAAGTTTCTCCTCTGCACTCTATCCTAGACACAGCACCTACAAAGAGAAAGAGATGAAACAGATAGCCACCAATAATTCCAACTCATAGAATTTTACTTTGCTTCCTGCTGTGCTTCACTGTCTATTTAATATCCCAGGTTTGGACCCAGACAACACTTTTTTAATGTATCTCACCACTTTACTGCCCCTACAACACTGCCTATCATGGATCACATATCCATAGCCAAAATCTGCCAGCCGTTGAGCTTCCAAGGGTCTGTGACAGAGCTATTCTGAGAATGAAGAATCTGAACATGATATTGAAACAGAAACTGAAATGATCATGTGTCCAGCTCTGACGCCCTTTGCTCTTTGGCAAGGATCAAGAGTATTTAGAACAGGCCAATCAGAGGAAATCATTACAGGAGCAGCTCCCTCACAGAAATGTTTACAGTGCAAAGGTCTACAAAACAAAGGCATGGCAGCCCCGGACTGCCAGAACAGAGAGCAAGGAAGAACCTGGGTCTCCTTTGCATACAGACCTTGTTCCAGTGCTACCTGTGTACACAGCAACACTGGCCAGGCCCGTTCCTAGAAAAATGCTCCAAATTCTTCTTCTCTCCTACTGCAGGGTGTTCAAGAGATCCAGCACCACCATGAGAGTTTTGGACATTTTCCCCTTTTTCCCCTCTGCACAGAAATGTGGTGTAGCTGCTACAGGCATGGCTGAAGAATTTGAAGTTTGTGGATTTCAAGGGTGAGATTTGAGGAGGGAGGTGGGGAGAGGGGAAAGAGAAAGAAAAGCAGGGAAGTGGGGTGAGATGATGTTTCCAGACAGATTTTTTCCACTGTGGCTCCCCCTCTCTCTCCCCACTCCAGTTAACCCCTGCTGACCCCTTCCAGCTCCCCTGCCAAGACTTGAGGCTCCCAATCTGCCCTTGCCTGCAAAACTGCCCACTTGTGATTTACATCCCTTTTCACCTTCCAGCATTTCTGCTCCATGCTGGGATTCTCCACTCACCAACTAACCCCAAACAGAAATAAACAAAGGTGAAACACTTAAAAAAAGCAGACAGAAATATTTCACGAGCACGACAGTGTCCTTCACATTTTGCCGAAGATCTCACTACATGGTCTTGTGTAGACATTTGCTTTCTTTTTTGTGTAAACATTTGCTTTTTATATCTTAATGGGAATAACTCTTTAC
Organism: Anthoscopus minutus; assembly: GCA_013399455.1. Classification (NCBI taxonomy): domain Eukaryota; kingdom Metazoa; phylum Chordata; class Aves; order Passeriformes; family Paridae; genus Anthoscopus; species Anthoscopus minutus. The sequence continues at coordinate 116,664 of VWYI01046929.1, forward strand.
AGAGAAAATTTTATCCTTAAAAAGCAACCTCATGCTACCTTTTCCCTTACACAAGAAGAAAAGATGAATGAATGAAGACACAAACACAACTTACAGTATGATAAAGTGCAAGCAGAGATATCCTTCCAGCAGACCTTAAAGCCAAGCCTACAAGCTATGAAATTCTGAACTTCCTGTGTGTCCAACCCTCCCCTCTCAGCCGCATGGTGGGAAGGCTGTCAGAGCCCAGCATATGTCACTTCTGTGGCACAGTTCTGCTCTCGGGCTGCCCAGTCACCACCCTTGGGAGCTGAGGGCATCAGCCTTGTGCTTACCAGGCTGGATGAGCCTGCTCAACCCTTGCTCTGCATGGCAAAGGTGCCCCGGGAGCAGCAGGACCTTCAAAAGTAAACCACGGCTGGCGTGTAAGAGGTCCCTGTGAATTCCCTACAGCACATCTGTACCTTGCTGTCTCCTTCGCAGCCTCTTGCCATGGGACCACGGATTGTTCTCTGTCACAGACCTTTGAGGAAGCAGGGCTGAGTAACATTTCCTTCTGCTTATTGCGACAGACGCATGCGCGTCTCCCAAGTACAAGCAGGCCAGCCAGGCACCAAGCCAGGCCCAGGGCTTTGGCAGATACAGCTGCAAAGCCAACATCACTTCGAACCAGCAGAGTTTATCCCTGCTTCTGGGCTCCTTTCACTGCACTTATCTAAAGCCAATTCCTCCCAGCCTTCCAATGTCTGGGGATATTCAGGACCTTCTCCTTTCTATAAGGAGCAGCTTCTGCTGAACATCATTCTTGGAAATCCAGCCGCTAGCATTGCCTCGTAATGCAACTCCCCCCGAAATCTCAGTGCAGAAAGTGGGTGCATGGTTCATCCCACTCTCCCCACGGTTAGTGATGGCACTGGTGGGGGTTTGCAGCAAGCAGAGCCACCCACACTGTGCCACACAAACCTGTGTGTGCCAAGCATAGAGCCCTGTGAGACAGGCTCACTCAGCTGCTGGGGCTCTGCACCATCTCAGGTGTTTGTGTTCCTGCACCTTGAAGTCTGATCCTCTTCTCTGCTCTTCCCCACACAAATCAGACAAGGCTTAATAGCTCTCCAGTCTGACCTCCAGCCTTTCAGAAGCTGACAGATCTTCCCAGCAGAGCTCTGAGACATAAAGCTTAATAACAGGTCAAGTATTCTTAACAATTCAAACATGTTCAGCTGAAAGCATTTCTTTGACTTTTTTTTCCCAGATGGTGTTCAGTTGAACTACTGAAGAAGATTTTTCTTTCCTGGTGATCCAGTCACACCAGATCAGTAGTGACCGACACACATAAATCTCTGACTTTCCAGAAAGGGTGCACTCAGACTGCATTCTATAGGCATAGCATTAAAACAAACAACAAACCCAACAACAACAAAAAACCCCTAGCTCACACACACACAAAAACCAAACCAAAAAACCAACACCACAAATGTGATTATGAAGTTCAACTCACTTTCTTTTGCTTCTGGACATTCTTGAAGCTCTTAGGCCAATTGAGGTGTAAGTAGGCATGAGACAGCAGCTTTAGGAAGACCATTCTGGCTTGATAGAAAATGTTTACATTCCTTTGCTGGGAGCAGGACACCATTCTCTCTAAAAACAAACAACTGTCCACAAACTGGAAACTTGAGCTCCCTGTAAACTGATACCTTCTGAACATTGTAATTTTTATTTTTATCCCTTTTAATTGCAATGTCATCTGTGGAACTGTTGAACCTGATTTCTCAGCTGTGGTACTACATCTGTCTGCATTTCCAGTGTCTGGGAATGGAACAGGTCTTGGAGCAGACATCCTATGTATAGCCCTACAAGATCACATTCCTGCACAGTCAGCAGAGGCACCCAAGTGTGGTTTCCCATCACATATGAAATGATTTACCCTTTATAAAGAAATCATGGTCCAGCAGGCAGCATTACTTAGTTTTCTCACAGGAATTTCAATTCTTGTTTGCTTTTTCTCTTCAGAGGAAGTGGACAAAGAAGGGACATTTCACCCTTTGTCTGTGCCTCTGTGACACACAGCAGCTTCGTTGCAATTTCAGACTGCTCCAAGATTTGATGTGGGAGTCCTGATGCTACAACGTGTGCACACTGTGCTCACATGAATATTGCAGCCTGGGACCAGGCTAGCAGTACCTCATGCTTCTACCTTAACATGTATAAAATCCCCCAAACCAGCACCTAAGTGTGTGGACTCAGGAAATGTTGGAGTGATTAAGCTCACTTTGTTCTGCAAGGTCTTCTGCAGGTTGACTCCTCAGCCACCCACACTGGGTCCTGGTCCACCACAGTGGACTGGGTGCTGAGGGAAGCTGTGCCAGGGGGTTGTACTGGTTTGAGAGCAAAACCAGTGAGAGACTCCAAGTCAGAAATACAATTTATTAAGAAATAGGAAGAAAAGAAAGATAGCTACTGACAAAGTCAGAATACAGCCTGATATCGTGTTGTTCAGGGTGTTGGTAGCAATCCAGGGGTATTAGGTGGGCCTGGTCTTCCTCTGAGAGTCCAGTGAAGAAAGGTGGTGTGGTGCCCCAATTCTCAGGTTTTTATCCAGATAGAGGGGCTTGGCTCCTCCCCCTGGATGAAGCATTTTCCAATGGGATGATAAGCTTATCAGTGGACTCAATGGCCCATCAGCTTCTCCCCTTGGATGGAGCATTTTCCGATGAGATGATAAGCTTATCAGTGGACTCAATGGCCCATCAGCAGAAAACCCCTCCTTAGAGGGAGGATGGGTCATGGGAGAAATAAGGAAATTGTCCTGCTGATTTCTTATCAGCTGGCTTATCAACACAAGATTGCATCACTTCCCCTCATTCCAGTTCCAGCAGATGGTGATAGAATAACACACTTTTGATTACATTTTGTACTGTAACCCATGACAGGGTTCAGCTTTAGCAATGCCTGGCACAAGAAGGGACAGGCTCTTGTCTGGGAACCTGGAAGCATTTCCAGATTTTACTTGAACCCATTCTATCATTTAAAGCCAGCACCTTGTCTTGTAGGTTGTGGTTTCCGCTGTGAGGATTTTCCCAGCAAGACTATATTTCCTGTTGGACAATGTCCAGCAGCTTGTAAATTAAATTGTGGGAGGGTAGTGGGGAAACAAGCTCTGCAACCATACTGCTGCTGTCCCAGCTTGATTCAGCACAGGAACACAAAGCAGTCATTACAAGAATAATAATTCTCAATTGCTTTGAAAAAACCCCAACTTTAGTTCCAAACCTTTACACATTTCAGTGGATTACACTAGACTGGTAAATGGTACTTTGTTTTTATTCTGAGTACATAAATGTTTAATACAAAGGATGAAAAAATGCTCCACATTCTGCTGTTCCTCTTCCCAGTAATCATTAGAGGAGTCTCAGAATGCTACTTCCCATCTTTTAGGAACCAATTAACAATTACACGATTGTAAATAGCTAATTGCTGTTTTATCTGGACATAACATTGCCACATTAATAATGTAAACCAAAGTAATCCAATAATGGAAACCTTCCTTATGCCGTTAGTTCAAATGAGGATTTATGGATTAAATCAGCAAGTCATGTGCAACTAGAAAGTTAAAGCTTGGATGTGAAGTTGCTTGTGTCTTCCTAAAGCACCAAAAGATGCACTTATTCAGGAATTTGCCCAAGCCTCACCAGTGGTCCTGTCTAATTAAAGGATGAATTGGAGCTAGGCCAACTTCTGAGTTTTCCACATCACTGGTGAGGAGTGGGTCTGGGAAGTTGGGGGAGGGACCAGGATTCTATTCTGTTGATATTCCAGTTCATATTTAACTGATTTTCTTTAAAATGCATTTGTACATTTTAAAATATAATTTCAAAAAAGTAAAATTCAAAGTTGAAAGATTATTTCAAAGCTAAAAAACCTCATTCTGTTTATACAAAAATCAAAACAAAACATTCTGACCTTACTTTGTTAATCCTTGAATTTCAAATATCTTCTCATCAGCTCAATCTGCACTTTCTGGTGAATAAAATTTTATCCCCCTGCACCCCTCTTTCCAATTCACCTGTCTTATCTCTAATTTGCTCTCCCCAGCCCTTCCCCTGGTCCACAGCAAAGCTGCTATAGTGGTTCTGTTTGAAACTTGCATTTGGCTTCCATGTACTGGGATTCTAAGTTCTGCAACATGCCTACTTCCTCTCTTTGCCAAGCTAGGAAAAAATATTGTCTCTGTGCACACATGCACACGCTCAGTTTTACTCAGGACTCGGCTAGGCTGCAAAATTAGGATCTTGGTTTCAAAGATGTTCTGCAGGCAAAGCAAGCTCATTTCAAAGAAATAGTTTGCTCTTCTTTAAAAAATGAAAAGGCAGGAGCAGATCCCAGTTGGCAAGCTTAGGAACACTTGCACCAAGGTTTTGGCTCAGAGTCGTCCTCATTTGCACTGACTAAAAAGAATAAAAGTTTAGCCTGCTTTTGGCAGGATCAAAGGTGTCAAAAATGATGTAAATAGATTTTTGTTGTCTTCTGTGAGTTCTGATGGTTTTCTTAGTAAGTCTTGATTTCTTGTTGGACAACTTCCAGCAGTAACTGTAATTTATGTGTAAGATAATCTGAAAGGGTGGGAAAAAAAGGAAGGAAGCTTAGTCCAGAGGAAATCCTGAGATATGGCTGAAAATCAGAGCATTAGCACTGATGCTGGAGCCCTTTACAGGGCTGGAGCAGATCATGGTATCTGTTTCCTACTCTTGCTGTATGCTTTGTTCTATTCAGTGGTTCCTAATGCACCTCCATCCAACATCAAATCAAAAGAAAACAAGACTTGGAAATGACAAGAACAAACCAGCATCCCGACCCTTGAATGTGTTTAGGTTCACAATACTGAAATAAAACGCATACTTACAGAACAGGTTGCAGCAGCGGTCTGACATCTGCCTGTGAATTATGAGGTAGTAGACTGGAAAACCACTCAAAACCATGGTGCATCCAATGCTAATGTTCACAGGGTCTGAGTAGAAAGACATTGCCACTGTGACGAGGCAGATGACAGTAAAAGAGACAGGAACAAACAGGGGAACCTGGGGAAAAGAGCACAGAAGACTCAGGGAAAACTTGTGTCTGTAGCCAGTCAGACTCTGCATGTGCCAGCACACGCTGTATTCATTTCTCCATCTAAAGATAATGAGAAGAGTCATATCCTTTCCTGCAGAATGCTTCTGTACAATCAAACTGCAAACAATTGCATCAGCTTCAGAGCCCAGTGTGCCCTGTAAGGTGCATGCCTCCTATGTTCATGTGCACCAAAATCTAAACCTTACTTGAGACTGGAAGCCAGCAGGGGGAGAAGCCACCTACACCCCACAGCTCTGTGAATGTCCAGTTCCTGTGCATGCACAGGCACACAAACCTACTCACCACCTAAGGCAACTGCTGAGGGAAAATCTGAGACCAAGAAAAAAGTGAGACTTTGAATCAAACTGTTTTTTGCTTATAAAACTCATAACTCGTGTTGAGCTGCCTCCAGCTCGCCAGAGACTCAGAATGACTAAACTAAGACAAACCAGACTTCCTATCTCTATCTCTGTAGTACCTGCACCAAGAACTTCAGCAATACCATAGTGAAAATCAAAGCAGCACTCAGCACTTCAGCCATACCCTATTGGGTGAGCCAGTTCATCTGGGTTATTTGGAAAGCAAATAGGAAAACTGCAATAAAACTGTGAAACACTCCCTCTGTCTCTGGATCCAAACTCAGCCAAGTAACTCCTTGCCATGGCTAAAGGAATGAAGGATCTGCTCTCATATAGGGTGACAATCTTTACCAGTAATAAAAATTGTATTTTGGATGCTCAATATGCCAAGTTGGAAGACATCAGGTGCTCTAGGCATGGCAGCCATCCAGCCATCAAACTTAGGTACTTTTGTTGTCTTTCCAGCCAGAACATCCCCTGCCAGCCACTCCTACATGCACACACTCTGCACATCTGCTCGAAAGGTGTGTTCCCTCCTCTTTCCGGTGTTTTCTCACCGTTTTTAACTCAAAATGCTATAGAGAGCGTGAGTTCCAGCATTGCCACACGTGCACCACGCCTTGCTCTCCCCCGGGCAGAGGCAGGGGACGGCCCGCGTGCGGCCACTAGAGGGCAGCACGGGCCCACGCCACCTGCGAGCAGCCCTTCCCTCTCGCACAGAGCTGATAGAAACTCGGCAAAAGGCGGCGGGAAATCAGCCGAAGTGACCAAAGGTCAGTACTTCCCTCCCTCGTTTAATCAGCATTTAGGAGACGCTAGAAGTCTGAATCTTTGTCTGAAGAAAACCAGGGCAAAATCTCAGCATCTGAAACCATCAGCAGTACCACCCACTAATAAATATCCCCTGAGAAGCCTGGCTTGAAAGAAAAACTAAAACCTTAATTCAGTTTGGTTCTGGGGGAGAACACGAGTGCAGCCAGCCAACAAATTGGGAATCCTTAAGGTCTCTGCTAAATGCAAAGACCGAGAAGAAAAATTACCCCAGACTTTGCAGGAGGATGCACTCAGCTCACTGAGGAGCCCTGCGAGCTGCGGGAAACGTCTCTGCCCCCGAGATCCTCATTGCCAGTGCCAGAGGTCCTCTCTCTTCTCCAGGAGCTGCTAGCTGGAGGTACCATGCACGGGCGACCAGAGTCAGGAATAAATTGAGCCCACCTCAAGCACCACCCCAGCCTAATGCCTTCTGCGCATTATCCAGCAGTGGGAAAGGTGCCCAAGCACAGGAAAGCTGCTCCAGCACCAGCTCCAGCAACCCCTGCTGACATGAGGGGGATCCCAGCACCCAGCAGAGTGAAAAAGGCCACAAGAGGGGCTCACATCTTTACATGAGACAATATTTCTATACCAGCAGATGATTCCTCCCAAGTCAGGTTTGCTCCCAGGATCCCTCCACCCATGCTCCTTTTCCCCCAAGCCTGACACCTTCCTGCTTCTCAGCTAGAACTGAGACTTACCTACCACTGAACATCCAAGCAAGAGTCTCTTCTTGCAGCCCACAAGAGATGAGCAAGTACTGCTCTCTGTACATCTCCCACTTCCAAGCCTGAAACTTTGTCCCCTGTAGCAAGCATTCTAACAGACGCATCTGGTGACTCCATGTAGAACTGGCTTTATAAGATTTACCACATCTGGCTGTTTGGGCACCAAATTCAGGAGCTCCTCGTAGGCATTACTAAGCATAAGGGACTGAAATCCCTTAGAGCCTAAAGACAACCATGGCCATGTAATGCTGTAATTATTAGCAAATCAAAGAGAGGAATGACAGGCCTGCACATTATTGGCTGCCAGGTATGTAGTGGGCATTTACCTTGAAGGGGCTGTGCAGCTCCGGGTGACGGTGGCGATGGATGATGAGCCCAAGGGTGGCTAATCCTATGAAGAGCCATCGGGAAAAGCTGAAGAAGTTCAGTAGGTGGTAGATGTCTCCAATGCACACCATGGCAGTGACCAAAGGGAACTGAGCATTGTGAATGTGAAATACAGTCATTAAAGCCATGGATCACTTCCTCCAACCTCCCTGCAACTACTTCACAGCTCCAGCATTTTGTAGATCAGAGAGCATTACAAAACAGTGCCACTGATTGAAGGCAAAAGACCTAAAGGCACTGTTCTGTAGTGCTACAGAAAACAGTTATCATTTCAAGATCAGCAGCATCTTCAATGCTTCATGTCCAAGCCAAGGTAATTAAAATATGCATGACCCAAAAGCCTGCACTGTTGGTAAACAGGCTGTCCACAATGAATCTGCCAAGTTTTTAGGTCAGCCAAGCTGCAACAGGCACGGCAGCAGTTGGGATGGAGCTGGACTACTGCCATAAAAAAAAGCCCTGAACATACCAAAACATGAGACCAGGCCATCTCTACAAATGCTCATTCTCTGCATTTCCACCACACCTGGAAATTTTCCATTTCCAAACAGCCAAGCCTGGCAGAGGTGTTTTCATAAGGCAATATCATGCAGCACCTGTGGCAGATGGTAGGGACTGTGCTTTTAAAAAATATGTCTAACATTATAAGGCAGGAACTTCAAGGTTGTATATTTGGATACCACTGCTGGCTCAAGGGGACTTAATATTTTGCAGCCATTTCCCGTATCCTGCCTTCTTTATTTTTCAGGGGGTAATTTAATGTCTCAACACCCTTTAAAACTCCTCAGTTTATCCAGTCCTTGCAAGAAAGCCAAGACAGCAAAAGAACAGAGCATGTCACACACAGCCAGATCTCCTTACCATTAACATGACAGCAGGAAGGGGGGTATGTCTTCGAATGTGGATCATGGAGAAGAGAGGTGGCCACTGCCCTTCCCTGGAAGCCACAAACAGAGTCCTAGGAAAAGACAAGGAGCCCTGTACATTAACATTCTATATTCATGTTAGAAATTAGATCAGTCGCTGGACTGACCTGAGGCATCAAGGTCAGCATCAAGGCACCTGCTCCCTTCCCCAGCAGAAGTCTGCTATTCAAGTTCTGCCTTTAGCTGCACTTTCACAGAAAGTTTGGTTTGGGTTGGTACCCACCCCTCTGCCATAGGCAGGGACAGCTTCCACTAGACGAAGTTGCTCAGAGCTCCACTTTGGGGGCATTTGGAAGAAAACCAAGGCTAAGTTCCCATAGCTCTCACAAGACAGGTTCAATGCAGTTAAGAGCCCACCATCAGAAACACTGCCAGTGTCTCCTTGGGTGCCACATTTGCAGAGACCTCTGGGCAAGTCCAAAGTGACCATGAATGAGCTCAGACTGGAAACAGGAGTAAGAAAGTTTCTTGCCATCAAAAAAAGGAATTAATCTTTCCAGTGAAAAGGAAGTGGAGGGATCACAAACTTCAATCCTTTATATGAGAAACTGGTGAGTTTATGAAAGGGGATTGTCAGCTTTGAAGCCTATATTCTTATATGTACATATATAGAAAAAATAAAGTGCAATCTCCTCAAATGACAGATGATTTCCAGTCCTCTGGTCAGCTGTTGGAAAATAGTTTGTCATACTGCCAAGAGACCAGCTACACACAAGAACAGCTACAAAATGAGAGCAGAGAGTTCCTTTCTTGCATCCCTCCTTTGACTCATGAAGGAGCAATTAGGGAGAAGACAATCACATCCAATTTTATAAATTTAATATCCTGAAATAAACCATGCCAGAGCATCATCTGGGCTGAAGCAGGGCCCCAAGCAGCTGGGGCACAAGTGTACAACTGGCTTTATTGCTGTCTCTGTGGCTTTGCAGGGGTGTGGCTGGCAGGCAGCCAGGGAGGCCCCATCAGTGTTTTCATGGACTTTCTGCAGTGATTATGTTAATGATGCCAGGACTGGGGAGAGAAGGTCAAGAGGGGACACGAAGAACCTCTGTGCTGTCCAGAGACTTCTCATCCTCAAAGAAAACCATTATCTAGAGCAGTTAATGGGAAGGATCATCCACACCTGTATTTAACACAGGACTTCAGGGTAGTGAATCAGATAATTTGTTAGCTTTCAGGCTAAGAAACATTCCTTTCGGATCAACTGATTTTTCCCTTTGCAGTCAAAGCTGTGAAGCAGAACCCACAGCAAAGTTTTCTCAGCTCCACAGGACCAGCACAAAATACCTCTTCATAAGGTCTGCCCTCCTCTCCAATTCCAAGGCTCCCATAAGGGCACAGAGTGTGGCAGACAGTGAAGCTAGCAAGTTTATTTTTCCATGGAACAAAGCTTTTGTTATTGCTATAACAAGACTTCTTGAACCTTAACTATTGCTTTAGGAATAGCTCATCCCAATGACATTTCACTGACTTCAAAGCAAAGCCCTCAAGGGGGAGTTTGCCTAGGGAGCTTCACAGCAGAGGGACCCCATGCCCTCCAGCAGCACAGCTGGGTGAACTCACTAAAAGACTTAGTTTCACTGAGTAGCTGCCAACATCAACAAAACCTTTAGTTCACCAGAAACATTAACATTTCACTTTAAACTGAGGATTTGAACTGAAGGGTAGAGGAGAAGATAAAAATCTTTGTTTGTGACCAGTCCTAGATACCAAAGTCTGCACCTGGTCAGAAATAGAAATAGACTCTTAGCCAAAAGGGACAATCCTGTACTTGGCAAGCTGGGAGACAAAAAGACTGGCTCAAATGCCACTGTGTGAATGAGTAGTTGCACAGGTTGGTGATCCTTCCCTCTGATTCAGTGAGCCAAAAGCATTATGGATCCTTAGGGATGTGACCTTGAAAATGTGAAGATTCCTCCGTTCATGGTTCCAAAGCAGGACAGTGCGACAAGAACAGGGACCACAGAGATCAGGCTTTTGAAGGCTCGCTGCACAAAGCTCTGGAGGAAGAGCAAACATGACTTTAGGGAATATGCGGTGATCTCTAGGTGACATCAGGGTCAAAAAAAGGAAACTTCTTCCATTGAAGGAGTACTATAGAAGTTGTAAATCTCACCTTTTCTACTGTCATCTGCAGGTTACCTTTTCATTATATTTTAGGCACAACAAGAAGAACTTACTGTTGCCCAGTAATCCAGAGAAATTACAAAGCAATAAAGCATTTTATAGGAAAACCAGCTCTGAAAGACTTGCCATGACCACAGCATAAACTGGCTACCCTGAGGAGATAACAACAACAATGACAACTCACCACAGCCACAGCAGGGGAAGCCAGAACATCTTGTGTTCCCAGGACTGTGTAATAGGAGACGTTGGTGAGCATGTACCCCACAATTACTGAGATCACGGACACAATGACAGCCAGGGGGATATTTCTACAAGGAAGGAGAACACACATACACAAACTGCTATCCTTTGTTAAGCATAGCATTACTGCAGGTTTTATCTGGTAGTACAATTGATTACAGTCAGGTGAACCCACAAACTTATTCCTCCTGTGCTGCACTTGGGAAAGCTGTGGGACCCCCGAGGCTGATAACCCAGGGCAGCTTCCACCCAGCCTTACCGTTCAGGTTTGACCAACTCTTCACGCACAAAGCTGGTCTGAAACCTGCACAATGGGAAGAGATGGGGTGAGAGTCTGAGTCATGCTGAGGGCGTCTGTCTGCTACCCATGAAGCACCCTCCCATCGCACCTACCAGCCGGAGTATGCGAACATGCCTGCATAGAAAGCCAGGGGAAGTTTATCCAGAACCAGCGACTGTCTGTCAAAAGCATCCTGGAAGTTCTCAGTGTGGCCTGCAGAGGAGATAAACAACGGACACAGAACAGGAAAATGTCAGAGACAGGCTTCCTTCCACATAGGATAACATCCCTTGTACCTCTTGCCCAGACCTGGAAAGAATGTTTGTGATTTCCTTGGAGCAGGGTATTCAAATTCATTTATTTGCTTTAATTTCAGTGCTGTTGCTGATATGCTTACTTCCCTACAGTGACATCAAAAATATATATAAATCTATCCCTTGTCCAGCTACAGTAGGAATTTCAGGAAGGGCAACAACAACAGCTACTTGTTTCCAACAGACTGCTGTGGGAGCAGGAGATAATGGAAGCGAGGGGATTCACGTTGTCCTCTCCTTTCTTTAGGCCCAAAATTAAGTTGTTGGACTGACCCCCATATTCCATCCTCAGCCTTCCTCAGCAGCTGGACACACACTCCCCTTTGATGTGGTGCAGCCAGCAAGGCGACTAACTCAGCTCTCACTGTACTCTCTCCTGTTCCTGCTGCTGGAGCACTGACCCCAGCCCTGTGCTGGCCAGAGCATGGGAAGCAGGCTGGAGGAGGGGATGGGAGCAGGGACCTGCCAGTCTGACCCACCACCACTCACCCACAGGAAAGGACAGAGAGGGCAAAACAAATAAAATTTTCAAAGCAGAGGTGTCTCAGATATTTGCCAACTCTCTCAATTTTCCTTCAAATACACTGCTTGAAATAACAAAACAAAACATTACAAGAAAACAACAACAAAAAAGTCAGGGTTTTCTCTAAATAAAAAAAAAATTAAGGAAGAGAGAAATGCTGAATGGCTTCTCATTCAAACACAGTCAAAAGGAATTATATTCCAAACATTTCCAAATCCAGCTATCTCAAAGTTTGATCCCGCACCTATGTTCAATTTTCTATAATAAACTGTCTTTAAGAGGTGAGAAGCTTGCCTAGTTGAGCTTCACCAGGCAAGATGTGACATGTCACGGAGCACATGGAGAAAGTCAGGCCACTTCTATGGAGGTGCTTCAGCAAGAAGTTCAGTGATGAGATTTGGGCACTTGGGTTTGAAATGGTGGCCTAGCCAGTCTCTAATATAAGCCTGAGCAAAAGAGAAGGTAATAGCAGAGGAAAAGAAAGAAATGCAATAAAAAAAAAAGCTGAATAAGGCAGAGGAATCAGGCAAAATTAGTTAAAAGCAAAAAACTGATTTTTAGGCACAAAAAAAATTTAAGTCAATTTGAAAATAGGTTTGAAGAAAACTAACCCAAAATATAGGAGTAGGCCTATGGGGGTATTTTTTTTTTATTTTCTAAAATGATGTCTGGTAAGTGATAGTGCATGAAAAGGATTTATTGCCTCCAATGCATTAATGAGCAATTTACAGTCCCCCATGAGTCACATTAAATAAGACCTGTCATACTGGAGTCTCTTGGTGAATTCTCCCTCCAGATGTCACCTGCACTTATTCTCTGCACCAGAGGATGAGTGCCAGGGCTCCAGATTGTCATTTGAAGGCATTCCTAACAATAATGACTCGGGATTCCTAGCTGCAGGGCAGTCCTTTTGTTCAGAAGCATTGCCAGCCCAAGGGGAGCTTTGCATGTTCAAAGGAGCCAGCTCCAGGCATCGGAAAGAAACATGAACAGGGAGCCCACTGCCTGTGGTATTTTCTCTGCAGAAGAAGGTAATATCATGAAGGGGGAGCAGGCTTTGTCCCTTAAGTGGGAATGCCTTGGGCTTTTCTATAAACAGAGGCTTGGATTAAAGCCAATACTCTTGTATTGTTCATAGGAGGTACTACTGGTAGGGTTTTTCTCCCCAGCTCTGCAGGCAGGCATGAAATCCTGTACCAAGTTCATTGTAAATTCACTAAATTACCACCCATCTCAGTCTGGAGGTAAAAAATATTAGCTTATACCACAGAAGGGTTAGAGATGCCGTTGCTAAGACTCAGATGAGGGCTGGTAACTCACAACTGTGACTGACACAGTTGTGACTGGCACAGGGGATGCTGTCACATATCCTAAATGTCCGTGGAATATGTGTTGCTTTGGAAAGATTTTGAGATACACTGAAAATAGGCAAGTCTGACTCCAAAGAAAGACCACCTGCAGAGGAAGGTGCCTGTATGACCCTGGGTAGGATCACACATCCTCTGGCACTAAGACCCACTAAATTTTGGAGGAAGCACCACCCAGCCAGGTGCACCAGCCCAGTGCAGTCATTCAGCTTGTGCCAGCTATGCCAGTCTCAGCTCCTAGCTAATTCACATCTGGCACATGGACAGAGAAAGCTCCTGACAGCTGAGTGAGCACCACACTTGTCACTTGGGACTGATAAAAGCCATGACAGGGGGCACATCGAGGACCCTCCCTCAGCCATGCAGCAACACGTACCCTGAGCCAGCAGCATCATCCCTGGCACAATGATGAGGGCAAGAGCCAGGAGTTTAACAACGGAGAGAGCTGTCTGCAGCCGTGCACTCCAGGTGACGCTCCAGGAATTGAGGGTGAGGACCATGTCTAGAAAGAAAACCATACTGCAGCCTGTGCTCAACACACAGAGGAAAAAATCCCTGCCCTAGGGATGCTGGGGGAAAGCTGCATCTTTATGCCTTAGAGAAGATACCTGGAGTGAGAGATATCAGAAAACATTGATGTGGTCCAGTACACAGTGTTTAAAGAGAGAGCTGACTTATGCTCCTAAAAGGGAGCAGTGTTCCTGCTGGGTGATCCACAGTTGCCTGGGGGAAAGGTGTGAGACATGTCAGCAGCCCACTTCACAGCATTTCCTGTGCCAACCCTCACCAGTCTGGAGCAGGCAGGACAGCTTCACAGGCTGTATGCACCAGGAGAGGAGTCCAAAACCTCAAGCCTTACACCCACAACTCATGCGGCTTTTGCACAATTAGACATGGAGAGTTTCTGCTCCCACACCTGGTAAAATCCCCCTACCTAGGGCTCCAGCTGGTCAACAGGGAGGCCCATTCCCCTTCCTAGAGGGGCCCACCACTGCCAACTTGGATCAGAACATTTTGGTTAGCTGAGGAGGTAAGACAGGACCCCTATCCCATGGTTGTCCCAGGAAATAACAACCCATAAGTGCTCCTAGTCCAGGGCAGAGGGGCCAGGACAGAATTCCATAAGTGTTAGTACTTACAGTAGCCCAGGAGAGATACGAGCTTCACTGCAGGGACAGGGGCAGCACAGGGGGCGAAAAATGGCTCCAGCATGTAGCGTCCAAATGCCAGGGAAACAACAGCACTGTTGGCAGGCCTGGAGTGGGGAGTGGGGTGGAAACCAAGCACAAACTGGTCTGAGGATGGCTGAAAAATGGCATGAGGTAAAACTGCACAAAACTTGGGAAGGGAAGCAAGTTTCCCCACCTGGCTTAATCCTCTCACCCATGCAGATGGTGAATTCCTATCAAGTTTTTGTCATAGGTTTCTCTCAGTAAATAGGTTAAAAACCACATGCTGCAAAATTATTAATTTCCAACTTGAAAGCAAATGTTGAGATTAATCATACTGAGCAATGCAAGTGTAGTTCATATGTTCTGCTCCATCTAAACTTACATAAGGGATACGGTTATTGAGAGGTGAGGACTTCCCTTTTAATGTTAAAAAAATAAGTAGTTCACAATTTTATAAATTATTTAACTTGGAGCTAAGCCAATAAATTGTCTCCACTTTCCAAACCTGGAGAAACCAAAAATGTTTCACACTGAAAACAGAAGATCTGAAATAAATCTGGCATCTATTCTCAGTCTCTGAAATATACTACACCTCTTGGGTAATAGGAGCTGCCAGGGGAAAAGAGAGATATTCCTCAAGTAGAGAACACATTTAACATTTGTAACTATTTCCACATTGTGTCTTCTTCCTTTTATCACTGAAAAATCTTTAAAAATCATTTAGCTTGTTTCTACTCTTTCCTTTACAAACTGCCTGGGCTGTTACCTGCCTCAATAACTTCTGGTATTTAAAATTATCACTGCATCCAGGAAGAGGCAAGCAAACCAAATCTCTTACCTGATAGCGAAAAACTCTGCCCACAGGAATAAGAAGCTTGGAAGAGGCCCTAGTGTCTCCAAAATGTAGATATAATGTCCTCCGGATTTGGTGATTCTTGTTCCAAGCTCTGCATAACACAAGGCACCTGGAAAAGTTCAGGTAGAAATGTACCAAGTAAATAATCCCAAGGATTTTCCCTTTTCTGTGTGATTTTTCAGGGATTAAACAAATCCATTTAAAATAAGTAGTGAATGAGAGGAAGAAAAAGAGATTTAACAGAACCACTTTTCCCTGCTTTTGTGCTCTACAGTGGCTTGAAGTAAGTTTTGAAGTAATTGGCTTACCTGTCAGGTGGAAAAAAATTCTCTATTTTGTGGTTAATATTACAACATTTCCATGGAAGCTCTGAAGAAAGGTGTGTGATAGAAATGCTGGACAGAGCTACAAGAATCCTACCCACAGGGTATCCTTTGAAAGATACCCTGGATTCTGCTTTTCCTGTCAGTTAGACTGGTGAAATGGTGCTTACAAAGCAGCTACAGCAGCTCAGCCACAAGCCATGACTTAACTGGTCCTTCTCATCATGTTTTTGATCCCAGGCCACATTTTTGTGTCCTTATCTTGCATATTCACATAAATCCCTTCCCTCCCTTGAATCCGCTGGTGGCTCAGCCATGCTTCCAAGTCCCGTGGCAATCATGCCATATTTAGGTCATGCAGGATGACGACATATTCGATATTTCCTGCCTCCCTGTCAGAAAATTTGTGCAGAATTCCTGTTCAAAGGATCAAATATAGGCAGACAGCTCATCTCATTTATTCTAGTGAGTCCCTTTAAAGGCTTCAAGCATGCAACTATGTTGCTGAACTCATGTAATGGGACTTGCATATATGTGCCCCTCTTGAGAGAAAAATAAAACATCACGAGAAAGCAGGCCTTTTAAATACACTGCAAAAAAGTGTCAGAGAAATTATATGGGGAGGTCATCAAGCTGATAAAAGGGAAGAACAAACCAACAAATCCAGCTACAAAACACAATCACTTGATAAAGAGGTTCCCAAGGCCGTTCCAGCAAAATGTATCAAAGGATGCTATAGAGGGAGAAACCTTTGCAAGTGCAGAGCTCGGCTATGTGATCAGCACACACATTATCATTTACTGCTCTGCGTGGCTAAAAGAAACACCATGCTCACATTATATTGTCAGCTTTTCTTTAAGAAGAATTGTATAATTCACCAAACAACCTCACAGATGTTGCAGTGTGAAATATTGGTACACATATGCTAAGAGCAAGAATATGTTGCCTTATTAACAACTGAATGTCTCAATTTCTAAACTTGTGTGTACATTCCAAAGTGTCAAAGTGGTTTGGTTTTTTCACATGAGGTATTTTTTCCTTTCTATTTTTTTTGTTTGGTTTTGTGGTTTTAGGGTTTTTTTGTTTGGTTGGTTTTTTGTTTTGTTTTGGTTTTTTTAAAGTAAGTTATAAAAGAAGAAGAATGTTAAAGACACCCACTGTAATAAGCATCAGCTTTCTCTTCTGGGCTGGGAGAACTTGCAGTTATCCTAATAGCACCTTTAGAGAGTTTCTGAGATGGTTATCTTATACAGTTAGTGAAAGAAACTAAAAGCCACATGTTTTATCCACTGTAACTTAAAAGAATTATTTTCTTTCAAAAGAGCTAGAATGAAACTGTCATAAAAAAGACAACCTTTTGTGAGAAAAGACTGGTATTAAATGACAGAAATCAAGCCAATAGTGACACACAGAAAGTGAGGCAGCATCAGACACATCCACACCATTTCTTACAGACACCCAGCAACCACCCTGGGCTGGTGTATTCTGCTCCAGCTATTCTCTCTGACAGAAAGGGGGTCCCATGTGGCCTATTGGGACTCTCCCTTCCTACTCTCTTCAAGGCATCTGTGAAAAGCACAGCACAGCCCTCAGATTCCCTTCTAGGTGCCTACATCTCCTTTCTACCTTAAAGGAGTCCCCCCATTCTCTCCCAGCTTTCCTGGCAGGAATCATGCAGTCTCCATTCACAGTCACTGTCACTCCCCTGCCCTGTACTCCTACATTGATAGATATTCATAGACCATAAGTGCTGGAAGTTTCTCAATTACCCCAGGGAAATAATTTGAACTAAAAACTCCTAGTGACCATCCCCTGACTTCTTAAACTTTTGTTGCAGTAGGAACCAGGAATTCTGGGTTTATTTATCTCCCAACTTCCTAAACATAAAAATGTGCAGGCTCCCCTCACCCCCCAGGTGCTTAAGCAAAGGCTGCAAAAGCTCAGCACTCACCAAACATGGAGAGGAGCCCGCAGGAAAACCAGACGACCAGGGAGAATCCCACGCTCCCCGAGTTTTTCAGCACTCCTTTGGGGGAAATAAAGATGCCACTACCAACCATGCTGCCGATGAGCAGCGAGAAAGCCCGCAGCAAAGTTATTTTCTTCCTCAGGAAGACGGCCTCTTCTTTCTTGTTTTTCCCCATGGCTTTCTTCTAATCACAGAGGAAAGTCACACATTCAGGAGCTACTCCCAAGTGTTCTCAAGGCTCACCTGTAAGACAAGGAGTTAGGGATTCAAGGATCTTCTTTCCTGGACAAATTTTGTTTCAGTAACCAGACAAGAGCTGTTGAATCTGTTCTCTTCAGCTGCAGGAAGTCAAACCACAGGTGTGTAGAACAGCCTTGGTATCATCTCTCTCATCAGGACAGCTCCCAAGAGACACTTTCAGTGTTTTCTGCTTCTTCTTCCAGGCAGCACAGAGCATTACAAGTTGCACACCAGCCACACCTCAGGATGATTTCCAAATTTCACTTTGAGTAATGTCAGATTGTCCAGTCTGGAACTGGCCAACTTAGGGTTAACTTAATGGGATCTAATATGGTGATACATTGATTTCAGCTCACTGGCAGAAAGCAGATTTAAAGTTGCAAACCTAACAATCAATACCTTGAGAATCTCTGAGGTTAAAAAAACATTAAGCTGCATTAGCTGGTGCAAACAGAGGATTTAAGTTTTTTTAACTTCCTATCCGCCCTTGCTGAATGAACTAACCCCGATTTTGTCACTAAAGCTCCACTTTACCAGCGTTTTTTAATATAGAGTCAAGCTTTTTTTGCTGTCAAAATATTCAAGAGTCAGGGATAAGTACTGTTTACAATTGTAAACAGAGCTTAGTCATTATGAACAGACATGCCATTTCTTCTATTAATATAAAAAATTCCTTGGTAATAACAGCAGCAGTGAAACTTTTCCTAGAAAAGAAGGAACTTCAGACACTTAAGGGATCATAAGCTGATCCAGAACTAGTTTTCACAAACTACAGCAACCTCCCACTTCCCCTCCTTGTCTCTCCTGTCTCTCTCTATCACTCCTAAATTGGCAACTTCAAGAAAGTCACCTTTTGCTTAGGTAGGTAAGACAAATTCAGGTCAGTTACTACAGCCTAATTTGCTGTAGCAAACCTGTCTGTAGTTTTCCTAATAGCAAGGTAGATGTTTCACACTAGTAATTATCCCTAGTAGAGCAGGCAAGACAAGTCTGGAGTAAATAATTTGGGTTTCCTTTGGCCTCCTGCCACACATCCCCAACAATGCTCACACGCTCAGCTTCAGTGCTTTTTTCTTCATGATTCTAACACAGTAATTTGCATTATGGTGAATATTTGCCCTAGTCCTGTGGCTGTATATTATTGCAGAGTTACACTTTACATGACACCCTATTTTATGAGTTTCTTGAATAATTTAGTAATTGTGTGTCCACAAGGAGACAGTGGTCACCTCTAGAAGCAGATCTAAGCCGCCAGAAATTGCTTTCTTGCTAGAGAGAGAAAAATGTTTCCCTAATTTTGAGGGGACCGTTCTTGTTACCACTCAGCCACAATGCTTCTCTGCATGTCCTGTGTAAACTCAGTGTAACCAAGGTCTTTTCTCCCCCATCCCCAACTCTTTTCCCACCTGGAAGCTGTCAGGAGGAAGGGGGGTTATCACTTTCTCTGCACACACATGACAAGCACATGTAGAAAGCCCTTTCTCCTGCCAGCAGCACGAGCTGGTTTCTCTGAGGTTGTGCCATGCCTGCACAAGCATCTTCTCAATCAAACCAGCCAAGTTTAGTTATTAAACCTCTAATGAGTCCCACAGGACTCTTTAAGGCTCAGATAAGTCACAATAGCCTTGTCTGGTCCCACAAAGCTCCTCCTCAGAGTCCCAAAAACTCACAGGGCTGCTGGAAACAGTGGCTCTGGAAGAGCAAGGATAAACCCCTGGGAGCCTCCCAACCCCTCAGCTGCAGTTCTCTCAGAACCAGTTAATTACCTTAATGTGAAATACCAATATTGTCTTGTATTTCTTAGCTGAAATGAGACCCACACAGCATTCATTTGTAGGGGTGAAACACAGAGCCTCACCAAACTGAAGCCAAACTGAAGACAAATGCTGTGCAGAGCTATGTCTAAAGCACCACTTGGAGATAATTAAAAGTGCACTTATCTGTTTGGCTGGGTTTTAAACAAAGCAGGTACATTTACAATCCATTAGACTCCCATTTCTTGCTGGGATCCCGAAGCCACAGAAGACAGCGTCTCTTTGCAGGCTCTGAAATCACACAGAGAGAGCAGGGGAGGAACAAAAAAAAGAGAGATCAAATCAAATTTACAGACTAGGTTAATGATCCAAAGTAAACACCAAACTCCGTACTTCTGTCCACATGCCTTTATTTAGTTAGTTAGTTATTTTTATTTTAATATTACTGCCATGCAAAAGTATGTGGAGATAAAACAATTCAGTCCAGTAAATTTGATAAACATGAAATGTATCAGTACTTGTTCCAGAAGCAGTTGAAGGAAGAGGGAAAAAAGCAGAAAAGGGAGAAAAAACCGTACAGTAACAGAAAGCTATTGAATAGAACTTCAAAGAGTCACCTAGCAGAGCCTACAGCCAAGAGAGACCATTCCTGCCTGCACTACTTTCCAGCTACATTCCAGTACCAGGCACATTAAAATTCAGGGATGTTAATCCTTGTGACAATGCCTAAGAATATTCACAATGCGCTTAGCGCAAAGGAAATGGGCAAAGCTGCTTTTTGTTCACCCCTTTGACTTAAAGGATAGGCTCAAATCCTTCTTGTACCAAAATGCAGCACCTTTACAGGAGAGAGACCATCAAGTCAGCAGGGCTGGAGAAAAACTCTGCTCAAACCTATTTCACAACCTATCACATATCCTGGATCTTTCCTCCCTCGTTCTTCATTTACACTGATTTTATTGTTGGTTTGGGGTTTCTTAGCTGTTAATCTTACCTCACAAGCACTGGAGCATGAACAAAGAGGGAGGAGACAGAGAATCATGTCTGTTATTTGTGGCAGTGTCTAAAAGCCCCAGCCAATAACAGGACCCACTGTGCTCTGCACAGAGGAAGAGTGGATATTACTCTGATGGAAAGCTAGTGAGATAAACAAGCAAGCTAGAAAATGGGAGAAAGGATACAGCATCATTCTCAGCTGGGAGCTGAGACCTAGAACGAGTGACCTTTCTCCTCCTATGACACGGGGAGCAGGTGGCATCCCTGGGAAAACAGACTGTACCTCCAGAGTCCCACTTCAATGACATACCCCCTTAAAAACACCACAATTTCTAGGGAATATTCCTAAATATTTACAGCTGTATTTATTTTGCGCCCTCAATCAATATCACATAGCCAAGAACAAGTTAACCCCTTCCTTTGCGTACTGCAAAAGACATAGGCATCAAACGATTCCTTGCAGTCTCAAAATTTTTTCTTCTTTGATGCCAAAAGTGTCACTCTAATTCAATGTCTACCACAAGGCACAGAATCTAACTAAATAAAATCAGCAGTGAATGGGAGCTTTTTTATTCATGCATGAAAGTAACTTATAAGCTTTAATGAGGCTGGTGGTGGTCTGTTCTGGGAACTCAATCAGAAAATCTGTTTAGGAGACTTGAGAGACATTTGTTTATAGATCAAAATGAATACAAGAAAGAGACTGAAAGGACAAGACATGCAGCTCAACTTCTTTTCAGCATTCTGCAACTGGTTTGCCACCCTGGATAAGAAACCAAAAGGGGCAGTAGTTAATAAATCAGGCTCAGGCTTGCAGCCCCAGATGTAGTAATAAATATAAAAATAATTTCCATCAGCTTCTCTTTCTACAGAGTTTCACAAATATCATCCAGTGAACTGTCCATCAAAAGACTACTTATCCTAACATTTCTATCTTAATGAAATTTTTTTTTGCCTTGACAGCAAGATTGCACTTGGCTTGGGTCACAGCACTTCTATCATCTCATTTAGGCATTTCCAGTTATTCTTCAGACAGGGGTAATTTTTCTGGAAAAGAAGCTGATAGTATGGCAAGTCTGGACCTCTTGATGATATGAGGTATGAGATTGATATGATATGATATATGATATGAGGATCACCTTTTAATTGAGAACTTAAAGTGTTGAACCCACACTTTGGCTAAAAATTGAACTAAACCAAGACCAAGGTTTTCAAACAGCTAAATTCCCTGAGGATTTATACTCTACACCAAGTTTAAAACTCTTCGTTATGACCAAAGCAGATATTACAAATGGAGGTGTTTTACAACTGTAGTGCTGACTAATTTCCAGGATACATGGATCTCACTTTTCTAGGCATCTGATTATAACTCTCCATTCAGCTGCCACAAGGAATTTGCACTTCTGCGTATCCAGAACTGATTTCCATTAATGTTGTTGTGCAGAAGCATTGGCCCTTTCATGAGTATTTCTTCCTCACATGTTGCCAGTGACATGCAAAACACAAATCTGGAAAGATGCACACCAGATTAAAAAAATACTCCAGTCTTCTTCTACAGCAAAAGTGCCCCAGCATCCCTGTATGATGAACTAACATGATTCCTCTTTCTTACAAGCTGGAGCAGGGAATACCCAAGGCACTTGCCTCCCAGCTTATCCCAAGGAACACCAACACCCAGAGCACCAGGCACTGTAGCAAATGAATCCTAGGAAAACAAAGAAACAAAACACTTAACAAGAGACTGCCTCACATAGTTGTGCTTCCTGAGGCCAACATCTTGGCTCTACATTGTCTGTAGTGGGGCACAGTGCAGGGAAATGTCCTCAGAGCTTCATTCTTTTGTGGACAGTCCTCCAAGGAACAAGCTCCTTTCACTCTCCAGATCAGACCTCCTCCCTGGAACAAGACAATTTGTCCTATTCAAAATTGTTTTCTTAGCTGCATAAGACGGAACTGAAACAAAAATAAATCTAAATGTTTCTAGCAGAAGACACCCAACAGAGAAGTCTAATGTTGTAGCAAAGTACGGCCAAACTTTCCCCAAATGAGAATTCTTCTCAAGTACTTCGAATTAAAAATTTAAAAAAAAATCCATATAGAGAAACATCCTCCCTCATCCCAATGGTTTGAAGCACTGCATCGGTGCTGAGGTCTGGGGGTTTGTCTGCCTTTGAGCTGAAGCTGGGCAATGCCAATACTCAACAGCTCTCACTCCTGCAGGGAAAATTCCTCCATGAACCAGGCCTTTGTTTTACCTCAGGCCTTGGCTGAGGGCTATAAAGGACACTGCTTCCTAGTCATTGCTTGGTGACTTAGAGAAAAAAAGTTTGAGAGACTCAGGCTGCTCTGTGGGAGTTGTTACTCATCCCTGGGGCTGTTGCTTTGCAGGGCTGCTATGGTGGGGTCTTTACCACTAATACCAGCTGTTTTATCCTGCTATAGAGAGAGCTCTCTCCTGGAGAAACTCCTGCTGGAGTCAGAAGGAACCATCTACTGCTTTTGCTGTTGTCAGATATTGGGCCCCATCGATGGGGGCTCCTGATCAACCCTGCTTCAGCCACCTGGAATGGAATCCTTTGAGAGCTGACTGAAGTAATAAAATTCCTCTTTCCATATTGCTTCATATATTACATTAGATTTCCTCCTTAATCTCACTGCACTGCTGATGATTTATCACCTCAGGCCTCCAGTTCCCCTTGGACTCAACCTCAGTGCCTGGGTTTGCTCCCTCTCTTCCCACCTTCAAGGAATTCAAAAGAAAATTTAAACTTTAAAAGACAACAACCCTTTATATCTGTTAGTCACTCACTTTGATTACTACTCACGGTCTAATCCGCAGTTAAACCTCAGTGTTTTATGCTAAGTCACCCTGGCACCTGACTCACACACAGCCCAACCTCTGTCTTGAACATACCTCAGGGTGGGGGGAGTCTCTCCTGCTGCCTTTCTGCTCAGCTGTTACTCATTTAATAAACTATAAGCCAAATATACAATTATGCTGGAAGGAACAGGTGTCCTTGTTAGGCCTTTTTGGCTCTTATCCAGCAATTTTCAGGCTATGGGGATTTCTATTTTACTATACAAAGTTTCAGATTAATTCCTTACCATTGTCCGTGCCTCTGACGGAAAGAGGGGGAACAAGAAGGGTTTTCTCTGACCTTTACCTCACCCCTCATAGGACAGCACAGGAATGCATGTCCTGCTCTGTCCTGGGTAACAGGGAGCAGTGACTTATTAAAAGACAGCATATGTCTTTTTATATAAAATGGCACCATAGCATCTCAGGCAGTGCAGCCCCTGCCAGCTTCCCAGAGTCAGAGGGATGGCACCACAAACTAAACACCTAATTCATGTTTTTTCAGGTAACATACAGGCCATCCCCCATTTTCACTTGTATTTAGTGAGAATCAGATTCTAGGAATAAGCATGTCAACAAAACCAGATCAACATGCTCACTGGGAAGGTTAAGTCAACACAAGGCCATGTTTATTCAATTTTAATGTAGGTATAGTCATGGAAGTATCTTCTGGGAAGGATCTTTGGGTGCCTCTGGCCCTGCCTCCCATGAGAAGCAGGATTGTTGCCAACACTAGCTCAGATCATCCCTTGCTTTGTCTAGCAGTCTTAAACCCTCTCCATAGTCCCTGACCTCTCTTGGTAGCCTGCTCCAGTGCTACACCATCCTCTTGTGGAGAAGCTTCTCCCAAAGGCCACTCAGAATGTCTCAACCTCTGCTTGTGGCTTCTCCACAGCCACGTCATCTGTCACTCCAGAGGCTTCCAGGAGCTCACCCTCACAGATCAGCTCATAGTGGCCTTTGGTGATGGTCCCTGTCCCTCTCCAGCAGCCTGGGCTCCACCAACCCCCAGAGAGTCACTTCTCTTTGGGTTTCCCTGAAGTCTGTGGACTCAACATTGCTGCAAGTTGTGATTCCTTGAGTGCAGAGCACTGCAGGAAATGAAAGGCACCGAGTGGATTTTCCCCTCCAATGTGGAGGCTCCAGCATGTCTCTGATGTCCCCTGAGATCCACACTGAAATGACCTCCAACCTTGGAAACTCTATTTTTGGTGCTCTTTTTTTTTCCCCCTCCCTCTCCTTTTTCCACCCTGGACTTTGAACCTCTCTATGATCTTGTCCGCATGATTGCATCACTCATGGCAGGTAAGGTCAGCATGAAAAGAAGGAAGTACAAACAGCACTTCACACAGCACGTCAGCAGCTGGGAGAACCTGCAGCCAGCAGAGGTTATGGACCCAGTCAGGTCTAATAAAGACCTGCATCAGTGGAGGGGCAGGAACTTCAATTGTGATTATTCATGTTGAAACAGAGGTCACTACATCTCCTGCTTCAGAAGCAAATCTGAGCCCTGTAGGGTGTCTCAGGACAAAGTTTCCTTTATACATAGCATTGAGCCAGGGCAGCCCAGCAAGGCTCCACTGAGGGCTGCACAAAGGAGGAAATACCATGTGTTTCCTTTCCTTTGTCACTGTAGCTCAGCACAGATGCAGAATATGCATGGAGAGAGGAAGGGAGGACTTTCCCTTACAGGACTCAGCTGTAGCAGCCCTGTGAGACTCTTGGATTTGGGGTCACTGTGGCCAGTACCAAAGAGTCATCATTCGGAATATGGAAGATCTGAATTCAGCTCCCTCCTGGATGCCTTAAAACAATACTAGCCAGTGTATCCCCAGCTCCTGGCATCTCCACATGGCTCTGTATTGGAAGTCCTTGCTGGGCAGGCACCAGCAGTTCAAACCTCTGCTTGTTCATGTCTCCAGCTGATTTTCCATGTGAGACAAGGAGAGCAAGGGGACTGTTCAGGGCAGCTACTGCTCACCAGGTAGAGGTGGGACAAGCGGACCATGTTCCTGAGGAACATCACTGCTCTGGCAGGGGCTGCAGCACTGTCAGCAGTGCTGGCTGCCTTGTAGGACACCCTCTCTGTGGCATCAGCACTTTGTGAGAGGTGCTTCATGCAAGTGAGAACATTGCAAAATTCAATACATCTGTACAAATTCCAGATTGATGCAGCTGCTGAAACACAATTATGAAAAATATTAGCAATTTAATTGAGAAGGCATTACAAAATATCTAAGGAAAAAGAAAATAAACTAGCATGCTGTGATTGATGTAAGTACAACAGCCTCCACATGTGACTGGGACCAGCACAGTCTGCACCAGCTGAGGTGCTCCTTCCAGAGATGGAAAAACACTTCCAAGGGGAGCAACTACACAGCTGGGGCCCCTGTTCCCTCTCACAGTGCTGGTAAACCATGTGGGCCTCTTGCTACACAAAGATGACTTTTCAAGGGCACATGGTTTCTGGCTAGTTTGGGCTTCTGCACTTGTCAAAGCATGAGACTGAAATAGAATCAGGTGGGATGAGTTAACTAGATGTCAGGAATACTCAGCCCTGTTCAGAATTGGACCTCCAATTCTGAACCACCAGGAGTGTTTGCTTCCAGTTAGCAGATGCTGAGAGTCCTCAGACTTCAGCACCACTACCAGGAGCTGCCAGTCCACACCAGCCACTTTCCACCACTGCAGTCTCTGATAACAGCTGACCTGGCCTTTTGGTGCTGAGCTCTGTAGAGATTCAGGGACAAAGAGGGTCAGTGTTGCTCCCTGGACTCACCAACATGGCCAAGGTTGTCAAACAATCACCCTCTCCTTTCCCAGTGTCTCTTTGGTTGCCCCTCAACAGGCATCCTAATATCAGTTTGGTGAAAAAAGCTGGGGAAAAGTTACCATTCCAGATGAAACAGCTCAGATCCAAGCCCCAGGTCAATGGGTCATGCATTATGCAACTGTACTCACATGCAAAACACATCTAGCTTCTTAATGTCCTTTCATAAAGCACATCTAGAAAGAAGATGCAACATATCCTGCATGTCAGTGGAGACAAGGCAGTAGGAGCAGTATTAAGAGAATATCCCACATGCATCCAACTGATTCTACCCAACAGGTGGCTACTCAGCAGCAGGTACAAAGGATACCAAATCACTAAGTTCTGGCAATACCTGTAACTCTCTTATCCCTCCCCAGACACCTAGTGCTCTTTTAGGTGAAAGAAAGGAGAAGAAAAAGGTTTCTTAGGTTTTATTCCACTTCCTACCGTACATTCTTTTTGTTTTATCCTGAGAAATGTAATTTTAAGACATTCCAGCAGAATGCTACAGGCATGTATCTGATGGAAAAGGAAGCCATTATTTCAGTCCTAAGATGTGGGGAAGCCAACAAGCCTTTCCACAGGTTTCAGCAAGCTTCTGGTAAAGACCTCCAAGGTAAGAAAGGAAAGAAAACACAAACCCTTGCACTTTTGATCGTGCTTTCAAGCAGTGAGGAGCCTGAGATCCTCAAGGTGAAGCCTTTGGGGGTGCCCTGTCCCCATGCAGCGTGAGGACGGAGTAAGCCAGCAAGTACATCTGGCAGTGACTACTCCCACCCACATGGGATGCCTGCAGATGGTTTTTACAGGAGGCCTTGGAGACACCTTGAGGATTTTGCTGCTGAGCCAGGCTTTCTGTAGAGCAGGCAGAGACCTCATCGCTGGTGCCATGTCCTGCAGCTGCACAAGGCCTGGCACACGCCACCAGGGCCACAGCTGACATGGACAATGGACTAGAACTTCCAGCCAATGGCATCACTGGAGGATTGCATTCTCTCAGCAGGAAAAGTTAAAATATAGGCACCGCAGGACAAACCATAGGAAACATAGCCCTTTCTAGGACAGAAAGAATTTGTACAGCACAAGCCGTAGACCTTGGAACACAGAGGAGGAGTATAGATTTGGCACTTGAGTGCAAATATTATGTCCCTGCTGTGTCACTGGCTGCCTTAGCCTTAAATATTTTGGTTATTCATCTAAGAGTACATGTTCTGAAATATGTAATTGTTGGGCTTTTCTGGAAGCTCTTCAAATGCAGAAAGCCTTAGTCCTTCCTCCCAGACAGCTTCCACCTGCAGGGAAAGACAGCCTTGTCACTAAAAGCCTCATTTTCAGCTGCCACCATTTATCTCTGTAAAGGAAGCAGCCAGGGCCATTTTTCTTACTGCTTTGCTGTAGGTTCTTCAGAGCAAGAAGTTGAGCTTGAAGGCAGCATGGACCTCGGCCAAGCTCTGTGCATGCCACAGCGATGTATATGTGTACATTTTCTTTCCTTATTTTGATTTGGACTGAGTTGTCTATCAAAGGACTTGGGCAAGAACAGATACAATGCTACACTCCCCACTCAGGTTTTGGGATCTCCTGGAAAGCCCAGGCACACCAGCTCAAGTGTTTAATATCTGGCTCACATGAACACTGCGGAAAGGACAGGACCTGTGCAGCTCTGTGGTGATATTTTCATTTGCTGTGTTTCCAGGGCAGCTCCTCTCTTTTGGCAGAGAGCAGGTGCTGGGCACAAAACTGCTTCTGAAGGAGATCCTCCCTCTCAAGTGTCCCACTCCAACTGGCAAAGAAAGACAGGAGACACAAGTAAGAGCACTAGCTCTGGAAAAGGAATCAACAGGGGAAACCACAGGAAGACAGGGGAATTGTAGATTAAAACATCAGATTGAAAGGAATGATAAATCCCTGTTGGGCAACATAACTGAGGGGTAGAGCAGGAAGAGAATGCAGCTCAATAATGAGGCAGATGGCATTTTCTTTGGGATCTGCAAATCCATTTGGGCTTTCTAAGAGACAAAGATGCCACACTATCCAGGAATCAGCTTGATACATTACCTGCCTCCCCCTCTGCTTTCAGTGGCAATAGCTGCAGGAATGAGCAGCCCTGGTAGAAGAGCCCACCTGGCCCAGCAGCACAGGCTGAGGCCAGTCTTCTCTCACAGCAGTCCCTGCAGCAGCCCTGCTCCACTTGGGCCACAAAGACAAGGAGACAGCCTGGCTCACTGTCCCAGGCACAGCCCCAGACATGAGGGGCTCTAGAACCATTAAGGACTGAGGGCATCTGGCAAAACACCATCCTGCTGCAAGGTCCTTGTAGTACTGCGCCTGGGGCTCCTCTGTCAGGCAGGATGGCTCCAGCCACATGGTTTGCACCTGTAAGGTTTTAACCTGTAAGGGCTGCAGGCACCATTGTAGAGCATTCCAGGATATTACACCCTTGGAGCAAGGATATTTCTACCAGCGATCATCACTTGTGTTCTGGCAGTGCCAAGACATTCTTGCAAAACACTTCCAGGGAAGGAGAGGGAGGAAAACCAGCAAGCTGCAGATGCTCACATCTAGCCTTCACCCCTCAGTTCCCTGTATTTCATTAGGCAAATAATACTCCAGGTCAATAGCATCAACCTCTTTCCTGGAAATGACACAGCTACAGCCAATTCTCAGGTTGCCGGGCCTGGGACCTGGGGGTGCAGCTGACCTGCAGTCAGCTCCTTTTGGTGTCTTCAGCACAGCATTGCTTCCATGTCTCTCCTTTCCTGGGTTTGGGTAACACATGTGTGTGAAAGAGCTCCCACACACACACACACTTGGTTTCCTCATGGAAGCCTGGGCAGAAGTGCTCAGTAATAAATGGTTATCAAGTGGTGCATCAACTCTTTGAAAGGCACCCTTCCCATCAGCTGACGTGGGCTTTCCTTGACTAGCAGTCAGCTCACACCATAGGCAGGGGGACAGGTACAGATCTCACCTAACATCATTTTACCATGTTCCTTCTGATGCAAGAGTCGAGGCTGTGCCACATGCAGCAGCTGTAGACTGGTGTTGTGTTGTCACTGTGCTTGCAAATGCACAAATGTACTCACCTCCTCCTTGGCTGCACATCATTATGTGTTATCACCAGTTTTTCATGGACCATCATATTTATTTCTTGCATTTCCCTCTCATGTAGAAGTTTTCACCATGTTTTGGGCTCAAGCTCTGACTCTTCACAACCCACCCCTGGCCCTTTATTTCAGGCTGTTTACTTACAGAGGATGCTGTGTTTCTGGCTGGAGCTGGCATTGCACACAGCATTAAGAAAAACCCATATGTAAGTCTGCAAGGTCAGGACATTTTCTGAAAAGTAACAATGAATAGGCAGGCATTGTTTAAAATGCATGTCAGACATTCAGCCACTAAGGTGCTCTGCTTTATCAGTCTTGCTTGCAAAGGACTGAGTACCAGACCCTGTGCTTTGTGCTTTTTGATGTTCCTGCCTTGCATGAAAAGATACTTCAAAACACCTCTCTGTCCCAATTTAAAAACAAACGAACTAACTAAAAAATAATGTGCTCCAGTCATAGAAACACCATGCAAATTCCCATGAGATTATATTTTTCCCAGGGAGGTTCCTTACCTCTAACACTGCTGATAGAAAGTCAATATTTAACAGAACAGATGCCACAGAGGTACACTTCTGTTTCTGGAAATAAACCTGAAGGCCATATTGGACATGCCCTCACATCCCCAACATGAAAAACTCACCACATGGCCCCAAGGACAGCTATAGCTCAGAAAGCTGGCTGGGTTTATCTGCAGACTGGTAAGGAGACATGAGGGAATATAATGCAGTAAGTTGCACTCCTGAGAAACTGTAGTAGTTCTAGGGTCTACATAAACATTCTTCCAAAAGACACTGCAAAACCCAAGGGACAAGTGCAACATCAACTTTCCCCAAGTCCTTTCAGTTAGGAAAACAAGTTGCAGAGCAGAGGTTTCTCATAGTTTAAAGTAGCAATAAAGTGCCTTCAGTGGTAACAATTCCTCAGCCCAGCTGAATAGCACATGGCTTTCTAGAACTGTTGAGGCATGGCATATGTAGATTTCACAGGGAACCATTTTTTTTTCTTCTTTTGAATTCTCTCCAATCTTTTCATTTTAGTGACAGATTGCAAGATGGATCCCAATAAAGAAATACTTGAAGTTTCTCCTTCTTTCCCAGGACACTCAACACTCACTTTCACCAACAACCACAAATCAGCAGAAAAGACTGCACTGGATTCTCACCCATGCTTTTTCCAGGAGTGAATGCCAAAAACTTGATGATGGGTCTAAAATCCTTCTGAATGTTTTACTGCAAGCACAAACACCTGAGGAGCGAAGTAGGCTAGGGGAACTCTATCAGGCAACCTGGAGCAGGGAAGCTGAAGGGAAGATCGAAGAACCAAGTAACATATAAAAGGTTGTAACATATTTCACAAGGAAAGCCAGCAGGAAGATGCATTTGCTCTGCCTTCACATGGGTATCTTCAACCACTGACAGCAACAGCCAGGACTACAATGTTGGTTTTTCTGATAGGCAGGACTACTGAAAACTCCAAGCCTACCAGAATAGCACAAACCCCTCACAGATCCAAGCCACAAAAACTGTCATGAGCTGGTATTTTCACTTCCCTCCTCTCTCCCCCAGCCTTCTCCCCAAAAAAGCTATTGAATCAAAAAAGCATTTTGGTCTTATTTTAAGGCAGTGCCTATTTTAAGCCCAAGTTACTTTGAAATAAAAATAGAATTGTTTTCCCCTTTTTTCATTCCCCTGAAGGAAAGTAGTATTAAAACCTAATCTCCTTTCACACACAACATAGGTGCAAGGAATTTGTATTTTCCCTGCAGAAGAATGCTGTGGGAAAGACATCCCATACACATCTCCCGAATTCATGGGAACTGGAGGCAAACTTGAGGACCAGCTGAGAGATGCAAAAAAAAGATTGGCTTTATTCTATTGTAAGAATATCCCTTTGACTGTGACCCTGCCATTTCAGTCATGGTTTCTCTCGGGTACATCATGCCTAACATCTCCCACTGTACATCCCTGAGAGCAGAGGAAGTGCTGGCCTCCTAAGTGGTAACTGCGGTGAGTGCAGTCCTTTGTTTTTACCGGATATTTTCAGGACAGCACATAAAAAGCAATCACATCTGGGACCACCTCAAGGGGCTGCTGGCAAAAGTCCAGAGGCTCCACAGAAGAAGCAGCAGATTGTGGATTTCGAAGCCTTGGGCAGGATGTCTGTTTCCACAATGGCTGGGGGAAGGAAGCAATATAAAGAGAGATGGTCTGATAAGAGCATGGCTACGATAAAAAGACTCTGTTCAGTACTAATTTCTTTCAGCAAGAAGAAAGGTACCCACAGTCACTGAGTTACAGACATTAGTCTATTGCCTCGGTGAAAAGACAACTAGTTAGTCCTGAGGCAATGCTGAATACTAGATTTTAAAACAAGTACAAAAACAGAGAGCAGAACAGATGTGACAGACAGTGGGTTCTTCTCATTCATCCTGCAGTTTTGCAGAAAGTTAAAATAATTTCTTCATCAATTTCAATGCTGGTGGCTCTGTCCTGCTTTGTCATGGACAGAGGAAAATTCGCAGCTGCGAAGTGAAGCACTGTGCTTTGTGAAATCTAGCATTATTTCCACAATAAAAACTACCAGGCTTTAACTTACAAATTTGTTCTGCCGCCCCTGGATAACTGGGAAAATTCACATTAGTGAACAGAGTGGCATTACTGACTCGCCTATAAAGAGCTTTACTAAAACTTTAAAAAGCACCGTACCATGGGAACACTCCCCTTTTCTGGCTGCCAGCTGGTTTTTATGCCACCTTGCCTTAGTTTTTACCAAGGGAGGAAAAGACAGATTTCGGAACTAAAGTTTGAGGACAGGATTCCCCGTATAAACGAAGATATTCACAGTATGATGAATAATCACTTTCTCTAACTTCCCAACACATTGTCCCACCTGCCCTCGGGTTTGGCTCGTTTTATCTTTTTTTTACCTGTATTCTACCAGGTGTATTTTTATTTTGTGCATTCCTTCGTCAAATGCCAGCACTGAAAGCATAAAGAGGGCGGCTGCCTCTGCACTGCTCGGACTTGAAGTTCTCTCTTTGGAGAAATTCTGACGGGCTGAGAGGCTGGAGGCTAACGCTGCCGGCTGTGTCATGAGCTCCTCCTGGTGGTCAGGAATACTGGATTAACTTCCCTGTGTTAAGAGCCCAAGGATAAAAATACAGCTTTCGAATGAAAACACAGCTTTCTACTATTCTTCTGTTCTATGGTTAAGAAATGCATAAAGTGGAAATGTAAAATAAGACATGTATTCTGGAAGTGATGTAAAGGCTTTCGTTCCTCACTGCTTGCACATGTGGCAAAAAGGCATGAAACATATTCTTACCCTTCATATTTGGAGTATTTTTCATAAAAATGACAAGTTTCACATTTTGTTCCAAGCAGAAGCATTAATTTCATTTGCTGGGCTTTCCAGTCTTGTATGACCCACAGCCAAGGAACTACATCCTTCCTAAATATTTATGTCTGTTGAAACATTCTCCATGGTGAGTCTGCAGGACAGCAAGAAGGAAAGAGGAAGGAGTTATCCTACCACCTTCTGAGATTGGAATGGAATAGATAGAACGGGAAATTCTATTCTACTCAAATAGCATGGGTAAAAATATTACAGACAGTTGAATTATAACTAATTGTGGCCCAAGATGTTAACTAAATCTCTTTGTTAGGCACTGCACAAGCATCCAGCATCCAACAGCTGCCATCCCAGAAAGGGATACATCACAAAGGACAAGCAGCAACACCCAAGTGAAATGAGGGAGGAAAGAAAACAATGTAAGAGCTTTTGCAAAGACTGCCACTAGCAGTGGGCTCCACTCCCTTTCTGGCTGGCCATTAGGATATGACATTACAGCACTACAGAACACTTGATTTCTTTATAAAAGTGTTTAAATATATGAATATGTGAATACATGTATAGATGAATTGATAGTAATTTGCTATACACACTCCACCAGCCAGGTAATAGAAACATAACCTTGGTACCACATTTGCCTTTGCTCAGAGCCTTGCCATCAGAAACCAACTTGACCTACTGGGAAATTTCAGAAGGAGGCATCAGGCAATTTCTTTAGGGTGTGCAAGCAGAAACTGTTGTTAATCCTGCCCATTTTCTGTACACACCCAAGATGCCTCACATCAGAGCTATTAAACCAGCATCTTGCACTAGAAAGGCTCCCTTTAGAAATGTTTTGTCCAGGACATCCTTTTGATGACTTGGCACAGAATTGTTCAACAGCTGACCTAAGTAACATCAGAGGGTTCGTCTTCACCCACAATCTTCAGCACCCCTTCCTTTTTTTCTCCCTTTGCTGCATCTACATGATCACTGTCCCTTATTCCATATATGAGGAGTAAACCACGGACTTCCAAAACCTAGATTTTGCGCAGGTTCTGACTCAGAAAGAGGAGAGGGTTACACCACGCATCAGAGGTACAGCCTGGCCCTGTGTCCAACTGCACTCCTGTGTAGACAGTATTTACCTCAGAAGATACCTTGAAAAGAAAAATGATGCAGGTTCTATGTTTGAAAGTGATCTAAAAGTCCCTTGCCATAACATCTCAAAGAGAGAAAAACATCTTTTTCTAAATTTCACAGTTACACTTCTTTAATCCTCCAGGTATTGATGTTATTGATTTGATGGTATTGATTGAAGGCTCTTCGGGCTGTTGCGTTTTACTAGCTTCACAGGTATGCCAACCTTTGAGCTCACACTGTGTCATTAATTAGCACATTAAAATAGCAATAGCATTTGAGGAGACAGGAAAATCAGCTAGCAACAGTTGCACTTGGATACATCCCCAAAGATTTGGAGAATTTGAAAAATGTAGAAGGGAAGGCCAGAGATATCTTTGTTTACATATGAGAATAACATCAGTGAAAAGGACTCAGTACTTCACTGCAGAAACACTGCAAAACGTAGCCAGAAAAATTAAGTAGAGAAGAAGTAAAAATCAATATAGACCTCTAAAATGCTCATTGAGATTCTGTAGCTTCCATCTACGAAAAAAAAAAACCAAACCAGAAATAATCCATTTAAGATGTATCAGATTTTTTATAAACTTGTATCAAACTTGGTTGCAACAGTATACAAGTCAAAACACAAGAAATTAAAGATAAAAAAAAATAAGAGTCAGTAATCCTCCACTGCAGATCCTCTGCAAAACAAGCCAGGATCAGGATCCATTATAGCCCAGCCTTCATGGTGGCTGATTAAGAAATTCAAGCAGAGGGAAACAGTTTTTAAACAAGTCTACAAGAGATGCTTAGTTTAGATGTTTTTATACAAAAGCAAAATGTGTCTGTTTAACCTCCTTCCATCCTGTTACTGCAGTGACAGAAATTACTCAGTGCCACTAACAGGGCTTTCCAGGCAAAGCTCCTGCATTATTATGTGACTGAAACATCGGACAAAGCTACATTCCACTCAGTTCCAAAGTAACAAATGAAGAGTGAAACAAACCAAAATGGCAATGGTTTAGAAAGAACTCTTCCAAAATTGAAAAATTGAAAGGTTCCCTTCATATTATGCCAGTAGAATAAGTGAAAAACTGTTTTGGGAAAGTAAGATTTCAGTAACACTTCAAAATGCACAAAACCCAAGCTGACCTCAGGGGTTGCATTCATAAGAAAGCTCACACCACTGGAGGTACAGCTTGGGTAACTCCAGGTTATTTTCTGTCATGTTTATTCGCAGGAATGTGCTTAACCTCTGTAGACCTGACATCCTTACAGAGGACAGGATGAGGCCACCAAGGGAACACCAAAACCCCTTCCCCATCTGGCTGTGGTCTAAGCGGGCAGTGGCTGGGGATGGGAGCCACCGTCTGAGACGACTCTGGTGAGGCTGGGCGGATCTGAGTCTGGCTGCTGCTCATGCCTCAACACAGGTGAAGGCAGGGGTGTCTTTCAGAGACCCACCCTTTCCATGCTCCGCACCACACGGGCTGGGAGGGTCGGAATACTCTGCTGACTTGCAATTCCTCTGACCCCTTCCCTCACCAGTACATCCCTGAAGCCCCAATCACATTAGCAAAACAAAAGTTTAGATTCAGCAGCATAATCCAAAGAATTCCTTCAAAGAATTCCTGCATAGGAGAAAGCAATTCCCAGGCAGCAGAGGGGGTCATCTCCCTCCTTCCCACAACAGGCTAGGGCACAGCAAGATCACTTCTTTCCAGAAGAGCACTGGGATTTCTAAATCATCCTAAGTTTTGACCAAAGACCTCAAAAGAACAAACTGAACACCTGAAAACCCTCAGAAGAACAGACATATTTAAAGATATGTCACTTTATCAGCTGAGGCATTAATACTAATGTCATCAGAATTATCATACGCATGTTCAGTATATGAACTGGTTAGAAATGAAGGGTAAGACAAGGTGTGCAAATCTAAGCAGATTCTTCCCTTAAAAAAAAAACAAAACCAAAAAACACCAGTGGTGCTTCTGGCCAGAAAACCAAGCCTATTTTGGCCCTGCTACTAGAAGCGATTTCTATCAACTTAGTCTAAGTTATTAAGCCAGTTATTAAGCCTATTCAGTTCAACTCCTTCATTACGGTGAAAGCAGAAAACCTAGCATTCCTGTAGCTAATTAATAAAAAAATTACTTCACTTTATATATATGGTTTCCTTTCTATTCTCTACCATTATGTACATTTTGATCTGATTAGTCAACACATCTTTAAGATATTAAGTTAGATCACAACCTGTGCACTAGTGCTTCAGCTAATGACTGGAGGTA
The DNA here is from genome assembly GCA_013399455.1 of Anthoscopus minutus. Classification (NCBI taxonomy): domain Eukaryota; kingdom Metazoa; phylum Chordata; class Aves; order Passeriformes; family Paridae; genus Anthoscopus; species Anthoscopus minutus. Next base: position 152,642 of record VWYI01046929.1, read on the forward strand.
TGGGCTCCACACAATGTTTAACAGATCAGTGATTTCTTTTTTGTGTCGTTCCCAATCTTTTAGTCCTTTTCAGTGAACCACAACAGTGCAGCACAGAATAGTAACTCAGCTTTTTCTTCAAGCCATGAACTGTAAAATATAGTAAGAGTTCACATCAGTGCAGAAAAAATACAGAAATGGCTGATTGTCCCAACCCAGCGGAAAAGAATTTAAGTATTTACCACTATTTTGGTGTCTATTGAAATGTGCAATAAAAGAATTAGTGAAAACTTTCTTTTAATCATAGCTAATAGAACTGGAGTTTGGTAGCTGACATTTTATACCATTCAAAATTCTTTGACATTAGAGGCAACAGAAAATTAATGGCAACATTACTGAAAACAGTCTACAAGCTATCAGGGCACAGCAGTAGCCCTGTATGGTGAGCACATAATGTTTGTATGGAGGAGGTGTCTGACATGGGCAACATGAGTGCTACACAGGAATTCCCACTCTCCAAATTCTTCAGTGTTCCCATACAGATCATTTCTGCTTACAAACCTCATTCATAAGGGAACTGGGATGTATAATACGAAGTATCTTTCATGTTCTGTGCAAACTGAACAGCTAAAACTTAAACCCTCTTAATAGTGAAGAAAATGCATTAACAGAACAGAACAGAATTGTCTCTGTAACAACTTCCTGCAGCACCAGAAAAGGTATGTTATACAGTGTTTTTTGAGTTTTCCTAAAGCATCTCACCAATGTCTCTTTTCTGACCTGCTGCAAAAGCCTGGGGAAAAAAGCATCCTTCACATGCCATCACATTTAATACTTGGCCTCCCTCCCAAGACTACAGTTCAGCATCACTTGTGGTGCTTAATGACAGGCACAGCTGTCGAGCAGTCTTTGCAATGCAATCAGCTCAATTTGCTGTTGTGCACTGCACAGCTCACAGATTTTTCTTCTTCCCACTCCCAGCAGATCTGGGCTGAATATGAACAGACTTGGAAGTAAAATGATTCCTTTCAAGGAGGAATCTCATCTGAACAACAAGTTCTGACATTACTTTTGGGACAGCTGGAGTGGCAAATACACTTTGAATGCTCTCCTTCAAGAGGTGCAATGCTTTAACAAATAGGAACAGCTCTGTTCAGCAACCACATCATGATGGATTTTAAAATCCTTTCTACAAGGTTGAGCACAGGAAAATTTTTACTGGGCCATAACTGTAACAGAACAATTCAACGACCTTTCATAAAAAAGTAAAAAACCCTTTGTAACTAAAAATCAACTTAAGAATTAAGCACAGGATTTAGTATCTTCTTCAAATTAACACTAAGCTGAAACTGTTGCCATTTTAACCAAACTTTCCACAACCCACATCCTATTTGAGGAGACCAGAGTAGCAGTGTCGAGAGCTTCATTGGCTTTCAGCTTAACTAAAACAAAAAGCCAACTTGTATCTTTATGACCCACCACCAAGGTGTATGATTCATGGGCAAATGATTCCTCCAGACAGATACCAAATTCTCCAAGAACGGATGGAAACTTTACTTACACTCTTTGCAGCAAAAAATTCTTACAAGGGATAAACATTGGGGCAAAGCATCACAAACAAGCAGAAGTGTGTATACTTTTTTTTTTAGTTGACTTATATGTTCCAAAGTAGAGTACTTTTTCCAAGACCAAAGCAAATACAGCAGAAGCAGTACAGATAAATAGATCTATCAAGCCAAACACAATTTTTTGAAAATTTGCAGTAGTTATTGTAAAGACTGAATATAATTTGCTTTTGAGAAATCAGACCTTAGTCTAGACAAAGCAAACTGTGCTATTAGCCATCTGTTAGTTGGAATACTATGAGCTCTGGTAATCACAGATTTTATTCACTGTCTTGATCACCAGCTGGTTTTTCTGCAAATTAAAATCTCAGTCACTAGCATTGCAGAAACCAAGGTGTTTAACAATCCTGGCTGTATCAGAAGGAGTAACAATAACACTCTGGGTTTTTTTACAGTTTCAGTCCTCATTAAATTTTAGCTTGAGACAGCTGACATTACTTACCAGCACTAGAAGTGTAATTTCAAGGGCTCCCAGGACAAATACTTCTATACAGAGAAGAAACTAAGTTTCTACAGAAACTAACACTCAGCATGATCGACTTCACCACATTCATGCTGTAAATCAGGTTTCCATCATCAATCCAAAGTTCCACCTAAACAAAATAAACTAGAAAAGGTTTGGTTGAACATATTCACTAATGAGCCACCACTACAAAAAGCTTCAGAACTTAAGCTGGTCAGGACAAATCCTGTGGAGAGAGCTAAATTTCACTAATCACTAAATGTACAGAAATGAAAAGCCAGTCTGTAGGCACTTTACAAGTGGGTACTTTACCTCAAACACAGCAGAATACTGTTGATTAAAAACTAAAATCAGTAACTTTAGTCTTCAGATACCAAGAAGGGTACCTTGTTCATTCCCTGACTTTAGAAATTCATTTCTTTTGTTGGATTGGGTAGCTTTGAAATCTTTAAAATCCATCTGTCCCACAGGAAAGAACAATCCAGGTAAGTATTTCTCCATCCTCTGCAAATAGAAAAGCAGACTAGAAACTCTGCCTTTTAATGAAAATATGGCTCCAGCTGCTGAAGGCTATCCAGTAGCATTTAAAGCGGCACTCAAGATATTTCACATGTTTTCCAGTGTATTATCCTTTCAGCCACTAAACAGCTGAGATAGAAAAAAAATCTCTGAAGTGTAGCTGGCAAAAAACAAAAGGGCAAATAGTAAAGTTGCTCGTGTAGGTTTCTACATGGGTATGAAACTTGTACTTGTGGCCCACTGAGGAGCTCTCTTAAGTCCATCAGTTTTAACACCAAAACATTACTATGAGCAGTGAGTTGAGAGTGACAAATCCAGATGAGTGATTGATGAAAATGCATAGGTTGTAGCATTGCTCTGCAATCACAGTGATTAAGACCTTTTCAAAATATGCAGTTGCTCTGACAGACAAACAGCTCTTTCAGATCTTTGGCAAATCCTGGGCTAACAAATTTTAAAATCACTTTAATACATCAATTGAAACGATGTAAAGGCATGTCAAAGTACAATAGGAACAGATATCGGGAGGTATAAATATTTCATCATCAACTCTGGTACTTGATTCATGATTTTTCCCTCCACTCAAATGAAATTTGTTTTTGAAACAGTATTGAAGTTTCTGCTCCCCAAATCTGCAACACGATCATGTTTAAAACTTCAGGCCACCAAACTTCCCAGCTTGTTATGGGTTTTTAACTGTTACACTAGGAGTACATGGTTTGATGAGGTCAGCATTCTTGTTCTTTTTCTGAACAGCACCTGGCAGAATTAAGTCAATGAACAGATCTAGTGATTATAGTCAACCATAAATTCTCTGTAAACTAGAAGCCAGGCTAAGAAGCAAACCTGAACAGCTGAACAGGATGCTGATAGCAAACCCTTTGGCCACCTGTTTCTTCCAATGCCATTGGTGCATCATTTCTCTTGGGCTCCCATGGATGGCTCTCAGCACAGCACTGCAGGAGGCCAGCGGGCAGAGGAGGTGGCTTTACACCAAGCTGCAGGGTGGGGCAGCAATGCTGGCATCATCCCCCCAGGAAAGCACCTACATGCAAACACTGCAGTGCCACAGGAGTCAAAACAGGCAGCACTGGCAGCTGCAAACCAGATGATGATGTCTGGAGGGAAAAATCAGCAGGGAAGATCTCCAGGACCAAAACAAGTATGGTTAAGCATATATAAGTGTGAAAGAGAAAGTTCTTCCAGAAACTGCACATACTTCAAGGAAAAAGAAAAGAAACAAAACAACCAATAAATCAAAAGCTGAGTCAGACATCAGTAGCCTCAGACAAATCTGAACAAAAACCAAGAGCAAGAATACAAAAAAACCATTTGACACACCTCTTACAGATCCAGATCTGGTGATATGAATCACAAACACTTCTATCTCTTTTTTATATTAAGATTCAAAAAGAATACACATCTTAACAAAACGCATTTAGGTGCCATGTAATATACTCGATTGAAGTGAAATTTGCACTTTGAAAAATTTTTTTTTAAATGGTATGAGAATATTCCCTCACATTTCTCCACAATATTTCTTCCTTAAAATGTGACAAGCAAAGGGCACAGAGATTGGATTTAGAAAAGCATTTTTCTCCTGACGATGTTCTGTACATTTAACTGTATTTACACTGAAGTAAATGAGCAGAAGTCTGAAGAAATTAAACACTTCCGAGTGCTAAAATCAAAACATAAGCATACAATTTTTTAATTTCAGTATTTTGAAGTACAGAAAGTGGAAACTATGAATATCAAATACAAATTTAAACAAAGCCACTTGTCCTCCCCTAGAACAATCAATATGAACTACTTATAGAAACTTACAAATTTAAAGTAAAATCAAAACAAAATAAATACTGTACATACACTTTCCCTGCCTGCAGGCAAAAGAGGATTGGAAATACTGTTATGAATTGAAAAAATGCTCTTAAAGCTGCAGCATCCCATTTCCCAGCCAAATACCTAACACAGTAGTGCGTTTCTGTAAAAAGGAAGACACACATACACCGACCCCTACTGAGCAGACAAGCTAGTATTTTCAGAAATATTAAGAAGGAAAGATAGAAATTAGACTATGAGAGTAGAAAAAAGGAGGAAAGACAAATGGGCCAGCAAAACATTACTACAAAACTAGTAAATATAGTCAAGAACTAGCCCCATTTTTTTTTCAAATTTCATGTTTGTTTTTTTTTAAAAAAAAAGATTCACCAAAGCATTGGCAGCAATAGACATTTCCCAGCAGAAGTGACAATACATATCAATATAATCTCTTAAAGTGATCCCTTTCATTCCCTTCCCACAGCATGAAACTCTTATGGCTTAATTTATATTAAAAGTAGAAAAAGTCCTTTTTTTTTCCAAACAGAAATGCATCCTATGAAGAATGCATCTCCTTATCAGTGCTACTTTCATTTCCCATCCACTGCATGACTTATCATCCATACTCTCCCACAAAGAGTGTTACCAGGGTGATATTTTTGTTTGGTTTATTTTTCGGAAAAATGGATGTTGCAGCTTTTCATCTTGTTTAACGATAAACAGTAAGGCCCTTGGTTCCATTTGTATTTCTTCTGTCAAAGAGTAGTGGTGGGCTCACTCAGCCCTAGAACTACAAACAGCTTTTAATGGTCTGGAAGTATTATGTGAATGACACTGGAAAGACACAAGGCTTGGGGGTCCTGGTGGGAGTGTCAAGGGACAGGTGGGCATGTGGAGCCTGAAGAGGTCATGAGTGACTGGGTCATTCTAGTTTCAGTTCTGCTTAGTCTCCACAGCTACCAAAACAGGGGTAGGCAAGATTCTAACCAGCTCTGGCTCTGAAATCCTGCAAAAATTTTCAACATTTGCAACTTTATGGTCTTGTGAGTGAAGGTAGCTTATGCCTTAAAGAAAAGCCCAGGGAAAGCTGAAGCATCTAAAATGTGGTTATGACACTGTGCTCTCTTACATCTCCACCAAAGGTAACACAAGCACTTCAACCACCAAAAATAATTAAGAAAAAAAAATCAAAACCCAAACCCCCCTGTGTGATCAGAAAACAATTTTAACTCTCAACATCTAACCCTTCCAAAATTCTCTTTAAGAATGAATTCATGTAGAGTATTATAGGTTGCATAGGTAATCTACCTCAGAGGTCAACAAAGGCTACCCTGTAGCCAGGGTTTATTAGCAAGTATAGTAGGAAAAGAAAATGGAAAGTTGCTGGAAGAGTCTTTGATATAGTTTCTAGGTGGTCTTTCCGTTTTCATGTTTGTTTCTTTTTTTGCAGTTGTAGGAACATGAGAACTTAAGAGAGTGGGAAAACCCCTACAATATTTCATTTCCTACTGTTCTGCCTACAAAAAAAAATTTAAAAAAAAAAAATTGAGTTTTATGCCAAATGCAAGTTCTCTGACTTTTCAAAAAAGATTATCCTTGAAAACAAGTTACTACAGCAGGTATAATTTGCTTTTGTCCAGACAGTGTTCCCTACTCCCTCCCTCTTCCACCCCAAGTGAGACAGCAAGGAAAAAAATTGGGCTTTTTCTCTCCACTACAATAACACAAAGTTCAGTCCATCTACAGAAAGATTGGTGCAGAAGTGATTTCAGCTAGAACACAATAAATGTATCTCTACATACAAGTACACAAAACAAGTGAGGTCACCACATCCTCTTCATGAGCTACCAGGAGATTTCTTTTTTCCCCTTTGTTGCTTTTCTTTTTTTTTTTAATACTGCTCAACATGGCAATTTCTTTTGAATTACGTGTTCTGATTTGGAACATCAGATTTAACTTTTGCCAGAAGCATGGGTATTTGAAGAAAATGGGAATGAACCTCTGCCTGTTGACAGCCTGTGAAGAGATTATTACACAAATTCATGACAGTGGAGAGCCACGTGGAGAAAAAAAAGTAGAAAATTAGAGTAAAATAAAGGATAAAACCAAGAACAAATAATATATATGGGTCCAGCCATATCTATGTTTCTAAAGTAAGATACAGATAAATAGCATGGACGGTCAGAAAAGGGACTTTGTATAAACCATATGTACAAGAAAGCATATTCTGTACTTTAAAATTCCTTACTCCAGATTCTATTCTGGCATACTTTTACTTCAGACAAAAAACTGTCTTTAAGGAGAGAGAATTCTTTATTCTGCTCTGAACCTGATTGTTACCCTAAATTGAAATTTTCTATCATTAGAAATTGTACGGCCAGCAGGAAGGAAACAGTTTGGTTCAATATGCTAAAGCTACAACAGTTCCCAAAGTCTGGCAGGCAGTAAATCATTTGCTCAAGTTTAAACAAGGAGAAAATTTATATGAGTATGTAATTTTAACTAATATTGACAATATAGTTTATTTCTTTGACTTACTTTGGTGAGAACATATTAGAAGACAGTTAAAATATTCTCTTTTAACTATTTCCACCTAGAAAACATAGCACCTGAGAATAGCAAGTCCTTACAGTCATTTTCAGCACCTGTAGAGTAATTCTTAGCTTATCTTCTGCTTCTTAGAAATCTTGACTATCTCCATTCCCACTATTCTAAAGGTTGATAACTTGTGTTAAATTTTAAAAAATTAAAAATACTAAAAACTTGGTTTTGTGAAACATTAATTAGCAAACACAAAAAGTTTAAAAATTCACCCATACAAGTCACAAAACAAGTCATCATAATGTAAAAGTAGGGCTGCAAAAACCACTCCTAAACTATAATTTTCAAGCTCCAGACAAAGTAAAGCTATGAAAGCTATCTGACATTTTGCAGTGGCACTGTATTTTAATGCTTCTACATTTAGAAACAGGATAACATAATGCTAACTGGTTCTGACCCTGCAGCAATAAAGAACACCTGACATCAGAACTATTTCCACAAATTTTTAAAGGCATTCATAATCTAGCCTAAATAAAAATAACTCTGCACAAATATTCTGGAAAATAAAACTGACTTTGTTTCTAAATTATATGAGAAAATCATTCCAGTATAGGATATGGAGGAAGGAAAAACTGGTGTGAAAATTAAAATAAATTTGATGACTTGGACAGCTATGCAGGAATATTTTTACTCTTACCAATCAAAATAAACCAAAACAAAACAACCTCACCAAACCAAAAACCCCAACCAACAACATTGCTGTCACTAGCATATTAATGTTTCCATTTTGGCTGGACCCTGCAAAATGCCCTTTTTCCAGAATCAAGCAGAAGTATTCCCCTTTCTGCCTTCATCCCCGTCCCTCAAAAGTTAAATATTTCATTTTATATTACAGAAAAATACAAATTATAAATCAAAATTATTTACAATAATTCAGAATTGTCATTTGCTATCAGTTCTGAATGAAGCCTGACACAAACAATCATTCTGATACCAGTAAGCTACTTAAATGCTTATTTATATATATATGGACCAGTTAAGACTTTTAATTTGTTGTCTTGCCCAGCTTTGAAAGCAACACACGTTTTCCTGCTTTCATGACTCTTCAGTAAAATGTGTTTAACATACAATAACAACACTTTAATGCTTCTTCCATGCTACATTAAGTAAAATGCCAAATCTTATGACTGCAATGCGTATCTTATGAGTTATTTGAGAGTAACTGTTTTGAAGAAACATTTATCTTAACTGATGTCCCCGTTCCTCCAAAAGATATATTGGGTTTTCCTCCTTTGTACCAACTCTTAAATGACTTCTACAAATACAGTTTCAGAGAGTCTTTTTATAGAAGATAATCACCACAGACAGATAATCAGGAGGAAAATATGCACTCAGATTTGGAGGAAAGAGGTGCAGTTTAAAACAAGTTATCTACTGGACTGACATAAGAAAATTCTTGTCTTTAGGAGTCTCTTCTAGTCCATTAAATAAATAAATCTGATATTAAAAGGACAGGTCAAAAAATAATCAAGCTGGCAGAGAATAAGCAACTTGCAAGTCAACAGAAGCCCAGACAACAGCTTACAAAAAGCAGGAAAAAAAAATAAAAAGATTACTTACGCCTTAATTTAAAAAATAATTAATAATGCATCTGATCCCTATTTAAGACTATAACCTGAATATCAAATTTAGGAGTCCAGACTAATCACAATTAATGTGGCTCTCCACTGCACCAAACACACATTATCAAAACAATTTAAAACTTTCACATTATTAAATCTAAATTAATAACCCCCCACAGAAAAAGTCTTCCAAATAAATAGTTTCTTAAATGAATTTTAAAGTTGTGAAAAATCTTTCAGAAATAAATTATTGATAAACCACCTTCTTCATCTTTCCCTCATTAATTTAGGTCAGAAACTACCAGCAACAAATGATGTTCAAGCCCTGATGAGAGACTATTTCTCAGTCTGTGTCTCTCTGAAGATTTCCCCGTTCCCGTATGGTTATTGCTGAGCAGGTGTGGCACAGTGAAAATGCAGCATTGGGTTGGGTTTTTTTGTGTGTTTTGTTTTTTGTTTTTTTTTTCTTTTTCTTTCTTTTGTTCATCAGGCAGTGTTTTCTATGGTACATGCAAGTCTGCTTCAAGCAGAGGAATAACAGCAGCTCCAGGCTCTGTTGCCCTCAATACTGGTCTGCGTAGGAAAGACAGCAGTAGTAGAAGTAGCAGCTACATTAAACAAAGAAGCGTGCATGGCCATTCCGGTTCAGCTTCAGGATCTTCCCAAGGCGCTGTTTAGCAGTTGCCATTCCTTTCTTTGGACGTTTGCCTAAAAAACCCAAGCAAGGACTTCAGTCAGGAATTTCAGAATTAATTTTAATCATTGTAGAGCAACAGTGAAATCAAACTTTCAAGCTGAAGCAGGCAAAATTTTCACCAGAATCAGTTTGAAAAACAAATAGGGAACCAGAATAGTTAAAAAAACACCTCCAGGAACTGTTTTCTCTAAACTCTGGCTAGAGTTATCAGAAATAAAATGAGTATATTATTCACAAATATTTTCACTGTATGAAGGGCAGTGGGTGTAGTAGGGGAGAACTTAAACTGAGCTTCCTGAATTTTACTTAAGTTATTCCCTTGAGTAAATTACAGAATATAAACCAGAAATTAAAACCTACATAGTACGCTCATCAGACTATTTCTGAAGTGTTAAGAGTTTCTAAACTTTCATTTCAATAAGCAAATCTGATTCAGGACAGTTAGATATTTCTTCATTCCTCCCCATATTCTGTGCCAAAATTCAAGTGTCCATCACAGCATGCATACTTGCTATTTTTCCTCAAGGTCTAATCCTGTCCTTTATTCAGCTTCTCCATTTAGTCTTTTACTTCCCTCCCCCACCCCACTTTGGCAAGGGGATGGAGATAAGCATTACCTTTTGTTGCCTGGTTGCTGATAGGGGGTGGATTTGATGCTGGCCTCTTTGTTGGGTGCAGTGGTACAGACAAGGATGTTTCACCATAGGGCGTGTCAGGGCTAAGGCTGCCATCACTCAGCTGACATTCTGCTTGCATCAGGCTGGAGTCTCGTGCGTATTTTCCATGCTGAAAACTCAAGCTGTTGCTGTGGACTATGCTTCTGTTTTCCTGAATCTTAAGATTGGCTTCTGATGCAACCTCCTTCTTGATATATTTTTGAGTTTTATTTGCATCCTAGTAGGGAAATGAGAAGAAAAGATGTACAAGTTAGTAGCTCCTAGCTACACGTTCACTTCAATTTTTCCGATTATACAACTGTTTTTGAAACAAGTATTTCAGTTCCACCAGGATCTGACCATTTTGTGAGTCCATCATTTCTTTTAGAATAGATACCTCTTAAAGATAACATACAACATAGTTTCTGTGCAAGCTCTTCCATATGCACCTAAGGGCAATGTTGCCGTTTAAGTACATATACTAACATACTCAATTCCTCTACTTTTTGTTTTCAGTTTGCAGTGACCAAAAGAAATGCAATTGTTCTTGATTAAATCAGCCACTATAACAAGCCATACCACAATCACTGACTACTTTAATGGGTAATTTGTTTTCTATACTCAGTTGATGAAAGAATAAATCCTAAACTGGGAATTACAAACTGTAAAGGAGTATCATGTAGTCAGATATTCTTACAAAGCAAACACTACAAAGCATGCAGTTAAAAATAGTGCTATTTAATGGCTGTAATTTTGCAACTTTAGTTGTTCTAACTAATTAATTATTCTAATACATTAATTATTCTAATACAGACAAGTTCAGAAATACTAAAAAAGCTCACAGTGTAGCAAAGCTCAGAGTGTAAGACACACAACTTTTCATTCCTTGCTGGATTCCATCTGGACATCAGAAAATAAAGATATTCCTACCTGCTAGCTGTTGAAAGCTATCAGTTTAGCAGTACCAATTTCCTAAGCAAGTATTTTTAATATACATACTATCAACATGTTCCACTTGCTCTGGTTCAGAATAACAATGAATAAACAGCAAAGTGCTTCCCCAGTTAGTATGAATATAAATTCACACATTTTTAATGCAGTATTTTTTATTTTTCAAGACATTGCCCTGAACACCTTAATATTAGGCACTATGAGAGAAAAGAATTTGAAAGGAAAAATCCCAAAACAACAACAGTGAAAAACGCATGACAAAAATAACTGTTACCAGAACCAGAAGTATCTGTCAGATACACAGTGTATAAAGATCTGTCCACCATGCCTTCTGCACTCAAAATTTCATCATCTCTTCTCCTACAAAAATGTGTTGAATATGTTCTAAGTATTGCTTTACCTGAGGAGTAATCCTCGAAGTTTCATTCAGGTGTTTAGTCCATGCTGAAGTTCCCAAGTCTCCTTCCTCCTCCTTCACAGACCTACCTAAAGAGAAGTTCAACAAGCTTAAATTTGAATACTTTCAATCTAGTCACAAGTTTCCCATTCTTGTAAGGATGCCACAAAACTTTTAGATGGAAATATTTAGATGGGGTATTCTGATGGCAAGCTAAGTTCACCCCAGTTTTCAGAAGCAGTATTTACTTTTTATAGAAAAAACGAACAGCAAAAGCAAAACCACAGAATAAACCTTTTAAAATGTCAGCCTGATTTATCTAAAAGCCATTAATCTAATAACTACAAATCTAAAAATGTAACTTTAAGTGATTATTCTGATCACTGTGACCAAAAGCAAGGAGTAGCTGTGTCCTTAGTTCAGATACCTACCACATTCTACGGTTTTGTGGCTCTGAGGTGGCTGTCTGTCTTTATGCCGACTCCTGGGGTAGCTTCTGTGTTCCTGAAGAGAAGTTCTTTTATTTGTGCAGTCTGTGCTTTGAGTATGACCTGGTAAACATGTAGTATAGTGCAATCCTGCCATAGAAAGCATGCCCTGAATAGCTTCTTCTTCTGTACTTGTCGAGGTAGGACATTCCCTAGGGAAGTCAAGGGAATAGTAAGCAGTTCAGAACCCTCTGAAGGACTGATTTTTAGATTGCTATAAAGTAGAATCATATATACATTCTAAAAGGTCTAACAGTTTATTAAAAATGCCCACAATGTGCTTACTTTTTACTGGGAGTTTCATTTCTAGATGGCTTCTGGGTATTTTGACAAAGATCTCTCGTGACCTTAGATTCCTCTTTGAAATTTGATGTTACTTCCTGCTTCTCTTCATCACCTGAGCTTTCTGACTCCTCTGTGGAGGAATCCTTTTGCTGAAACAAGAGGAAACAGTATGTAGAATAGTCACCAGACCTCCTAAGTGGAGACTGCTAAGTGAAGAATTCAAAAGCTCCAAGGTCCAACTTTTTTTGTATTTATAGTATTCAGAATGCAGTTAATCTGAATATAGTGTGAGACCCTATACATCTAAATTTTGTAATACTGATAAGTACATGTTCCACAACACAGAAAGTATCTCCAAAATCCATTTTCTACAAAGCACCATACATTCTCTTTAATAAGAGCATTAATTATTCTTATCTTCAATATTCAAAGTACAGGGAAAAACCACAGAAGTATGGTTCCAAGCAGCAGACAGAATTGATGTCTATTATATATAACAGGACACATTCTGCCCCAGAAAACTGTTTCTAGTTCCTGTTCTCCCAAAATGTAGCTCTCAACAGCACCATCTCTGATGAATGACAGATGCTCTCAGGTAAATCCAGAAGACAGCAGGAACACAGACACAACAGCTGTGTCCTCTCTTACAGAGACACAGCCTCATTTCATGAATGAAAGAGCTTTTCAGCTCCTGCTGGGATTACAGCTTGTATGGGCAGGAGTTTCTCAAAGGTGGAGCAACCATATGTGACTCAATATGCCTTTACAGGAAGCAAGGGCTACAGTACATATGTTCCATCTGGGTAATTCAGACTAATCTATTTTCAACAAGTACAGAGAACACCAAAATTTTTTTTTAAAGCCAAGGCATATATGTGACACTCAACAGAGGTTTTGAAAATGGAAGATCAGAACATAAAGGAGTCATAATCCTTAAAGACTGACACACCATTATCCCCATCATCAAAAACAGAACTGGAATGAATGAAGTGCATTTTATCAAGAGGTATTTTTATACAATAGTTTCATTCACTTGAGCGGCTTCCTAATCTTTGACTCCTAGAAAGTGACACAAATGGGCAATTAAATTATACTATGATTTGGTGCTAGTAATAAAGGTATATTTTGTTAAGAACCTCTTCAGTACAATATAGAAACATTTAAAGGATTTACAGATGCTAGTGAGAGAATTTTGGATATGTCATTACAAAAGACAAATTTCAACATGCAGCAGTTATTCCATTAGATTCTATTAGAAATTAAAAAGTAGGAGAATATGGAAAGAAATAAGAAAGTAAATATAGCATAAATATAAAACATTCACTCGTTTGCAAAGTCATACCAAACTGGATGTATTCTCCTGCAAAGATGAAATATATCACTTCTGAGTAACTACTGATTCTGTGCCTTAGAAAAGGAAACCTTCTGAGCCAAAGTTTCTGGCAATGTAGTTTAGAAAACCAAAAGAAACCACACCATGAAGGTTCCTATCACTTACTCCAACATCTAGATTAGGTAATGATGAAAAACAGCAAGTATTAAAAAAAAATCTTGACTAGCATGGAAAAAGTAGAAATTTGAAGACTTCTTGTAAAGTACTATAACAGGCTGACAAGTGAGAGACCAAGACATTGGCCTTAGAGAAGCATGAAACAAAAATGTGGGGCAATCACTTCACCTTACCACTAACCAATAAAAATTTAAATTACTAAGTACAAACCCAATTTGCAAATGAAACAATCACTGAAGTATTTCTAGAGACATATACACATCTAAATTCTAAAAGTTGTATTAAAAAATACGTTTGTAAATATCTATACATATGTGTGCATTCATACTTCATTTAATTCTGAAGAAATAACAACAAACTAGACCTTCAAATGGAGGACTCCCATCTATTTCCAATAGTCTAAAATCCCTGAATAGGATCTAGCCACTTTATAAAGTTTATAAAACTGAATACTTGTAAGATTGTTTCCTATTAACCATGCTCTAAGATGAAACTGTGTGGTAGGTACTCATAATTCAAATCACAAAATTTAGACTTGTTATTAAAGAAATAAAGCAACTAGGATCTGACTTTTCTCAGACTTTGCTTGTTCCAGAGCAGAGTTCATCCTCTGCTACTCCTACCTCAATGACAAAGAAGATAAAATTTGGCAAGATAGCATATCCTATCTTTTTTCTCAATGCTAGAATAGATGAAGAATGAAGCAGCTCAGTGTTTTAGAGATATTAATCTCAACAAGAACTGAAGAGCAAGAATCAAATATTTGTTATTGCTGCTTTAACACAAACTTTGACGAGATAAATCTGAAGTACATGAGCAAAGTTATATTTAATTGCTTCATTGATTTCTGAGACATTTTCTAGCTGTACCTGTGTAGTGCAATCCTGCTCAGATTCTTCTGAATCAGAAATATCAGAGTACTCTGAAGATCCATTCCTGAGTTCTGATTTCACACTTTCAAAGAACACTGCAGAGAGAAAAATTACAATATAAGACACAACATTTACTGAGTAAATATTTAACAATTATTTTTTGAAGCAAAACCCAAGAAACATATATTTCATTTCTGAGTCTTTCAACAAAGGTAAATGCACAGAGTGATCTGGTTCCCAAGTTTGCTTAGGACCACAATGAGGTGTCTACTGCTGACCAATAGACTCATCAAGCAACAGAGCAGATGAAGATAGGAAGAGAAGTCAGGTGCAGCAGGAGTTTATATTTCCTCCTTCCCACAGAGCACCCACTCCAGAGATGGCACCTTGGGCAGTTTCAGCTTTTTTGTACAGGCTGGAGTCAGAGCAGTTCTCACTAGCATGTACCCTTAAAAGACTGCATTTGGCCCAAAGAAACACAAGCTGGAAACACATTTCAAAGTGCTTGGATTCCAAGGCTCAACGCCAGGGAGCAGTATGTATACCTCTGTCAAGGCTGCTGGCAAAAATCTTGACAAAGTACAAATTTTTAAAAGATGACAATGTGCAGTTCACGTAGCACAAGCTTTTTGAGAAAAGCAAAATAGGGTAAAAAAATTATGACTGTATGTCATGAAAATAAGGACTAAAGAAAGGAATACCACTTTTAAAAGTATTTATAGTTTCATACAAAACAATGCTGAAAGCAAAGTTGCACAAATCAGAAATTACCTCTAGACTGAAGACAAGTAAATTGAAATGTTGGTTTATTTTCAGCACAGTTTTATATGAAACCACATAAAAGAACACAATTCTTCCTAACAATATTTATGCAAGAATCAAGGATGTTATCTGTAACTATGTATACACTGCAATATTAGTTGAGGTTTGCGTCTACTGAAGACTGTGGCAAAGATCACAATTAGGTAACAAATATATTTCAAAGGATACTAACTTTCTAAATTGATTTCTAAACACTGCACAGTGATAATTACTTTTAATATCAGAAGAAAGCTAACATGAGACTTGTTATCAGAAAGTGAGTAAATGAAACAGCTGGGACCAAAAGCTACAGAAGACTAACTAAACTTAAGATAGTATTAGAAAGAACAATGAAGAATATCCAAGAACATTAAATGAGCAACACCACTGTATAAGAAATTAAGTTGTATCAAGTAATGCTCAACATATAACAATAAAATTAATATTTTTAATTACTGCAGCTCAAAACAACTCAAGGGATTTCTGATGATAACTTGTGCCTTTGGCTCATTTCAAAAAGGCAATTAAGATTCTAGGATAAGAATAACATGAACAATACAGAAAATATAATTTTAGAGATCAAAAGAATTTTCCTTTAGACTACTATCTCTTCCAAGAAAATATATGGCTCTGTATGTCTCCAGAGACAAGGAGCAATATTCCTGAAATTGGGTGAATGAGAGTAGTCATTATCTATGAGATCAGGCTAAGACACCGTGAATTAAGAAAACCTCAAATCATCTTCCCTTCATCTACGCAAATTATCTTGTTCAATTGAGGACAGCACTTGATCTTTGCCCTTCTGCTAACGCTGGGTCACCATTTAAAACCAGGATCTTGGCATGACACACAAGCTCGATAGAGCTTGATCTGTCTAAAGGCATTTTCTGTGGACATTCCTCTTGGCCTCAACCCCAGGAAGAAAAATGGAAGTCGGCAGCTGTTACAGGAACACGTAGTTCCTCTTCTGGAATTCTCTGTGGACAATGCCTTTCCCCTCTCTCTCTAGAGTCTCAGTTAAGGTAAAATAATTACATAGCTAATAGAGAAGTCTGAAGACACTCAATAGCCAATTAAAATTATCAGCAATAGTCCTGAGTGCTGAATTTTTGGAAGAACAATCTCAACATTGACTTCTAATTCTAAGTACATTTAATATATTTGGATATTCACTGCCATATTCATTCTGTATTAAATACAAGCAATAATTTTGAAGAAAAGTTACTGCTTCTCTGTACGATTTATCCTTGATTCAAGTGCAAAATTTAGTTTGATTTACTTAGTTTAATTTTGGAAGTGGAAAACCACTACAGTAAGCTTTCACTCAACAAGCTGTTTGACCTGTTCCAATAATACCCAAGAGAAACCTCTTTCATGTGCAGTTTTTTTAATACTGTCCTCTGTGACATCTGGAAGCACAGTCAACAGGGATTATAGTTTGCTTTATTAATGAAACTAATTAAATATTTTATTCAGGCTGATCACAGAGTCAAATGTCATGAACTGTTGTGCAGGAAACTCAGGGAACTGTAAGTCTCCAAAGGAGTCTTATCGTTTAAGTGCTGACTTCAATTTCCTAGTACACAGCTTCTGAGTCCTTTTAAGCTCTACTGTGAAAAGATGTGACTTATAATTAAGCAGAATGCTGAACAGCTATGTCAAGGACTAATTCCATCTGCACACAGACAGTGCGAGTAAAAATAGGCCCTGGCAACAGGCATTCAATATTGATACTTTACTAATACACTGTATGATCATCACTGTTGAACACCTGGCAGGAAGGCTTGAGCCTGCCAAAAGATCTAAAAAGATTAGTTCCTAGTAAAGAGTGGTTTAAAGCACTGGAAAGTAGAATTAAAATGTTTTACAGATTATCTAAGTTCTTTCCTAACCTTGCAGATTACAAAAGTTGAAGGTATAAGAATTTATTAATGTGAAATTACGTCTTATCATTTCTATGGAATAAAATAATTCATTAGTAAAGCATATAAAACTGTATGATCAACTATGAAATTGCCAAATTGAACAGGAAAAGTAAAATATAACACAGGTTTAAAATTAGCTACATATTATAATCTTGCATTCTCTACATTGAAATGATATGATGAGTTTTTCACAATGAGGCATATTTTGGTTTTAAAAACAAAATCAAAATCAGCATTCTTACATTATGAAGCAGATCTAGAATAACAAGTACTCATCCAGAACACAAATTAAAAATTAAATCTCCACTGTGAAAAATGCTGTCCATAGCATTCAAGACAGCACTAACATAAAACGGTGAGTTTTACTTTTCATCTCCATCCTGTTAGCTTCTTTAGTAGACAGATAATACTTAAGAAATGTTTTGTGTAACTTCTAATACTATTCCTCTGATTTATTTCTTTATCCTCTTTACATAGAGTTAGTCTGACAGAAATATTACTAACAGTAGTTAGGCCCTCATTAAGACCATCAAAATGTTCAGCTGATAGCACTTGGAGACAATCTTACTGTTCAGTGGCTTCTGGGCATCTGAATTCCCTTCTTCAAATCCTGAGGGCTGGTCTTCCACCTTAACAGCTGTCTTTTTTGACCTTGTCCTGTCATCTTCATCTTCACTGTCTGCTGTGTAAAGACTTCGATCTGTAAATGGACGTCTCTCATCCCTTCTCACATGAGAAAAAAAAAAGAAGTCAGTTTTTACCCCTAAACACCTGAAGCAACTGCTTTCCTTTCATTAGTTACAACACACTCACAAGATAAAACAGTAATATTCTCTAATGCTCATCTCTTCATTCTGAATTGTAGGTATTCTCATTTACTTCATATACAACTGTCATTTCCATAAAGATATGAAGTTTAACACCAGAGTACTTTTAATGAGAAGTACTCTCATAGGTGGATACAAAACCACTTTTTCTGCTTTGAAGCATTCCCCTCAGTACAGATCCCACTGAGCAAGTGAATTAAATGCTGCAACAAAGGAACATGCAAGGAATCCCTTCCTCTTCACTCCCTAACTGTGGCTCCACTAGGGGACAGCAGACACAGACATTCCTTCTGTATTCCTAACCTGACTTACTGGTAAGAACTTAAGAGCCATAGAAATTGAAATATTAACAATCAGCATACTCCAGACCATAATGATCAGGAAAAAGTATCCACAAGCAATCCTTTATACCTAATTATTCTTCCATTTGACAGCAGAAGGCGAAGATCATTGTCTTTTGTTCTCCACTCAGGTACTGTAGAAGAGGGCTGAAAGGGCTTATTAAACCTCCCATTCAGTTTTGAGCTTGTGATATCCTAAAGAAGTCAAAGCAATTTTACTTAGTATTTATTCCTATGAACTCAATTGGTTTTTCTGCATTCCATAAAAGATTAAACTCGCTACTAGGATGGCTACCATCTGGATAACGAACTGAAAAAAGCTCAGACAAAACAGGTTTGGATGTTAAGAACTTTAGGAGATGACTAGGCCTTCTCCTTCCCTGAATCATCTATACTCTCCTGAAGCACCTGAAATAAATACAACTTTCCTATAATGCTTTTATGTTTCCTTTGGAGAAATACCAATAGACCAGGGAAGCCAGAAGCTGGGCTTGGAACTGCTACAACAGCTCCGGGATTTGTTATGTGCTCCTTGATATTAGTATCACAGAACTGATTTAAAGGAGAGCAAAACATCAATAATGGAAAGTAACCTGCCTTAAGCAATAGTTTCTTAGCTCAAAGCAATTTACACTTGACATATACTCTGAAACAATCTATCCATATCTCATATGACGAAGAGTTCTAGTCTGTACTTTTACACAACTTAAAATTTTCTTTTCAATAGAGATTAGAAAACTACTCTGGTTTTGTTTTTCCTTATGCATAACTTAATACTTGCCTCTTCCCATGGTGACATCTCCAGCCTTTTCAGTACCTCCCTAGTGTGGAGTTCCAGGATGTCCAGATTAGAAGGAGTTTTGGTAGCATGGTCTCGCAGCTTCCTTACCCTTCGTCTGGAGTGGTGAGGGGAAGCTGTTTCATGTGATGATCGTGAAGTTGGAGACACACCAAGAATTCCCTGAGTTTTAACTAATTTGCTGTTTTCCTCCTGTAATTAAAAGCACTTTTCAGAATAGTCTCAGAGGAATAAATCCTCATATTTAAGTGCTGCTTCTTATTCATCTAATTAAATGTGAACTGTGTAAGGAAAATTCTTAGACATTTTGGAGAAATAGCTACGTTTCATTTGGATTCGATGTATTAAGTTTAGTTCTACTGCACCTCTTTCTCATTTCAGGCTTTTATGCTATTCTACAAGAGTAGTGCCACCAAAACACTTTATTCAGGAAGGCAGCATGGGGTAGACATGTATTGTACTCAAGAGATCACATCCCCTCAGATCCAGTCTCTTCACATGGAAATGTGTGAATTTTTCAAGAATCAATAATCAGTGAAGAATAAATGAGCAAAACACTGGTATGGGAAAGTTAAAAAAAAAAAAAAAAAGAGGGAACCCTCCCCCCTACTGACTATGTAACACACAGCCACAAAACAGAAGAGTGAGAAAAGAGATGACAACTGGACCAGAACAAACTAACAAGTAGATAGGATAATGGAATATGCACAAAATATCAAATTAGAGTCTTTAACAACACATTAACAAGAATTATTTTAAGTAACCAAAAGTAACTACATTTTAGAAATACTAACCTACAAATAATTTCTCCATTAAAATCTAAAACTTAACAAAAAATACATAAAGCACTCACTATCCATTTTCTTTATCTGAAATACCCATAGCTTAATATTCCAAACAGTTTTCCTCTTGATGTTCTATTATTAAATGAATAGTAAATAAATTAAAAGGTGAATATGGTAAATCAGAAGCATAACTATGATGGAGTTTCCTGATTCAAAGTTTTACTTTTCTGAAGGCTCATGCAGGGTTGCCTCAGTTCTTACCTCTACAGAACGAATCACTTTAGAGAGCTCTTTGATGAGATGCCCAGGCCTAATGTTGTCTGGAATTTCAAAGGCATGTTCTGTTACAAGCTGTATGCAAAAGGAGAAGAAAAAATACTTAGTTTTTGTTTTGTTTTGTTTTCAGATAAAGCAGAAACAATATGAAATAAACAAAACTATAGGGGAAAAAAAGAAAATAAAAACCAGTCTGTAGTAATGACTACAAACTGCCAGCACTGATGTACACACACAGCAGCTTCCAGTCCAAGCTTCAGTAGTCAGCAGATATCCCTCAATGTCTTCCATGACTCCAAAGAAGAGGTAACACAAAGCCATTCCGACAACCACTTAATTTTTTTTCTAACCTCAGTACAGTAATCACCTTTTTTCTTTTTACCATGGTCAGTATAGAGCAATATTTCCAACATTCATTAGAGTCATCACTTTAAAAACTACCTTAAGACAAAGGGAATTTCACCCTGACAAAAATTCAATCTCAAGAGCAAATCAAGAATAATCATTAGTAACCAGGATGCAGATTTTCAGACATCTTCCTGACATCAAATTCTTGAAAATCACCTTCTTAGCTTCTGTAAAATCTAGAAGGTTGGAAAATGTAACTTAGAAAAAACCCCTATTCCTTATAAAAAATGTAGAAAGCTGTAAGAGTTTATGTTCCCTTTAATCCTCTGAAACCATATCAGAGACAGATTCCATATATATAAACACACAACAGAAGTCCAAACACTCTACAGCTAGATTTAACAGAAAATATTTTCTATATGGTTTAAATGTCCCTCAGAACACTTTTAGTTAGAAATAAACAGATTAAACACCACTTAACAGACAGGCTAGAATGACTGACATGAATTCCTATAATCAACCATTTAAATGGAAAAACATCCCAAACAATGTCAGCTACCCATGTTCCTAAAATAAGATTCAGCAGCAAAATGGTTGCTAGAAGCAATTCACTACTGTATGTGCCTTTCATTGAACCTGGCTTCCTCTCAGTCACTAAAACAAATGCTTTCTCTTCCTCCCAAAAAAACTCAATACCAACATATAATCATGATATGATTATTCATTTCAGTGCCCCTAATTCTACTGGGAAGATTAAATCAGCTGCTATTATTTACCACTGTTCATTTTTCGAATGTATCACACCTCTACACAGTCACCCTGGAGAAAACAGCTGCTCTGTCACTAAACTGTGTATTTTTTCCATCAAGTTATTGGTCATTTTAGGACCATTCACTCCTTCCTACTTCCCTCTCTCAAAAGAAGATGAGTTGAAATTCTCTAGAAAATGGCACAAAACAATCCTCTAAGATAATTCACCTATGCACAATGGAGACATGGAGACGCACTCCATGACATGAACGTGAAAGCTCATGAGAGGGGGTTCTCATTTGAGGAGCATGCATATGCCATTTTCAGGAACCTCTGAAATCCTCTGAACGAGCAGATCAAATGGGAATGTACAAAGCTCCTACCTACATACAACTCCAAACCTATCACACACGTGGGCCTGCTGCAGAGCCAAGACTGGCTCATGGATGAGGCAGCAGCCAGGAAAGTATGCAGTGAAATACAATGAAGAAAATGGACACAAGGTATGAAACATGATAGCTGGTGGAAAGTAGACAACACTGTGGCTAAATCACTGGTGCTCTGCACTTCCCTCACAATGGGTGTCTGTTCATCCTGTGGTTTGGGAATACTCACAGGTCTCATTAATAAGCATTCAGAATACAGCAAGTGCAATTGAATTTTCTTCCACAGCAAAGCAGAAAATGTATCACATTCCACATGAATGAAAATACTTAATGACCTACTAGACAGTACACAAATGCTACAATACTACATTATGGCAATCTAGAAAAAAGGAATTTGAATCCAATTTCAAATCAAAATAAGGACCTATATAAGCTATGTTTGATCTCAGCTCAGCAGCCTGATCACTTGGCTTGCTTATTATCTATGCCACAGATGCAGAGGTGGCTTGGATTCACATGTGATTCAACAGCTTAGGCCAAGCATCCTGTAAGCACTGAGACATTGCTCACTAACAAGCATTCATCCAGAACAGCAGAGACAAAGTGACAATGGAGAACCAACTCAGAGGGCCAGCAGAGATTCATCTGGGATCCTTAATGTTACACAGGCTGGAGCTCAGCACATTCCACACATAAAAACCACTTCTGCATTTGAACCTCATGTTCACTTCCATGGAGCTCATACTGTTGGATGCAACATTATGCAATTATAATGTCTGTTGCATATTAAGTTCTCCTACAAGTAGAATTTGCGGGCAGAAAGAGCAGAGAGTTCTCAAAGAGCCAGTTCAAGTCTGGCTTGCAACAAGGCAATATCACAGGCAGCAACCAACTAGAATTAATACCCTCATTCAGAACCAAACTGCCTGTCAGTGAATAGCGCTTCCCAGGAGCACCGATTCCAAGAGGGCACATGAAAAAACACATGGACCAGACCAGACTCCGCTAGACCAGATCTCATTCTGTGCCAAAACTAACAAGCTTTCCTGGAGAGAAGAGCATCAGCAAAGCCAGCACTGATGGCATACTTACGATTTTACAAGGGTCAATCAATGTTGAGCAAGGACAGTTTCTAATTAAAGTTAATATTCCTCAATCTGAATCTTCAGTAGATGTAGCTGAAATGTGCTTTCCACACCACTGACATGAGGAAAATGCTTAACACCATGGCATTCCATCCCTCCACTGCCTCAGACTAGGATTAACTGACTATATAAAAACATTTTTTAGAAAAAGCCCCACCTTATCACCCCATTCTCTGGCATTCTTACTCCATCCTAAGGTAAAGCAAGATTCTACTTCAATCAGCTACAATACTTGAACTTAATAAATGGTCTAATACATTTTATTAGATCATGCAATATAAAACGTCATTATGATTCTTCCCCAAATCAGCAGTATGTACTCTCAATAGACTTTTTCAGTACTCATTAACAGATAAAAATAATCTTAAACTTTAAAAGGGCATAAATCTTCACTTAGCTCTAAATCAAAACAGAGATCACCAAAATAGCAAACAAAATCACTTATACTTACTTCCTTTTTCATCCATAATTTTAAAGCAGTAAGTAAAGCTTTCACTCCTTGTACTAAATAGCCTGGAGGCTGGAAACCGTCTTCCCTCAGTTCTAAAAAGGATACAGAACCCAATTTAGAAACACTTCAGAAGAGAAAACAATAGAATGATACCTACACTTCAGCCAATAAAGTTGCCATTGTGCAACAGCACAGTAAAGAAAAAATTATGCAAGCAAAAAAACGTGGCATCCTGCATTTATGTGCATATTGTAACAAGAATGACCATGAAAAAAGCAAATCCAACCCCTAAGTGATTCGACATAAAACCTTTTTTTAACTTATTATTGTATTAATCAGGGTTTGTTTACAACATACTAAAGGTCATTTAGGGAAAAAGAACCTAGATCTAAAATACAGAACAAAAAATAACGTATTTGGATAAAGAAATCACTTTTATGTCATTGAGAAATATTATAGTCAAACAGGACCAGCAGGATGTGGGATGTATCTCTAAATTAGAATTTGCATTGCTTATCCCTATGCATATGCAAATGGCACACACTAGCATACTTCCACTTCCCAAACACTTTTTGCCACTCTTCCAATTACCAGTCCTCCCTCACACAGTTTACATTATTTTTACTCCCAAAATCAAAGGGACAGTGGGTGGAAACCACTTTGCTTCAGAAGCTTCTCAGGGAAGTTGGTATTCCCAAATGACTTCAATTCTTTTTCATGCTCTCCTTTGCTTCATGATAAAGCATGAAAAAAGGGGGTAAAAAAAGAAGGGAAAAGATAAATCCTCCATAAACAGCCAAAAGTAGATTAAAATCTCTCCTCATGTTCCAGAGAAATATTTCCAGTTGTCAATAGCAAATAGATCAACACTAGAACCATTTGGCTCATTTTATTCCCTTAAAAGAATACACTAATAAAACATCATTCTTATGGATAATGTATTAGGAAGCTGGCAGAAAAAGGAAGGTTCTGTCAGTAAACAGCTGTTCTTCTCACAAAGGCCTCCTACTTATTAAAGGGTATGAGGCATTGGCAGCAGAAATTTTCCTGCCCATTAGTGACCCAGTTGATAAAATTTTAAGAATACAATGGAGTACCACAGGCTGAATTTTTTAGATGCTATAGAAACAAATGCATGAACTAAAAGTAATTCAAATTAATAAGTACAGCATACTTTAACAACAGCACACATTTCCTATTTTGAAACCCCAAGAATTAAGAAAAATATTTTGGTGAATGCAATAATATTTCTCATGAAACACTTTCTGCCAATGAAGGTAAAAATCAACATGTCTGTAAACCTGTTATCATTTTATACAAAGAAGCAAAAAGACATGCCATGTTAATTTTGCTTACTGACCTGAATTTCATAAAAAGTACTGCTAACAGTTGGCCATCACCATTACCACACAAAACTGAACTGGCACCATCCTTTATTCATAAAATAATGGATTCTGACTAGTAAACACCTAATTCATGTGAGTCTTGATGTCAAAATCCAATATAAACTCCACCCTAGCCATGGAAACATCAATTTTTATTTTTATGATATTTATAAGTCATAGCATTGTTCAGTGACAAAAACATCTGCTAAACTGGAGATTAAACAAAACGTGTTGGGGGTTAGGTGTCCCCTTTGTGTTTTTTCTCAGCTAGTGGAATTTTTCCCCATTTAGCTGAGAGAAGACTTGATAGCTGGTACTTCTTAGGTGCTCAAAAAAGACAAAGAATCGCCTGGGCCCTGGAGGGCAGCTGGAAGAGAGCAGGGTTTCTTTTGGTCCTTCTTTGGGGAGAGTGGGACAGACACTCTTGGAGCTATTATCTTTGAGGAGAAGAAGATTTTTGCCATCATCCAGACAGAGAGGCTGCTTCTTCTTCTTCTTTTTCTCCTTCTCCGTGTTGTGGCCCTCGCACCCCCTGTCCTGCCGGATGTGCTGCAGCCCCAGCTGCCACCGCGGAGCTGCTGATCCATCTCATCCACCGGCCTGGGACTTTCTGCCCATCCCTGCCATTCCAGCGAGGTGTTTTCCTCAGAGCCCTGCAGGAGCTCTGTGACTGAGTGCCAGCTGAGGGGTTTGTGAGGCACCGCCTCTCCTCCGCTTTTCCCGTCTTGGCCGAGACAGGGTCCCTGTTCTGTTCTGTTGTTAATACTGTAGCTAGTGTTGTTGGTTTACCTTATCATACATATTAGTAAAGAACTGTTATTCCTACTCCCATATCTCTGCCTGAGAGCCCTGTGTTTTCAAAATATAATAATTCAGAGGGAAAGGGGGGGGCTTACATTTTCTTTTTTTTCTTTCATTTCAAGGGAGGTTCCTGCCTTCCTTAACAGATACCTGTCTTACAAACCAAGACAACATGAGAATAAGCTTCATAGCCCTTCCCTAAGAGACAAGCCATAAGAGGCTCCTAGCCTATGGACTCAAGGAGTCACGGGATAAAAAGGGGAGAGGGAAGAGTGGGGTGAACAGAGTTTATAGTTACCTAGATCTTACAGAAACATGCATGTTCCACTGCTTTTCCAGCAGGAACACAGCTCCTACGGCTTCTAACAGTTTGCAAAATAAATAATGCATGAATGAGATAATCTTTGAAGATAAAAATACTCTTTTCAGAAGGAAAAGTTTGCTGCCAGTTTGTTCTGTTTGGTAAGATTTCTGAGTTGTTCTAGGGTCACCCTGAGACTTTAAATGCTCATTTAGGAAGCAAGAGTTGTTCACTGCTTTAATTTGCTGAAAGAAGAGGAGGTAATTTTCAATAAATTGTAGCTGTTTCCACATTAGAGAAGGTTACATGGGATTCTGATCTCTTCCAAAACACATGCTGAATTCAGCAGCCTCCTCTGAGAGCTGACTTCTGTCCTTCAAAACACATCATATTATTAAGATTAAATAGAGCAGGCAGACGGTGAGATACTTAAAAAGGTGATAGGCACCTTCAGATAGGCACTCTCCCTCAAACATAAATATACATGGGTACAAATATACCAATTAAAGAATGGATGAGGAAGTTTGGAGAAGAACAGCAGGTGTTAAGAACTGAAGGCTTTGAAACACCTCTTGGATAAGCACTGATATAAGTGATTTAACACAGTTCATAGGAACTGATGCATCTATCCTACAAAGCCTTCAAAGACATCTTTCCTTTCAAAACCAGGAGCAGAGGACAACAGGCACTGCGACTGGAAAAGTCAAAGAAAATTGCAGAAGTGCAAGAAAACTTCTTTGTACAGCTGCGACGCCACCAAGGAGAAACCCATAGATATAAGTTATTGGGATCATTTCATTAAACTATTTGCTCAAAGTAAAGGCTACCAAAGGGTACTAAAAGATCTGAAATGATATGAAAGACGCCCGGGAGAAAAAACTGATTCCATGGTCCATTTTCACTTAAGAGAAAAATAATTATAAAAGCAGATACATATGAAGCTCTTAAAACAAGCATTACCTTTCAATGTTTCCAGTAAGTTTTTGGCCACAAACCAACAGATGGCTTCAAAGAAAGGAAATTTGAAAAGATCCGGGGTTTTTAGCCTCTTTTCCATTTCATAACACCTGAATAAATGCAAATATTACAAAACATGAATGTTTTAATTATGAAATTCATTATTCAACTATGTAATCATTCAAATTGACACAATGTCCAAAATAAAATGAAATAAAATAACCATGGCCATGATAAATAAAAGAAGTCAAGTACCACATAGTTAAACCCCAACAAGACCACAGACAAGATTGAACTCTGGTCTCATTCAGGCTCTGACCTTATCAAGTTTGACTGCGGCACATCTAAGAATAAAGTTGGACTTCATAAAACTAGGATACAAACCCAATGTGTGATCTTTTAACAGATGGAATTTTATCGGGATTCCACTGTAATAAATAAAAACAATATGTTTAGAAGACAGCTCTACATCTTGGACAAAAACTAAATACAGCTGCCCTTAGAGCAATGCTGACTTGAGGATGCTCATTTCAACTCAGTGTCACACACCTGGGCTTGCTTAGTTTTGTTTTACTCACTTATACTAATCTCCAAAGTAGAATTTTTTCTTTTTTTTCCTCCTTTTAGTCACTTAAATTCTTGCACAGCCTTCATTTTGCTTTTGAAACAAACTTTGCAGAAATAATAAGAGAGAACATGCTTGATACATTCTAACTGAAAATGCCACTATTGTCTGTTACAGAGCCTGTACCAATTTGATCCTGGTTAGGTGCATGAAGAAGAATCTCTACAAAAAGAATATCCTACTTACTGGGAAACAAATACAGGAAGAGCTGAGACTTACCTGAGCTGCATGCCAATGTTGAGGTTGTGCAAAAAGTTTCCTCCAAAAGCCATACAATCCTGAGACGTGAGCACAGCATGAATCCAGCCTGAAACGACAGATTGTGAAACTTAATACATACATATTAATTATTCTAAGACTGTTTTTAAATACACATATAAGTAAAAATGGTAAAAGAATAAAAAGCAAACAGACTTATATTCTGTGCTAGGAACAAGTAATCTAAACTTTAAGAACATGTAAACTACAGTTTTTCAGAAATCTAGTTGAACTGTAGCTGTCTCAAATAACTAAGCTTAAAACATTTATCACTGCAAAGGGGCGGTAAGGATGCAAAGCAACTTTTTAAGTAAAAATTCCAAAAGTTTTCACTCCAATCCACAAATATAAACAACTCAGGAGGGTAAAAATATACTGAACAAAAGATCAAGTCATAAAAATAAAACAAAATTATATGTCTTTCAATATTTACATGTTGCTTACAGTAACTGGGTTGTTCGCACAGCATAAAGTCATTTAGCAATATTGAAGTTTCTCAAATAGGAATTCAGAAGTGGTCCCATAAATTCCTCTAAATACAGTCACTCTGAGACAAGTGAAATTATGATCAGTTTAAAACCCAGTCTAGACACGCTATAAAGTTTGTCACATAATTGAAATATTGTCCTTATGAAATCCACTACTCAACATGGTAACGCATGGTCAACATTATGCTATCAATCTAGCTGATTACTGCTGAATAATTCCAACTAAGTACACAAAAGAACACATTACATGGGATTCCTGATTAAAAATAGTTACTTGTGGAATTCATACTGTGGAGCTTTAATGTAAGTAAACTACAAGTAGATTTTCCTTGTCAACATCTTTATTCTGATTTTGTACGCCTACACATGGTCTTTGACACAAGATGGCCTGACATTTGCAGACTACTTCATGGCTTCATTGAGTGTACACAAGATGGACAAACATAAGAAGCTCCCCAGTTTGAGGAAAGATCAGACCAAATCACAAACAATTACATATAGCAAACTAGCATTAAATCCATGCTCTAATCCAGCTAATAAATGAGCTGTTTTATGGCAATTTAAGATTTGAATTTTTTTACATTCCGGCTTGCTATTTTTATGCTGCACTTTTGATCAAGATCTACATAACAAGGAATGAAAATCTGGTGTAGACCATACAGAATATCGCAAGTAATACTTAAATAACTCTAAAGACCCTCCCAGTAGATGCTATTCACCTACATGCAAGATTAATTTTAGATCAGAAAAATACTCTGAACATATTTCCAAGACTATAAAATAATTATGGCATCTACCAGTATCAGCACAGCAGAAACAGCAGTTGGTTTTCACCAGAAATCAGGTGAAAACCTGATTTTCAAAGTCTTTATTCAATCTTACTGAATTTCCCAACTTTTTAAACACCTGTCTTGAAACCTCGTTTTATTTAAGGGTTCTTCCACTGTGCTCCATCATACATATTTGAATATATATGCATGTATAGACACACATGCATACATGCACATGGTGTAGACACACATTTGTATGTGAAAGTATCTTTTTATGTGTACACATATTGAAATACATGTACACATGAGAAATTATCATCTGATGATGCTTTTCTTCATGGCCACATTACAGTGATAGCTCAGATTCAACTGATTACTTAGTAAGCAGTAACTATTTTCTGTGAGTCACAATAAAGTTCTTCATTCTCTAATTCTGCTTTCTCTGTTCATAGATGTATGAACTTATACGGACAATTAATGCTTTCTCTTGCTAGAAAAATATGGTTTTAAGAGCTCTGGCTGTTCAGGAATGTCAAGAGCACACAGAGGGCCTAATCACGCAGTACTTATTCTGCTGTGAACTAGAACGGTAAACCGTGAACCTCACAGGTACAAAACTGGGCTATGAGAAAAATGAAGTAGTCTAGAAAATGCAGGATGGTATAACATACTGATCATAATCTTCAAGGCTTCTTCCAAAAGTAGAACGGTAAACCATTTTCTGGCTTCATGTATTTAAAGCTTTCTTTCCCCCCAAAAAAGAGACGACAGCACCCAGCACAAATTTTTAATAATAAAATAATAAAAAAAATATAAATTTAATAATAAAAATAATAACAATAGGGAAAAATTGGATAAGCAAAAATACCAAAATGTGCCAGTCACTTTATTGGCAAAATATGGTTTGATTTATTAAAGATCTGTAAACTTATGGTATTTGGGAGTTTGGGTACAGTCAGATATTTTGTTTGAAGCATTTTTCTGTGTTTTCTTCTTTTATTAAAGAAGTTGAATTGTTTTGGCATTTGTCACAACAAAAGCAAAACAAAAAACCCACCCAACTTGTATTCTTAATACTCTAGGCTACAGCATAAGACGTTTACGTGATGTTTTTTGTAATAATTAGGCCTTGCAATACTGAAATCTGTAAAAGTAAAATTGCATTATAAAATGAGGGTAAGAATTCAGTCCGGATACTTATCAAATAGTGATCAAATAGTCAAATCTGTGCTCTATTAATTGGAACTACTTCCCTGATAATCAAATTCAACTTTTATCTGTTGTCTTCTAATTGGGTAACAAATACCCTTTCATTCCCTGATAATTGTTATGATTGTCAGCCAATCTTAAGAGCTAATTACTTGTTTTGAAAATCAAAATTTCTGATTTTTTTATTATTCTCTCTTATCCATAGTTTTAGATGATACCAAACGGTGATAACGCAATTATTTTATGATATTCATAATTTCTGGTGATTAACCATGCTAAGTCTTAACAGCAAGAGTAAAATCTTACCTGTTGGAACAAATAAAGTGTGTCCTTGCTTCACAACACACTTGTAACACTTGTCAACCTTGTCTCCAAAATATACTTCACTCTGGGTGACAGATGAACTCCAGGACTCGTAGAGAGCCAAATTTTCATCAGTGGGTTTGATCAAATAGAATATCTTCTCACCCTATTAGACAAATAGACCAAATAAATAAATTAATGTCTTCCTACACTTACACTACAACCACTGAGTCATTCCTAACAAAGTAACAGATTGACCTAAATGTCAAGTATTCCATCTTCCTGCTATGGCATGTTCAAGCTTCCCAGCACAGTGTTTCACAAATGCAATCTACCAAGGGCTTAGATACACCATATTAACCAGGTGGTGTCCTGTGATTTAAAGGAAGCAAACAAACTGAACAGAACTTTTCACTGTACAAAAAAATGCAGTTTTTATAAACAATTCATGGATATGCACACACCTACCAAAGGAGAAAATGGAAGATGAAAACACTTTGCTTCTTCTACGATGTACACATGGTCCAATTTGTGAGAATAAAAAGTTGAGAATGCCAGTGATTTTCATTCAATTATTTTTTTCCTACTAAAATCTCACCCGCAAGTCTAATAAAGTTATCAGTCAACCAATTACAGTCTACAAGTCACCAACAGCATGGTAAAATAAAAGCATAAAAATGCAACACCAGAGATCAGTAATTTACTTTCAAGCTCCTCTCTTAGCATTAAAAGCATAGGATTTCATGCAGGTGATAGTGTCACAACAGAAGGCTGCACACTGAACAACTCTTGTTTCACAGTCATAGACATGCAAGGGGGTGGCTGGCCACTGGCACGGGCTCCCCAGGGAAGTGGTCCCAGCACCAAGCCTGACACAGCTGCAGAACCATTTGGACAATGCTCTCAGGTACATGGTGTGACTTGGGGTGTCCTGGGCAGAGCCAGGAGCTGGACTTGATGATCCTGATGGATTCCTTCCAAGAGATCATAATCTGTGATTCTGTAAAAATCAAGAAGCATTCATACCCAGAGAACGTGGTACCAAACTGATGTTCCTCCAAAATCAATATGAAAATCTGTATAGCTGTCCTGGACACCCATTAAGCAATACTTCTGAACAAAAGGCTTAGGGAAGACAGAATCATCTGGCCAATAATTTTCCACCCACGAAAGCTTTCTGGCAATGTCTGGTACTTCCACTACTTCAGACATCCTTTTAAAAAACAAACAAACAAAAAAGAACTGTTAATATAAAAGCAGGAGTAAGCAGACCTCTTTTTAAATGACAGCTTCCAACAACATTACTTATGAACTAATAAATATGTTTTATACCCACATTACATGACAGTAGCTGTCTACATAAAATACACCTCCTCCAGTCTTTCCCACTACAGGCATTATATTCCTACACATATTATTCAGCTTAGTGAAAACCACTTCCTACATTGAAGGAATTGAAGTCAATACTCACTTTGTGTCCGAGAATTCCAGGCTGATCACATTCAATACTTTGGGTCGGTCAGGATTTGTGAAGTATTTAATGTAATTATGGAGTTTCATTTTACTGTCTGCTTGTCTTGCTACATCTATGACATCTATCACTTTGTCACCACCTGTGAAAAACAGGGTGACTTTCTTAAAGCTATCACAGATAAAAGACATTTCAGGTATTTAAGAGAAAATTAACTTTTTTCAAGTCTTCATCAAAACATTTTCACAGAAAAACTCCACTACTATCATTATTCTCTTGGAAGAGAGATAGATCAGTATAAACCAACTTTTTATTAGGTTTAACTTTGATTACTATAATCAGCTAAGGACAGAACTGAAAACACTCTAAAAATAAATCCTCTTCACTGTGGTTAAACAAAAAGAAAAAGTAGTATAGAACGGCTGCATCTGTTAAAAAAAATGGGTTTATGGCTGCAATTACAAAGAGCATGAACAAAGTTATCAAGGCAGATCTCTTCGTCACTTTTTCTATCAACCATCACCAAACCCCCACCTTGCTTACTGACATGTACAAGTTGCAAGCATGCAGTAATTTCACTGCATAATTATCATGAGTGTGTTTCATTTCTGATGGCAATAAAGATGGGGTTACACACCATGTGTTCTGAAGTGATATATTTAAAGAACTAGGCAAGCCAAGAGATATATTATATATATAGAATAATAATAATATCCACAATAATAGCAATTGGTTTATGTCCTTTTAGTTATACAATGGTCAAATTTAACACTTAATTTTGGGATGCTGGAAACATACCTAGATGTACATTATAAACATATTAACTTTAAAACTGTAGGTTTGTATCATCTTGATAAATTCCAGCTGAAATAGTACTTATTCTGTTTTCTTATTTTTAGTTTCAATAATAGGAAGGTAAATCTGTGGCATTCCAATTTTTTCCCTGAACCGGAACACTTGGCAGGTCAAAATGTATGTACAAGGATGAGACAATCAAGTTTCTATCTGAATCCAAAGAGGCAGTAATCCAGAAGAAAATATTCAGAAGTATCACCATGATAATTAATCTTTAAGGCAGAACACACATTACTATTTATCATCACAATGGTGACAGCACTGCATATTCTGGTGCCTTTATAAAATATTGGTGGACAGAAAACCTACTTTCAGCACACATCATTGCATTAGGTGATCATGAGAACACACTCACATTTCTCTACCATGTGTTGCAGGATATGTCCTGCTGCAGCTGGCTCAGCCTCTCTCTGGACCGCACATTTACATAGCACAATTACATACTGATAAGAGATCTGATAAGAAATAAGTGGTTTTTGAGAAGCCTCTCCTAGCAAAGAATGCCAAGGCAGGAAATTCTTCAGGAAGATTTAATTAAGAAATGCCAATTTACTGCGTCCAAAACATTAAGCTTTGTCATAGCCTAACCATTGATTAAACTTATTCATCCTAAGAGTGATTCACTCAATTCCCATTATCCTTGGTTTACACGTAGAAGAAAAAAATCCCACCATTCCACATACAGCTTGCATTGAAATAGACAGGTCTGAAAGTTGAGACATAAGGCTGTTGTCCTATCACACATCTACCAAACAGACAGACATACATACAACAAAAAATAAAAAGAAGAAAAATCACTCCAAACCACAGCTTTGATTTTACTCTCTGCTAGTCTTGAATTTTGACTTAATATTTAGCACTCTGGAACCTCTTATAAGCATGTAAATATTTATTTTAGTTTACAAACAGGATCATTTTAATAAGTACTCCAGAGTGACTCTTACCTACATAGCGTTCCACATCTAAAACAGAGAAAGTTGGAGGAGGAAGTCTGAGTCCCAGACCATCTAATTTAGGAACCATAATGGGAACATCAAACCCATGTTTCTCCAGGTATCTTTGTGTTAACTGGCTTCCATGCATTTTCAAAATTACTTCATCAGCACTGGTGGAAAGAAAGGATGGAGTATTAGCAGAAAAGCATCCTCTAAGCACTACTGAAATAAAAAAAGTCTCAGTTTGGGGGAGGACAGACGGGAATGGCTACATCTGAATCCAAAAGAAACACAAAGTACCGTTTTATTAACCATTCAACTAAAAGACCAAGAAAACAACCTCAACAAGCAAAGTGATTTTTACTGTAATGCATTACCTGGAAACTCACTGCCTTTCTGTATGACTGAAGATAGTAACTTAAAAGGATGGGGAAAAGGAGTTCTCAGAGAAGGCACTGAAGTACATTTTGCTAACAGCCACTAGCTGCTCTAAAGCATTTTAAGCCATTATGTTTCAGTGAGACAGCCAACCAAGCTCAGGATCGAAGCATAATCAAGTTTCTCCACTTTCTTCTAAAGCCTGTAAGAATGGGTAGACTACAGCTCATGTGAATGTTCTGTGTTACTTGGAATGAAACTGAGAACTACTCCTGAACTAAAGGAATAGACAGACAATATTCTGACAGTAAGTGCACAAACACCAAACAAACAAAATCAAAAACAAACAAACAAACTCACCCCACCCCAAAACTCAAAACTTCTCAGACCACCCTGCAGCAGTCCCAACAGACAACCCATCCCAGGGCAAAACTGAACAGGGGAAACCACTGCGTGAAAAAGCAAATATGTCAATCTGAAACAGATATGTGCTGGGAAGAATTCTGAAGAAGGAGGAAATCATCCTCAACTTTCACTATGTGAAGCAGAGAAATTTTAGTCACTTCCACTAAGACACACTCAGATGACATTTCACTGTGTTTTCCCACCAAAATATATAAGGAAGGTTCTGTACCTCGGGAAAGAGCGAGCCCGCAGCTGTTTAACAAAGGTCCGTGTTCCAGCCTGCACTGGTTTGGAGCCATCATCTGGTTCTGTGTAGTCATGTCTGTGCCAGTTTCTCCTCTTCTTCACTATAAGTTTCAGAAGGATTAAACATGGAATTAGTTAAATCAGATGGCTCAGATTAACAGTCATCCAATCAGTGAGACAGACATGCCTCAATCACACTACTGTGACTAACAAACCTTATTTTCTTAATCAGGTGACACTCTACCTATTTCCAACAAATGAAATCTGCAAGACGCTGTACTTTTATAGCTCCTTCTATATGAGAATCTCAATGCACACTATACACAATTTAAGACCCCATATCCAGTACAACACAGGTAAACAGGTGGAGCCTGAAAGTTGTACAAATCAAAAAAGTCAGCTACAAAATTAACAAACTTCACTTTCTTAAAGCTCAGACTTCTTTTTTTTTTAATAAACAAAAGAACCACACCTCCTGAATAGCCAGAGACTTCACTTTACATATTCATACAACAATAACAAGTCTTAATCCCACTGTTTTTTCACACCCCATAACCATGCCCATATCCAGTCTGATAATATTATTGCTAGTCACTACCATTTCTATGCTTCTGTCTCTACTACAGTTTTGTGTGCAAACTGTTTTGGGCAGGTGTGATCTTTACAATACATGTAACAAAAGCACTGCACTCTAAAACATACAACTTCTTAACAGTTTGAAGCTTTAATGCACTGCTACAGTATATCATTAAAAAACAAAGGATAAATTAAACTTCTATTACAATTTTGGGAATCTGAAACTGATAGTTCAATAGTAGCAAAGTTGCATTTCTAACCACTCCTTATACTTAAAGGCCCAAGGAAACTGAAACACTAAACAGTCTCATAAAAACTTGTGGTGATCTCCCCATGACCAATGACAGGTACCCAAATGAAAAAAAAAGTATGTGTAAAAAAAGTGCATGTACTTTCACAGAATCATAGAATGGTTTGGGGTAGAAGGGACGCTAAAAACCATCTAGTTACAACATCCTGGCATGCACAGGGACACCTTCCACTATCCAGATTGCTCAAAGCCGCACCTGACCTAGCCTTGAACACTTCCAAGATGAAACACACACCACTTCTCTGGGCAACCTGTGCCAGTGTTTCACCAATCTCACAGTATATAATTTCTTCTTTAATCTAAATCTACTCTCTTTCAGCTTAAAGCCATCATCCACTGTCCTATCACTAAAGACGTCAGTAAAAAGTCACCTTATTTCTTATAAGCTCCCTTTAAATATTGGAAAGTTGTTCTATAAAACACTGTAAGTTGTATGTAGCCTCCTCATTTGAATTTTTTGACCTTGAGTCGAAAGGAAAGGACGAAGTGACTTATGATATTGTGGTTAACTTAACTGCCTGTCTCCACATCTTCATAGTTTCACAACAAATCATTTCATAATGGGTATTTCATTGATTTGGTTTCCTCAACCATTTGTTTTTCATCTTCATTTATAAAGAACACAAGCTTACCGCCTTGAATGGAAGCCCTTGGTTGCATCATCTGTTAGTAAACTGCTCTTTGGAGCACTTCTCCTCTATACAAATAAACCTGTATTTCTCATCCTCAAACTCTTAATCAGCTGAGAAGCCCTATTGTCAAATCATCAAGAGGAGCTTCTGCGAAAGGGACCACCATCTCACCAACTCCAAGAGTGCTGAACTATCCTACCTTTATCACTTACTGCACTAAGAAATACACTAAGGATCCAGTCATTTTAAGGCTGCATTTCAGTTTTTCCTAAAAAAGCCAAATTCTGCTCCACAGTTAGACAGGTGCTACTGGAAGACTGCTCCAAGTAGATTTACTGATGCCAGATCTATAATTTAACCACTAATATTAAACAGAAATTTAATTGCATATGCTGAGGAAACTCCGAAGAGGAAAAAGCTAATGTTATTTGTCAACACAAATAGTGTTTTACAGTTGTCTGCCAAACAACCTGAAGTACAACATCCAGCAATACCACTGCATTAATACAAATTTTAACTTCATGAAAGAGCTCATTCTTAAGTTCACCTAAGTCATGATGCTCTGAAAATGTAAAAAAGCACCAGCAGTACTGAAAACACAGCTCACTGTAACAGGAAGCTGAGGATGTATGAGGAGGGGGAAATTAGTTTTTAAAATGAAAAAAAAATTGCTGCTTCTTCAGAAGAAACAGTTGGTTATAATGGAATAATGGACATCTTACAGTAATGTAAGAGGGAATAATTCCTATTGATGTGCTGTTTCCCACAGACATGACCCCTCAGAAGACTTTGAAGAGAATAAACTGACATTTATAGATCTTTGCTAACCTGCAAACCAGTGCTGCTTAATGAGACAACTATCCAAATACTGTAACACTTAATAAATAATGAAGACAGGTTTATTAAGTTTTCAAAGCTATTTTCTCAGTCATAAATAATAATACAAGAAATTAGTGGCTAATACTAATTTTCAACAGTGTAGTTTCCCATAAATTCACTGCTGTTACAACAGCTCATTAAAATTGTAAGATGATACAGCTGCTAAGAGATTTTATAGCACAGACACACTTTTAAAGTCTGTCTTTACAACACTTACAAATCAGAAAATAAAATCATTCTTTTGCTTGTACTTGGCAGTGTACATCATCCTTTCATAAGGGAACACTGAAGAAAAGGAAACAGTAATGAAAACTTTCTGCTTATGCATGTCTTAATTCTAGAGCTTTTTAAACTCCTTAAGACATTAGAGAAACAATTACAAAAGAGAACCATTTTAACTGAATGGAACCTAAAGCTCAAATTAAGGAAGGAAACTTGGTGTTTCTAAAAACTGAGGTAAAACCTACTGTGACAACACCAAGAGCTACACAAGACAGTTGCATGGAGGATGATAAAAAGAAGAGTGTGCTGGAAGCTTTCATGAAAATTAAGTGGGAAGATTACTTTTTTTAAATTGCATTCCTCCTACACTGGCCCAATAACTGTCTCCACTTAGGCAAACACTCTTCTCTGTCTTCTCCCACTACTGGACTGTTTCCCTCAGAGACCAGCATCTGCTAGACTTCAAGTGGAGACCAACCAAGACACCAAGAGGTGTACTCGTGTACAATGAGGCCCCAAGTCTTGGAAGAGGTACTGGAGATTCCCAGTGACCAAAAAGGCAAGAGCACTGTTGGCACAGGAAGACTGCAAAATTCTAAGGAGTGCCCAGAAAATCACAGAACACCCTCCTAAGGCCTGGTACAACATCTCATTCTCAGCTCACACCAAACACGGGCATTAATACCACAAACAAAAAGATGCTGGTTGGAGGGCAGTTACAGAACTGAGAAGGCAAAACCAGATTGTTGTGGGTTTAGAACTAGGTAAACTCACCAGTACACTTACTCATTTCTCTGTTGTGAGATATGATTTCAGGAGAAAGGAAAACAGGCTCAAACTTAGACTATAAAGTTTTATTAACAAAACTAAAAAAATGAAAAAAAAAAAAGGAAAAATCAAAATGAAACTTTCAGAACACTTCCCTCCCCTGCCCACTTTTTTATTTTCCACCTGACAACATAAAACANTTCCCTCCCCTGCCCACTTTTTTATTTTCCACCTGACAACATAAAACAAAACCTGGGATTTTTAAATCAGTTATCACTTCTACAATAATCTTTCTTCAATTCTCATAGGGTGAGGAGTTTTCTTTTTCAACACCCTGGAGATATGTCCATAAGAACACAGTCTTCTCGTGGCTTTGCTTCTTCACAGAACAGCAGCTGCCAGTTTAGAAAAAACTCTGCTGTTGTGA
>VWYI01046931.1:0-18978 GCA_013399455.1 Anthoscopus minutus
CAGTAGGAGGTGCAGTGCCAGATTCATTGCTGTGTCATCCCATGTCCTGTGATGGTGACAAACGTGGCTGGCAGATAAAGGATGCAAGGGAGCAGAGTGGGACAGAGGCAGTAGTGCTGGAGCCTGAGTTGCCCTGGCTAAGGAGGACCTTGGTGTGAGGCTCACACTCAAGTTAAGTTACCTGGGAAGTCCTGAAAGCTAAATTTTAAATTCAAATGGACGGGTATCAGAATTACAAATATTGGCACTCTATTTTGGGAATTGAAACAATTAGTATATAACTTTACCTGACTGCTTTAGTGATGACTGTTGTCCTTTTCAGTTGGAGACTGGAATCACTTGTAAAGAAAGTTACACTATTCAGCTATGGGGAATCGGAAGAATTGTCCCCAGAACCTAAATAAAAATGGGTTAGAGAAATTCCTACACTTTTAGAGAATATTTGTAAGCAGTGGAATTTTTTTGCCATAGTGTCTCAGTCTTACATTATTCTTTTAGCAGAGAATTCCACCTGGAAGCTGTTGTAGGTAGAAGGTGAAAGAGGAAATAACACTGTCTACATTTTACAACAGGAAAATTAAAGAATAGTGCTCAATGGCTAGATTTGCAAAGTTAGTAATTTCAGGTCTCCTGGAATTGGATGTCCAGATGCCCATAAAAAACTTGCCCTGAGCATCGTGCCTAAGGTCACAGGGGAAGTCTGTGGCAGAACAGGAATTTAAATCAGCACTCCTTATGCTCTTAAACAACATCATATTTCCTTTGAATTAAGCCTACTTTTCCAGCCACAGATTGCTGAGCTTTTCTGCTTTTATGAAGACTCCAATTCCTCAATTCCACAGTAAAATCCATGTCTCCCTCAGCTTCCTTTTTGGTGAAAGCAAGACACTAAAGTTAACCTACTCATACCATCCAAATTTAGTCATTTAATTCAGCTGCCTGCAATAGGACCTCTGAGTCTGCACATAATCAGGGAAGTACACTGTGAACAGAGCTAGGTAGTGAGGATGCTCTGAATTGCTCCCTCCACGCTCCATTGACTGTATTGGGTGTCCATTCTGTACAGTTTAATGTTACATAATTGCCTAAAATGAAGAGCCATTGGAAACAAGGGAGTTCTCACCTGTCTCTAGAGGAAAGTGAGGCAGAAGGGAGAATGGACAAAGTCCTTAAATAGGTTTTTCTCAATATGTTTTGGAGCACCTTCCTTATCTGCAACACTCACTATTCAAACAAGAGAAAAGAATTAAATGTCACTTTGTGAAGTCGCTCTAACAATCAATTAAATGTAAGGGCCTAGTTTATGAAATAACTGTTCTTTTACACTGTTCTTTATACTGATTAGAGAAGGATTCATTTTGAAGTAAATGTAATTACCATAGTTAATTAATGAATAGAAATGATGGGGGAAAACCCCAGGGAACCCCCTTAAATACTACAAAGGTATTTATTCTGCTATATAGTATATACATTTATGACAGATGGATCATTTTAGGAATTGAGCTCTACCTTTATGTACAGTATAGTATTCTACACTGTGTGCTGTACTCTGATTGGGGCAGGTGATTCAGTTAAGTGATCAGTCAGATAATTTATTTCTAATGCTGTTATCCAAACTGAAAAAACAAAGATATGAACAATGAGCTTTTCTAAGCTATTCCTTAAATGCTCTATTTTTGAATGAGGACTCTGTCAAGGGAATGGTATAATTTCCTCTATTTTGTCATTGAAAGACGCATTTTACACATAGTCCTTAGTTTTTAATAGACTGATTCTAAGCTTATTGTTGTCAATGCGTTGACATCTTTGACAATCTACTCAGCCCATAATTACAGACAGAGTGAAGAACAAGGGAGTGGCTCTGAGTGCTCATTGCAGGGCAGGAGGAGGGCAGGGCACAGGCTTGTCCGTCACAATTATATGTTTCCAAAAAAGTTTCTAACAGGAATTATTCCCACCAAATTCCTTCACTGAAGTTTGCTTTTCAGAAATCTGAAGTTTTACTACTGAAGAGACAGCGGAAGAAATTACAATCTATTAGAAAACTGATTCACTAACTCATATTTCTGTGGGATTAGTAAGACACAGAAAAGTACCAAAACCCCTCAAATGATCATTCTCTGAATAAAAGAGATAAATGCAGATTTTTGGGGAGATGTTTGTTCAAGGCAGTAGCATGGATTGCCACTGAAAAGCCACCCCTCTTTAGAGTGAACTAATGTCCCTGTTTTAAACAATCTGACTTCCCTCAAGGGTAAGAAACATCCCTGCCCAGGAGGGCTGTGCTTGCAGCTGGTTAGATAAAGTACCCAGTTAGTCACATGCATTGAAACCCAGTGCTCCCTGGAGGCAGCTGTCAGTGCTATAATCACCCTGGGATCTGCCTTGGGAAATAATAAGACATGAGGAGAATAGTTAATTCTATGGAAAATGTCATGGAAGAACCAAACATTAGGCTCGAGATAAAAACTCACAAAGTGAAAGGAATGTCTGTATTCAGCGTGAACAAAATCTCCCAAACTTTTAATCCCCGTGCTTCCATTTCAGAGTTAAATCATACTAGAATTCTTAATACCAATGCCAAACTTACAGGCTGTTCAGCTTTTTTTGTCTTAAATGTCCCCAAATATATGTTTTAATGTTTTAGTGTGAAAAGAAACCAAAGAACCCAACAAACCAGTTGTGCTTGAATTACGGCTTCAAGGAAGTGTCTTGTGCTTCAGTGTTCCCCACAGAGAAACCAGTGGGAGGATGCAGAGGCACAACGATGTTTGGGCACATGCCAATGCCTGGAAGATGCATTCCCTGCATGCATCTCATGAAGAGCTTTTGGATTCCTCATGCCCAGGTAAAGCCACACTCAGCCAGCAGCAGCTACTTCAGATAAAATGATGGCAACAGACTCTGCTGCTCTGAAGCAGCATTGTGTGCCCTGCATCTGCAGGCACATTGTTTTAGGCACCTGTTCCCAATGTTTCCTCTCTGCCCTGGATATATTTCCAAAAGTTTAAGACCCAATAGTGCTAGGAGTTTCCCTGGGGCATTGCTCTGCAGCTGCACTGCTTTCTAATGGTACAATCATACTCTAAATTGACAGGTGCTGCAAGTATAAGTGAGAAAAGAGAAATAATAAAAAGGGATCTAAAGAGCTCAGAAATATGTGCAGGAAGCAAAATGAAATTCAAGCTGGAGAACTGCAAGCTGATATATCTGGAGGAATTGATAAATTCAGTTCTGGCCAGCTCAGCAGCAGAAATGTGAAAAGAATTTAGAGACAACCAACAAAAGTCATTAAGAGGCAGGACAGTGCAACTTGCTCAGATCATGAGCAGCACGAACTGGGCAGTCCTGAAGCCCTCACTCAGCACATGGAAGGTGTTCATGGCCTTCCAGAATCCAGACCTATTCTCAGCCCAAAGACATGTATAATGTTCAGATGAAATGTAATGAGAACAATCCAAAGGGAAAGAAGGTTGAGGGATAGGAACTGACCAAACTCAAGTGCAGGAAGCCGTGGGAGACACATTTCCCATGGATCAAATCTGCATCAGCATCAGGACAGGCTTGAAAGAAAACTGGAACATTTTTTCTCTGATTTCTTATTTCATAGGTTTTTGGGCTCCTTGTGTGCTTGCTACCTAGATGTGACTTTGTTTCTAGTGGCTGGAGGAGGTAAAGGATTTTGAGTACTCAAGTAAAAATGCGAGGGAAGTGTGGGGTTTTGAAACAGAAGCTAGAAGATTTTCTTGCACATGTTTAAAATGTTTAAAATGGCATATGTGTGTTTGGCTTTGATTCTAAGGTATTACTTGTCTGTGAAATAGTCAAAAGTGATTACAGTTGTACTCAATCTCAGATTAAATTTAAATCAATTAATTCCAATTTGTCATATTATACTTAGACTACATTTTAAAATTGTTGCATAAAACTGAGCACAATAAA
Source organism: Anthoscopus minutus (assembly GCA_013399455.1). Lineage (NCBI taxonomy): Eukaryota > Metazoa > Chordata > Aves > Passeriformes > Paridae > Anthoscopus > Anthoscopus minutus. Next base: position 3,943 of record VWYI01046931.1, read on the forward strand.
CAATTCTAAAATATTGTATATTTAATAATTCCCTATACTTAAAAATTGTATATGGACAGTAAAAAAGTTCAGCTGCCACAGTCACTGTGTAATTTGAAACAAAACCTTTGTGAATTGAAAGTGATGTTTTCCAGGCCATCTGAGCCTCATAAAATATTGCACTTTGAAATTTCACTTATAGCTGGTATTTTTGGTGTATATTTTTGCATCAAGTGCATTTACTTCAGAATAATTCTTTTCACTATTACTATATACTTTTCTTGACATTTGTTTTTGTCTCTTATCATTAAAGACCTCAGCAATTCAATATACTTTTCAACAATTCCTTTCCTGAACACAGTAATACAAAAGAAACAATTGCTGTCTTGTGTGTTGTGAACTATTTGAATAGTTCCATGATTCCACTGCACATGGCCAATATTTTAGACACAGGCAGCTCAATATAAATCCTGCAGTCCTGGAGGATGATTTTAGGTGACTAGGAAGCTGAACATCTGTTCTGTAGGTGAACAGAATGGCAGCTAATCTCATATTGTCAGTGTGTTTATTCCCAGCCTTTTTTTTGTTTGATGCTTGGCTGTGCCTCAGCATGGATGATGCAAATGGAATCTTTTGAGAAGTAAGAGCACACAAGTATTTGAAACATGGACAGGGCTGATTTAAAATCTTTTGCCACAAGTTGATCATGCCAGCTGTTGGGAAGTGCTCACCAGCAACCATATGTTGTGAACGAGATAAGCAATTACAGTGCAGCATCCAGGCTTTTTACTGAACAGGAGAAGCTTCTGCTTTTAAGGTAGAACTCCTCAGGAAAACTACTACCCCATTCCCTCTGTCTGTAACCACCTATTAGAGGGCATTGTTGCTAATAAATACCAGCAGTAATACTTAGTGAGAGACCACTGAGCCAAATAATAAAGTCACTGCATACCCTTGGGTTACAATTCCATGTCTCTGCAGGAATAATTATATAATAATAATTATTATTATATAATAAGCTCAGCAAGAACTGGATGGGGCTGTGTTTGTGTTATTGTTATTTCTGTCTCACAATTGTTGTTTTCAATGTGACTGAGCCCTCAACCATTTGTTAACAATTTAGGTTTTTGTTAGAGGTGTGGTAGAGAATGTAAGTTGTTTTGGAAAAAACTGTTGGAATGAGTTACTTTGATGGGTCTATGGAGTTAATCAAGATGACAATAAAAACAGGAGTGCAGCTCCAGCGTGTTCTTACAGTAATGAGAGATAGGGCCAGAGGGTCTTTGTGGAAGTTTTCTCAATGCTATTCCAGGAAGCTGGTGAGAGCTGTGTTTCCGCAGCCTGCACAGACTTGCTGAACAGCTTTTTTCTGCTGTTTGTGGCCCTGAGCAGACTCTTGCAGGTGAGAAAATATGGGGAAATTATTATTCTGTTTGCTTTTATTAAGGATCTGGGATAATAATGTGGGATGTTCTGCATTAGAGGATATCTAGCAAACTTCCCAGTATTGTAATTTTTAGAAGAGCTTTCAACTATGTAGAGACTCCATGAACATTTATTTCTGTTGATATTGCAGTAGGGCCCATACAGAGATGAAGAATCAGTACTCAGCTGAATGTCACTGCTAACAATTGCTGGTGACAGCGCCTTTTTTTATTCTTCTTCCATGTTTGTGTCTCCCTTGAGCTACAGGAGAACTTTCTCTAATAAATATGTAAAAGCAGATGCTCTGCTGAGTTGCCTTTAATCTCATGCAAGGCCATACATCCTGAAGAGGATCGGTGCAGTCATACAGTGCCTTCAAAGACCAGACTGACCATAGGATATAGTTACAGATACTAAATTACTCTCTGAAAATGTATAAAAGGTCTTATTTGTATGTGTTTTTGAAAGAGATGTACAAAATGATCTTACATGGAATAATAGACATTGACGTGGCCTTGCAGTTATGAGGAACTCATGTCTTCATGAAACCTCATGTCTAATTTTCAGAAGAGGAGAATTCCCATTGCTCCAATAACTATTTGGTGTAAGTTTGGGATTTGTTTAATAAACAGCTCACAGAGCTATTGAATTCTTTAGTTTGCATTCATAGCATTTCTGCCTAATTTGGGAGTAATCACCTCAGATATTCAAATGGATTAGGGGGGAAATGGCTTTTCATACAATCAGATCCTTTGAATAGGTATTTTTACTGGAAGGATTTGTTTTAGGGACTGTAGTCAGACAGCAAAGCCTGGGTTTGTCATATTTTAATGAGAAGGAATTGGGTGAGGAAGCAGCTTGCCATTGCCTTGGAGAGGCTGCGAACATTGCAGTGCTGGGCTCTCAGGGAATGTAGCTGAAAATCAACCTCCTCATGTAGGTGCTCTGCCCTCCTAGAAACCAGTGCCAAAAAAGTCCCCAGAAAGGGACACGTTCTAATGAGAACATACTGAACCCCAGCCATGAGCAAATAATGTCTTTTCAAATTGTTATGTGCCATCCTGTGCTGCTCCATCTCATTACATTTTATTTTGAGGCTTCACATGCACAGATGCAGAACAGTTCAGAATAAGAAGCTAAAAAGGTTTGTATTAGGGATAGCTAAAGAATTTTTTATATAGTTACAGAAGAAATTCCTCTCCCACCCTCCTGAAATGTGATCATTACAATAACATATATTCCAAAAGAAAGCATCTGTATCAACACCTCCTAACAGAAATGAATGGAAATACTTTGCCCATTATTATTATAAACGTTGTTAGTTCTGCTAATAAAATGTTTCTTAAGCTCTACAGCTAGATGGGTTTCCTGTGGAATTGTCTAAACCCTTCCAATGCTAGCTGTTTGCAATATTCAGAAAAGTATTTGCAGAACTGCTGTACCAGAATAAGGCCACCTTTCCCAGGAAATACAGCTCCAGTTACAGTTGTATTGAAAAGAGGCCAAAGAGGCCAGAGCAGAGCACTTATAGACACATTTCCTCATCATACATGGAATGCTGAATTACTGCTGCCATGCAGTGCTTGGGTTTAGAACTGAATTTGCAAGGGGAAGATGACTGCAGCAGGACTGAAGGGCATGGGGACAGAGTCCTGCACACATTTGCCACTCCAGACCTCTCTGTCCCACACATACAGTGCACTTTAACTGCTCGTGGGTTCTTGTCTCTTTTCCAAAGCCTACAGGCTGCCTCGCCCTTCATCTTCCTGAATTCTTTACCATTTTCTGGCAGCCATCTGCTGTGTCTCAGTCGGAAATGTCTGCTCCTCTGTCTTAATTTAAAAAAAAAACAAACCCACAACATTTTCTTCCAGTTCTTTTGGAGAGCAGTGCACACCCTGGGCTGCTGCTCACAGTGAGCTGTATCTTTGTCTCCATAGCTGTAACTTTGCACAGAGAGAAAATGGGCAGATGGAAGATCAGCTTGCAGAGTAAGAAGTGGATGAGCCTCCAAACAATCTTGTATTCAAACCCAAATTGATTGCTGAACTTTCAGCTCAATTTTAATTTCCCTTGATGCCTTATTTTTAAAATAAATATGCAGGGCTTTTTTTTTTTCCATTGGTATTATCCATCCTCCAACTGCAGCTGTTGCCAGGATGTTCCAAGCAGCCACGCAGGGTGGATGTGAGAGGTCTCAACATCTGCAGATTGGTTACAATAACAATCTCTCCTGTCCCTCAGTTCAAACAATTTAAAATGTCATGTCAGGAATGAAAAGATATTAATCACTGCACAGCTAGAGAGAGTTCCTAGGAAGAACTGTGGATTCAGAAGCCTGTTGAATGAGATGAGGAGAGCCTTTGCCTTGGAAACTCAAGCCAGCAGATGTGAGATCCTGTAGGTTCTGAGTGCAGGTCTATGGAGCTCAGCTTCTCTTCTGTTTCAAAGAAAAACACCATGTTATGTGCAGGAGCACAGGCACATGAAGGGTAATATTTAGCTATTATGAGATAATTGAAATGTAAAACTAAGCAAAATAGTTCATTTTCATAGTGACATAAGTAGCATTTTGTTTAAGCATCATTTAATGATTATAACAGCAGGAACCAATGATTTTCTTTCATAATAAGCCCTATTAGAGCGAAGACATGCACATGCTTGACCTTGAAATAAGAATCAATATATTTTTTTCTTTTGTGTACATTTTCCCTTTTTCATTTCTTTAATCATTTAACATACTCTTTGATCATTATCTATGTGATGTAATATCTAAGAAAGGATTGGATGCAGATGTTTAACGTAAGTTGCATGTTCTTTCACTGTTCTGATGGATCAAATTACCAAACTTTGTAAGAGTGAACAAATGTTTATCCAAGTGTAATGCAGATTCATTATGGTGATGTTAGATTATGTTCTGAGGTAATGATTACATGGTCCATTGAGAGTGTTCTTGATTTTTTTAGCTGACCTATTGTAGGATTTTAGCCAAGTTATACCCTTGCTCTCAGCCAGTCATTTTCTTATAATGCTTACCCAGTCTTGTTTATGTAAATAGGAGATATTTACAAAAGAGTGAGTCATTGGCTGTATTTAATAGGATTTACCACAATATGTTCTGGTCTTGTTTGAATCTGTTTTGTATTAAATAATTACTTATAATCATGGCTCTTAATCCACTGCAGTCACCAATGACACATTTTCTTTAGGGAATCTGTACATTAATCCTCTCTTATACTGATATTGTTGTAATGATATTAAAGTTGTAAGAGGGTGAACCGCAAAATTCAAATCTAGTAATTTAACAGCCTCTGAGAGCTTTGAGAATTATTTGGTTTAGTAAAAATCAGAGTAGTGGGAGTATCAGTCTGTGTTGTAACACTGGTCACCAGTAGCTCAGGTTGTCCTTCGCTTCTCCCTTCAGTCTGAGGGCCGGACTTTTAAGAACTTGCCAGATATTGCCCACCGTTTTGTTTCCATAAGACTGAAATTCTGTTTTGAAGATTATTTCCCTTTTGCTCTCCTGCTAGCAATATTCAGTTAAATATAGGAGAGTACCAGCTTCATGAGAATCTTCAAGTTTTTATGATATCATAGGAATGGCTGAGCTAAAATTGCAATTAAAGACTGAAGCCAGATGGAACACCATCAGTAAGACGGGGGTAACGTTGGAATAGGGAAATTTCTAAAGAAACTCAGAAATGAATGAAACAAGTCTTTGTCTTAGAAATTTGAATAACCTTGGAAAAAACAGCATTTTAGAAATACTTGGTCTGGTCATAAAAATGTTTGCTTTTCTTTCTTCTCCCATGGAACATGACAGGTACTAGTTAAAATATAAGGCCAGCTGGAGGAAGATTACAGCAGATTTCCTGAAGACACCAAAAAAAACAACTGTTTTTCCCTAGCCCTCAAAACCAGAATTGCTCATATTTTGATACATACATATTTTGATACATACATATTTTGATACATATTCAGTAGCAAATAATGTTTGAATAATCACTTAGAGTGAAGGGGTGAAGAAGTCATGGAAGTGGTATTTGAACTCTCTAGGAAGAGATTCCTTTTCCATGTGGGCAAGGATTTTTCTAAATTTGTTTACCAATTGTGGTCCAGCTGCCTTTCCACTTTTGCTCTTGATATAACTTATTTCATAATCAGCATAATTTACAGTCAGAGATATGTCTTGAGAGATCCTACATACATTTTAGCACTCTATATGTATATGAGAAACCCCATCATTACCATTATGATAAATTATTAAACTACTGACATGATAAGTATGCCATTTCTGTAGAATATTTCAAGCATATTTGTAAGAGATGATACAATCCAGAAGAAAATTTGGCTCTTGTTAAAATATTTAACTGGAGTCACTTTTAGAACCAAAGTAGCTGATGTCTGTTCCTCAGTTTGTGCATCTGTATTTGTGTGTACACAGCCACAGTGAAGGCAGGTTTTACAAAGGGAAGGTACAGAGATGAAAAACTGATTAGTTTTAAGAGCCTCCCTCGGAATCACACACATTGGTACATGCATATTGCACAGAACATGCACTTTCTGCAAAACCTGCCAGGCACAGAATGAAATCCCTTTTATGAGGACAGCTGGAGAGTTATGCAACTTCAGGAGGATTATGCAGATGTGTATAGGCCGTGAAGTTGCCTGATGGATTACGAGCCTGTGGAGGTTTGATTTAAAAAGAAAAACTACTCAATTGTCTTCTGTAGTGAATGGAATGTTTCCAGAGAGAGCCAGAAACCTGGAATCTTCAGAACTGAGACAATCTGATGAATGCAGAGGCCTATACTGGTGTCTTAAGTTTGGCCAGCAATGAGAATTGACCGAGTTTAGGCAGGACCTGTGTTACTCCGTACTCCCTAAAATGGACATTATACATGCCCAAAGCTCAGTGTAGACAGATTGGTTGTAAATTAGCCCTATTGAAATCCTTTTGTAATATGCCACTTAATGAAGATGGGTATTTTACACAGTTTTATTAAACTGTAAAACATTAAGTAGATATGTTCTATCAAGAATTGCATCACTTGTAATTAGGAGGCAGATGTAATTTTACCTACTCTTTCACTGGAAGAGTTTGATCCTGTTTGCACTCAGGCATTGCCCTGGCAGAACTGAGTGTTGAGCCATAATCTTCAACATTTGCAAACAGGAATGCTGGAAGCAAATAAGCAAAGGCAAAGACACAGTTATTTCTGGTGGCTGAGGGCTCTGTCCACTCAACCACAACACTTCAGCCTTCGAGCTGGAGAAAGCTGCAGGGAGTCCTGCAGGTCCATCATGCTGTTCCCACAAATGCTTTGGAGAAATGAAAGGCCTTGCACTCATGAACACAAATCAGAAACTAGAGTTGTTTCTGCTTTTAAAGAACTCATCTTTGCCATACACAAGATACACGGACCACTTTTGAAGTTCAGCAATCCATGTACAGCTGTGCCTAAGGAAGACAAAATCCAGGTTATTTCAGGTGGAAAAGTTGTCAAGGAATGCAAAGCACATGCACTTTGATCATTGATGCAGTATCCCTTATGTAGTATCACATCATTATTGTGAGCATAAAACCAGATTGATAAAATACTTCACTGCAGTTGGTTAACTATTCTGAAACTCAAGCAGCCCCAAAGCCCTCTAACAGCCCCATGATGCCTGAGGAAATAAATTATAGGGCATCACATTTAGTGGATACACTTCATGTTTTTCACCTGCTTCTCTGTTTAGGGATTCTTTGATATCTGAAAATGAAATGCACCTTAAATAATTGCCCAAAACTACAAGTTAGAGGCAGAGATGCTGTAAGCACAGCAGGCTGAAATTATTCAAATCCATGTTGTCAGTAGGTGATCCTGATTGTATTAACATCCATTTCACATGAGGGTCACAGCTCTTAGTTCAGTGAATTTACTCTTGATTTATATGTCTATAAAGAACAGGAACAATCATAAGATACTCCCTGTGATACTCTGAAATCAATACAAAGGACCAAAGAACAAGGAAGGCTGCTAACAAGCTTTCAGGTCGTGGACTGAGCGCTGCAGTCTACTTGTCACCCATTGGTTGAAAGTAGAGCAAAAGCCAGTTATAAATTTGCTAATCATAAGATATCCATTTGAAAATGATTTTATTGCATTTGTGAAATGAAGAAGGTCATTAGAAATATCAAGATTTTCCCTTTGTTGCTTTGGGGCACTGAAATGCCTAATGTGTGATTTGCACTTACTGCACCAAGACAGCTTTCTGCAGCTTTGAATTTTCAGGTGAAAATTATTTCTTAATATACTTTCTGAATGTGTTTCCTTAAATTTCCATCTCTGTGAGCTTGCTCTATTATTTCCACTAAACTAGACTTTCTGAAACTGCAACAATTCTTTTTGTGTAACATAGAGCAGGCTTACCCAAGTTAAAATTCTTCATATTAGGCTAGACCCTGACATATCATTTGAAGAATAAGTTGAAGAACAGCCACAAATATTTGGTTGTTTTACTGCATATGTTTCAATAATAGCCCTGGGCTTACTAGGGATTTTCCATGCTATTTTCCTTTGATGCTTTTGTGACACAATTTATAGTTCACTCTCAGGCCAGCTCACACTCAAGTAAGTTCTGTTCAGAGATTAAATGGAAGGCAGGGATGGGATTCAATTCCTGCATGATAAAGGTGAATAGAAATTATTCTATTCTTAAGTGCTTGTCTCAAATTTTTCTTAGTGACAAATTATGCAAGTGGCTTGCTTTTAAATGTTCCTGAAGAATTACTGCCCTCATTTCCTCATGTGAATGAGTGAAGGATTAGGTAGAGCTTCCATGTGCAGTGCCACATCATTTGGCAGCCTTGGAGACTGGAGCTAGAGGAAGTGCAAAATTCACAATCTTAACATAACTCTCTTTTTGTAAGGTAGAAAATGCACATTCCCGAAAGCTTCCCATTTCCCAACAGCCTGAGAATTGTTTTATCTTTCAGGCACTGTGGTTGTGACCTTCCCCCTGAGTTGGCAGCTCTCACTGAGTCAAATTCCATGAACCTTCTAAGCTTGTTTGACTTAAGGCTGCAGATATTCCATATTGGATACAATCCCAGTAATCTGCTGTACTTTTCCTTCTGTGTTACTTATATACTGAAACAGAAGCTACAGAAATTCCATCATTTCTGTGACTGATGAAAAACCTCTTAAAATACAGGGTCCTGGGTAGTTGTAAGTTTTCCTTACCCTAATTTGTAAGGCTTTCTCTCATGAAGCGTGGTGGAGCATATGAATTCAGTATTTCTGCCACTGCTTAAAGCTTAAACTCATCTCTGAAGATGCAATTATTTACGGTTTTCTCCCTTTCAGCTTTATGGCTCCCAGCAAGCATGATTAAGTGGGAAAAAAATAAAAAAGGCTAAGTTGCAAATGCATGGCATCTCTTGAGGAGATGGAGTAGGTGGTGAGAAGGGAATTAGCTTAAGACTTCTGTTGTTAAAGGATAAAATTATTCAGATAAACTGTTTGTAAATGTAAAGAATAAATACTATTTGAAAAGTGTGCCTACGAGTAATAGATAAAGGCTGCAGTGATGATTTTTTAAAATATTATCCAAACTGTTAGGATCTTGGGATGGCAATCCTTATTTTTGTAAGTGTTCCAGTAAACTGCTATACTGAATTTTATACTTAGGGAGGTCACTTTCTTCCCTGTCTTACTAACTCAATAGATCTCAGTCTCAGCTGGGCCTTCTAGGCATTACTTCAGTACAAATATACAAGTAATGATTCTAAAACTAGAAAATCTCACGGTCTATTTTAAATGAGTATTTGTTCTTAGTGAAGATATAAATTACTAAGATGTCCTATTATCAGAGTTGCACCTGTGAAGCAGACAAGAAGAAAGTAAAATTTGTTTTATTTGAAGAGAGAATTGAATATGAAGATCTTAAGTCTTAATTTTCAAAATTTCTCATTTTAGGAATAATCTTTGGTTGTACTCAGATTTCTTAATAAATATTTCAGAGGCATTTGCTACTAGTTACTGAGAATACTTCTGCTTTGTTTCTTAGTATATACTCTTTGTATGTATCTCTACTCACTAAAACAATGCTTAAACTGAACGAATGACTGATTAATATCAGCAGTGGGTGAATCAGTGAGAATGACTGGTGTGGTTTTTCTGTAGAGTGAAGAAATCTGCATGGCTGAAATGCTTCTGAAATTATTTCTTTCTAGCAGAAGTATTTGTAAGTATGGTTGGTTGAAACTGCTCCATCAAAATTGTTTCTCAACAATAAGTTAGCATGTTGACTAGAAACATGTTTTTCCTCCAGAAATGTTTCTTCTGAAAGATGTTGATCCTTCTCTTTTTAAAAAGTCATGATGCACAAAGCCAATATATTTTGTCCAAACTTGCTAAATGTTTTTCAGGGAAAATTATATATAGCTAGATTTGCCCTGGGAAAAAATCCCAAACCCTTGTTCGGGGCCTAATCTTCCTTTATAGGTAGAGCTGACAGGGAAAGTGACAGATCTGAGGGCCATCAAACTTTATTATATTTCCCAGGTCTTGCACAAATCTGAACTTAGTGACTTTCTCCCAGTTTGAGGCATAATAAGATATTAAATAAGGCCTCTTACTGTAAGGTTGGAACCATGTTGATAGGCAGGATAGAAATACTTTATTGTCACTGCCTGTGTACTCCATGTATTTGAGATTTCTGACCTAAGAGAGTTATTTTGGCATCAGATTGACATGAACAATATGAAGAAGGCTAGAACAGTATTGAAAAAGTGTTTGGTTTATTCAGTGATTCTATTCTCTCCCCCCAAAATAGGTGTCTCTTATACTGGAAAGGAATTGGTTAGTAGCAAATGAGAATTCTTCAAGAGGGAAATCAAATGTCCCAGTACTAATTAGTTGAAATTAAGATCATTCAAATATTTATATAGAGAAGGCAAGTATTCTGGGAACATGCTGTGATAAATCACATGGCTGGAATATTAATAGTGAGGCAATAAATCTGAACAGAAAGAATCAAGGTGAAAACATAGGGGAGGGATTGTACTATTTATCAAAAGACAATTACACTACCTGGTAAATACAGATGGCTAGTGGAAGAAGTGGTTACAATGAAATTTTGCATTTTCTCTGTCAGCATAATGCATAAAGGGGAATTAAGATGGAACATCTACCATAGGCCACAAAATCAGGACAAAGTGACTGCACCAAGTACTGAAGGTGCTGGAGGAAACTTGGATCCATCCCTGCAGTTCCGTTACTCCCTTCCCTGGATCTGAGTGCAAATTTGTGTGTGTGGACAGTTCAGGTGCAAGGCTGAGGTCAGGCAGGAGCTCTGGGCCAGCACAGGAGGAATTTGAACCTGGGTTTTCAGTGAGCACAGACCTGAGAAGGCACCCACAGCTGGGCCCTGTGTGAGCACATCTTACAGGTTCATCTCCTGGCCTGAGTGAATTGCACGAGCTTTGTTCTGTCCCAGGCTGCAGGTGTCCCAGCAGAGACACACGGGACCAGGGCTGGGAAGAATGCAGGCTGCTCTGTTCTGGAAGAATGGGCACTTGAATCTTCATCAGCTAAAGTGAGAGCTAAGTCCCATTGTCCAACAGGGCCAGGCTTCAAAATGTAAAACTGCCCAAGTGTTTGTAAGTAAAGCCAAGTGCAGTTCTGGGGTATGTCCCGTGCTGCTCCTGGCTCAGCAGAATCACCAGGTCTCCTGAGGAGCCTGGGCACACTGAGCATGCCTGGGAAGGGCTTAGGAGCTGCTTCTCAGGAATCTCAGGATGAACAGGCAGAGGGGATTCCCTGCTTTTATACCTTCAGTGAGTAGTTTTCTGTTGAAGGCAGGATTTTATAAGTTAAAGATGTTAATATATTTTGTAATATTACCTGATATATTTTGTGATATTACCTGATCTACCTTTTGCCCTTCTGAATCTAAGGGAGTGGCCTGGGTATTACTGTTTTAATTTGGTTCATTTTCACTTCACTTCACTTATCTTGGAATATTTTTTGACGCTTTCTTAAAAAAGAAATGGAAGTGAAATTATTAGAAAGAGCTGAATAATTTGATAATTTATTAATAGTTCCATTGGTCTATTTTTTGTACAATGGATTGTTTTGTTTCCTTGCTAAAGTAAAGAGGGGAGAGGTAGGACTGTTCCAGTTTTAATTACTGCTCTTTAGCTTGCACTGCTTCAAAATCAGCATTAAATACATGCTTTTTTTCCTAGGTAGTACATCATAGTGACACATAATGGCAAAAGGGTTCAAACAATACGAAGACTGGAAATGTCAAGTGTGAAGGAAATGAACTTGCACACTGTTTTAATTTTTCTTCCTTTTTATTAAGCTTTATAATGTTGCATAGCCACAAAGTGTGCACAGCAGTCAAGGGTGAGAGCAAAGATAATCATCTGCATGAGAAATACAGGCAAAACGCAGTCCTTGTGCACACAGGTACCATCTTCCCCATCAGGAGGTCAGGAATGAGAATTCTCTTTTTGAGGAACCTCTCACCTGAGAGCCTGGACTGCTTTGAGCCATAGGCAGATTCAAAGTTACCTGCTTAGGTATTGGTTTGCCCCTTGCAGAAGGTACAGTGCTGTAGTAAAGCATCTCCCCTCACAGCCCCACTAATAAAAAGGGTGATTTTCCCTTGAAAACAGCAAGATATCTTAGAAATTCCAGATACAGTAAATTTCCTATTGCAATGTGCAGCTATATGTGTCTAAAAAAACTTCAGAGATGTATTGGTGATCAAGCTTAGGATCTATTCATTTTCCTAAGCAAAATTAAATGTTGCGAGAACATCTCCGAGGGAAGGTCTGGCTGCAGTTTATGCAGATGTACCCTAGCTGGAACAGGAACAGATAGCACAAACTTGGTGTGGATTAGAAAATCTGTAAATTCAATAAATACTCCATAGTCTGTGCTGAGCCCCGTATCAATTCAGTTACAGGGCTTCTCATAACTCTGCTGGCTGGTTTAAAACTAATTCAGGTATTTCAACTGCTAGAACACCTTTCCTTCAGTCTGGGAATTCATACAGGACAGACAGAGCACCATTTTCTCCTTTCTGTATGCCTGTATCCATTGAATGCAAATATCTGTGTGACTGTAGTCATGGTTGGCATGATACTTTCAGATCAAACTATCGAAGCACAGTTGCAGTATCTAGCCCTTCTCCCTTCATTCCAGTGAAATTAATATGGTGTGACTTCATTCACACCAATTAATTTAGAGGGTTGCGGACTGTAATTAATGCAGCAGTCCATACATTTTATTCCATTATTTTTTTCTACTTGATTCTAAAATGTGTAGAAGCATCGTTCTGGAGACAGCCATGGCAATGCCCCACTGAGGAAACCCAGGCCACAACCTCATCTGTCTGTGATAAGAATCCCAGTTTAGGAAATGGAAAACTAGTTTTGAGGAAGATATTTCCCTGAATTTCTCTGCTACAGTGGTGTAATGGCAGGGACATAAGGACTCTTTCTGAATTTCACTCCTCCGGACTCTCTGGTGGTTGGCAGGGTTTGGACCACCTCCTCAGGGTCAAACATGTATCCATTTTTCCTGTGGAAGGATAATGGGCCCTTTGCTGTGCCATGTGGCACATCCTCAGTTGGTCTAAACCTCACTGAAAATCTATTGCAGAAAATTTTGGCTCTGATGAAGTCAATGGCAAAACTCTCACTGACTTCAGTGGGGATCAGGATTTATTCCAGCGAGTGCAGTGGAAGCACAATTTTTACCAACTGCAGATCTGGCTCCATTGTTTGACACTGGTTCTCAGTACAGTTTTGTTTAAAATTTTAAATGAGGTTGTAAAACAGTCCCCCCAAGCCCTGGAGCCCATGGAGCTTTTGTCTCCATGTGATAAGGTAACAACATGTGCACATAGAACTTGGTTTTTGTATAGAAATAAACTGCACGAAGGCAGTTGCTGATTCTTTTTGTTTATATCATTACTCTGCAGTACAGCTGTTATCCATATTAAAGCATATTTTCTAACATCCAGTATTTTTAAGAGTAAAAATCCATCTTAATTAGTAGAATTAATGGCTAGGCTGTTTTGTATTTGTATAATCTCCTCTCTTTTTTTTTTTTTATGAATCATATACAAATAAGTACTTTGATTTCAAATGTAGAGGGCCAACCCCTCTCCGTTTCAAGTTTATGTGCAGAAGTTATTTCAATTTGAGCAGGATGGGATGGATGAAACATAAAAAAGCCACATCATCAGCTTAAAATACAAGTCCAATAAAAATGAAGTTGGAACTTTACCAGCTGTGTACTGATGAAAGCATATGAGATTTTAAGTAAGAGAAGCTGCTCAATATGGACTCAAACCCAAACCAAAACAACAAAAAAAGGAGGCAACATAAAACCAAACCAAAAGGAAGAACTGGGGGAAGCCTGCTGCAGACAGCAATTCCAAATAGGGGTCATTTGAAAAGGTGAGAAAAGAGATGTGTGAATGCAATGTACAAGTTGATCTACCTCATCATTCAGAATAATCTTTCCCTTCTTATCCTTAACCTAAAAAATGAGAAAGCCAAACCAGAACATCAAACCAAGCAAGCAGAAATCATATACTGCCATAACTGATCAGGGCTGGGGTCCATAAAACCTCATCATGGGCAGGGAGCAGGACTGGCTTGCTGATATTTTTCTTCTACACCCTTCATTTGTATCCATATTATAGGGGTGGAAGGTAATAGCTGGACCCTTAGTCATAAAGGAGCAAGAATAGTCAAGGATACCCAGGAAAATTCCTTGGCAGAAGACCAGCTTCCTGCAGGAAGCCATTGCCTGCAGCTTTCCAGAGAGGTCTAACACATGCAGATACAGTGAGAATCAGCCTGGGGTAGGTAGGGCTGTGGCTGGCAGGGCCAGCAGGAGCACAGGAAGGGCTAATAGGATTCTGCAAGGTTAAAGAGTAAAGTGGTGAAAACAGCAGATGATCCCAGTAATGTAAAAGCTGAGTAAATACATGCATTATTTGAAGGGAATAAGCAGTATGGCATTTATCCTGGCCATATGGAAACAAATATAACTTGTTTTTTTTACCATAAAGGCCACTCTTGATTATTTAATTATTTAAAAATCCTTCTTCTATATTGTATTTATAGTGTTCCTAAAGACTTTCAGGGTCTATCTCTCCAATTGCAGATATTTAATATAAGATTGCAGGAAGCAAATTTCAGTCTTATTAGCAAATAGCCCAAACAATTTTTCCTGTGAAATGGCTGCTCAGAGTAATTTATTGGATCAGATGAAGATCTCTGACCGCGATTTGCCTCTGCTGGTGGCACTTTTTCCATTTGGGTCCCTGCTGTCAACTGGAAACCAAGACTGCAACACAACTCATGCCGCGGTGCCTTAAGTTTGCCAGCCTCATCTGTCTCCGGTCGTTTCCATATGGATGCACAGCCGGGACGGCGCAGCCCGCGGGTCTCGGTGGCGGGACGCTGCCCCAGCTCCCGGGGGCTCCCGAGCCGGACGCGGGGCGTTTCTTTCCTCCTCCCCGCGCGTTCTGCCAACTCCGCTCCCTGCCGGCGGGCCCGTCCCGGAGCGGGGCGCGGCGCGGGGCGGGCGCTGCCGGCCGGGGCTGCCCGGAGCG
>VWYI01046931.1:19320-244528 GCA_013399455.1 Anthoscopus minutus
GGGACCAGGCAGCCGCGCCGCCGGCGGGGAAGGGACGCGGGAGCGCCCGGCAGTGACAGCGCTGATCCGCTGCCCGCAGCCCCGCGCCGCCCGCTGCCTGCCCCGCGGAGCGGGCGAGCCCGGCGGGCAGGGAGCGGTGCTTGGGGTTCCCCGTGCGGGCTGAAACACATGGCAGCTCGTCTGCCTCCTCTTCCTTCTTGTCCTGCCCGGCCATCGCCTCCGTCCAAAACTCCCGGGCTCCCCATTGAGACAGCTCCCGATCGCTGCCCGCGGCTCCCCCATCACCGCTCGCCTCAAACCCGCCGCACCGGGGATAGTTTGAGGGACGTGCCTTTGCCTTGCGGGCTTACCACCTGCAAACCCAGCCCCTACCCCTACCCCTGCCCCTGCGAGTAGTGTCGAAGTGAATCAACGCCCTCTCTTCAACGCTGGCCGCCTGGCAAAGTCCCCGAGGCGACCCGGTCCCTGACTGGGTGTGCAGGGGTGCGGGGTCCCAGCTGGGTGGGCAAAGGGGAGCGGGAGCTCTCTGCAGGCGGCAGGAGTGCGGGGTCCTGGCAGGGTGGGGAGGCTTACGCTGCCGTCTGGTATTTTGGGGAAGAAAAGGCAAGTTTGAGTGAACTCTGCACACTTCATGCAGGTGAACTAAGTGCCTGCAAAGAGTGCAGTGTCCATCTGCCTTATGTAAGTGTCTGCTGTGCTAATGAATAATGGAATAAAAATCCCGTGGCATCAGGATATGTTTAGTTCTAGTATCTCTGTCCTCTCTTGCTTTCTCCCTGTAAAGATTCAATCCTGAGGAATATAGAGGAGTACAGCCTTGTCATCCCCACAAGCACCGATTCAGAGGGCAGGTTCCTATCCCACTTGGTGTCTGGACCGCCAAAAGCGCGCTTCAGGAGAGCAGTGGAGGACTTGCAACATGAAGCAGCAAATGAGCAGATATTTTACAATGTCACTGTTTTTGGAAGAGAGTTTCACTTCAGGTTGCGGCCAAACTCCAGGCTTGTGGCCCCTGGAGCAACAGTTGAGTGGCAGGAGGACTCTGACGAGGCTCATATTGAACCTCTCTATGGGAATTGCCTCTATGTTGGGGATATCACTGATCTGCCAAATGCTTCAGTCGCTATCAGCAATTGCGATGGACTGGTAAGTTACTTTTGTTATTATATTGAAGATAATGATATTAATTTCCTACAGTCTTTAAATATAAAATGTGTGGACTGTCAGAAACTCACACCTCATATGGTAACTGTGAATGCAAATTAACTAATGTTCCCTTGTGTGGGAATAGCTGCGCTGCACCAGGAGCTGCTTTACAGACAGTGGCACTAGAAGTTTGAGCACATCCTCTGAGGTAGCTACTCTGGAACAGAACAGCTGAAACCAGCCTGTATACTTATTTGTGGTAAAGTTCCTTGAGGGGTCTGAAGCTCTAAACCAGAAGGTTAAGTGGCAAGTTCTCAGCATCCTCTTCCACTTCTCACTTCCAGCCTGCAAGGGTAAATGTTAGAAAGAGTTAATCCCAAATAGTGGGCTGGACTACCATGGAAACAAATTTGATAGGTAAAATATGGTTTTGTCCTGGAAAATTTTAATTTATTCAGAGTCTGTTTTCTTGGATATTTCACTTGGTGAATTTCATTGCCTAATCAAGTGATTGATGAAAAGTTGCAGAACACTTTGAGTTTTATGAGCAAAACAGCCCCCTGTGATACATTTGTCAAAGCTGTGTGTTTTAAAACTGGCTGCAGCTTTCTGTTCTGGAGTGCATGTTCAGTACTCACAATATCACTGTTTGTCCCTGACATCCTAAACTGTCACATTGTCATTTGAGCAGTAATTCTTGCACAGCAATATGTTTAGTGAGAAAAGAGCTATATTTTTATTTATAATGACCAGTTTATCCATCCTGTATTTCCTTGCTATAGCGTTTAGAGTTTATAATTTTGAGATTGCTTAATTGTAATGCATTCTGCCTCTGCATAAAGAGCCAGTAGGAGTCACTTGTATTTCTATTTATTTAGTCATAGGAAGTTGTTCATTTGCTGTGCCAAGAAGATGACATGTATGGAGATAGTATGTTGGCTATCTGAGAATGGAAGGGAATCAAATACTTTTCCACTTAGTCTTTCCTTTCCTGTGGTTTCTCCTAGCCATGTGCATTCCTGTTTTGAGAAGCAGGTTTTAATGTTGTAGTTGTTTGATGTGGACAGCTGGCTGAGGGTGAGAGAAGTACCAGGGCTGAGCACGAAGAGCCATTCAGAGAGCAGAGTGTGAGCCTGCAGTTCTGCCTCGGGGGGGAAGCACGAGTTCTGTGCTCTCCCTGTATCTAGCACAGATCATTTTGTGTAAGGCAAATTTACTTGCTCAAGATTTACTTGCTCTTTACTTTTAGAACTGGGGCAGAGCCAAAGCTCTTCTTCCTTGTTCATCTGTGCTGAAAGATGAAGGAGGATCCTGTTGATGGCTACTCATTGCCTTGTGCTCTTCTCCTCAGCACAGATGTTGACTGTAAGGGCAGGAGGGGAGCTTGTCCCTGCTTCCTTCCAGTGTTCACCTGAGTGTGGGCTCCTTATGTTTAGAAAAAAAGAGTTATGATAAAATAGAACAGGAGTTAAAGCCAAACTTTGGATGAGACTCTAAACGTCCAAGGCCTCATATTGCATTTTAAAATGACAAAGAATGAGAATGGTTTATAAAATGAAGTGAAAATATTAATTAAAAGGCTTTATAAATTACCGCTCTTTTCACATTTGTAACTTCTCAAATGCAAAGGTGTGAAGCCAGGCCTCAATGCAATAATAAATGCACTCATAAATGACTGGAGCCCAGAAAGCTACTAAAGGAGTTGTAGTTTTCAACCTGTATGCCCAGCCCATGTGCCTGCCTTTTCCAGTGTTCTTGTTTTCATTAGCAGAAGCTGGAGAGTTGGTCTGGGCCAGGAGGCACAACATTCTAATCTGGATGATTTTCACATGGAATTACAACTTCTGTGGTTCTGCTAATACATTTGGAAATGGATTACTGCTTCCTTCAGGCTGTATCTACATGGTAGATGTGGCAGGGCAGAGATGTATTTTTTCGCCCAGGGCACTGAAACCTTCCTGCAGGAAGCATTGCCTCAATACCTTTAGGCTGTAAAGATTTCCCTGAGATTGTGCAGTAAATCTGTTTTGGAGCAACAAATTGAACTCCAGTCCCTTGGGTACCATGTTCCATCTCTACCCTTTCCCTCCATCGCAGTTTCTTTCTTTCATATGGGGTGAGTGTATAAAACAGATTATCAATAGAATTACCCAAGCTTGAAGGAATTATACCAATGTTCCTCCAAAAGCCACTGCTCTGTGGACAGAAATAACAAGCAAGTAACCACAGAACTTAATACTGCTTGCAATTGTCTCTCCCTTTATCTTTTATTTTTTGTTTTTTTGCAAGGAGTATTGAAGAGTCCTTGGAGCAATGTGTTGCCAGCAAGACATACCTAGAGACCACTGGGCTGCATGCTTTTCTTGGGTTTATTGACATTTGGATGTGAATAAAGACATGGACAAGGCTATTCTCAACTGGTTTTCTATGTCCATTTGTTACTTCACACCTAGTTTTCTTCAGCAGGCCCAAGTATTTCCAGGTTATTCTAGAGATAGGGTTGGTGTACCACTTTGACAATTGACTTGTCAACTGACAAGTGTTAGAATTTTATAGTATAAACTTGATTAATTTAATTCTTAGTATTTATTTTTGAAGTGCTTGCTTTTGAAGGTGGTTTGACATCTGTCTATGCTTCTCCTGGTCCT
Source organism: Anthoscopus minutus (assembly GCA_013399455.1). Lineage (NCBI taxonomy): Eukaryota > Metazoa > Chordata > Aves > Passeriformes > Paridae > Anthoscopus > Anthoscopus minutus. Next base: position 23,115 of record VWYI01046931.1, read on the forward strand.
CTGTCTTTTGTATCAGCCATTGGGGTTGAAACAATAGTAGGATTTGAAGTGTCCTACTTTGATTTTTACATTGCAAACTTTTGTTGACTGAATCTTGTTTAATTCAGCAAATGCATTTGCCATCTTGGCAACTTCTGATATTATTTCCTTCGGACATCCCTTTTGGTTTGCAGCGCACTGCCAGCTGTGTCTTATTTTCCAGTTATTGTCTTAGAAGAGTGTGGCTGGTAGAGTTGGTTTTGCCAAATGAGAAGCTGTTTGAAGAAATTTACATGAAAACAGTAGATCTGGGAAGGGACTTTTGAACTATATTATAAATGATGAAGATCTGCTGCCCTGACCGAGGAGATCTGCTGCCCTGACTGAGGCATTCGTTTGGGTATGCATGGTTTTCTGTATCAGAAGTCAACGAAAAATTTATTGACCTAAAAATCAGATCTGAGGCAGATGAAGAGAACTTCTGAAGTATGCAGTCTAGGTGTGTTGTCAAAGCTGGAGTGTGTCATTAAAAGTTGTGGGAGAAGAATCAAAGTTAAAGCTAATCAATAGATTTTTAACAGCTTTCTGAATTATGAATGTGATTTTCACCATATTAAAAAAAAAAGTACTGTGAAAGCTTTCCTACTTAAGATAAAAACACTCCGGACAACTTGTTAACATCTTGGTTGGTCTGATAGCATTCAAACTAATTTTTCACTGAGCGGCCAGAACAAGCATGGTCAGCTCTCCATGGCCTGCAGGCTGTGGTGGAAGGTGTTGTGCTTTGAGTATGTTCTTGGTCCTTGGCCAGATCCTTACTTGTGGATGCAGCTGGAGGATGAGGGAGCTGGCTGTCCTCTCCAAGGGTTGTGAAGGAGAAGTGGTTGGAGGCTGTAAAAAATGCTATAAAATAACAAAATTTAGGATTATGTTGCTCCTTGCAGATTATTCAGATTGTTGCCTTTTTTCACCCCAGCAGATGAACCTGCCATTGTAGAAGAACTCTTTACAAAGCTAGATTTTGATAAATCTGCAGTACTTGAGGCAGAAGTGCCAAAAATGTCTTCTTCAGGTTGACAGGGTGGCACTGTTTGGTTGTGGAATTTCAGAGGCATAAACTCCCTCCCAGTCTCCTCATGACATTTGTAGTTTGTGAGCTAGAAGTGTTTTACTTAGACAGGAAAAACACAGTGTCCACATCACATCTGAAGTGGATCATGAACACATGATTAACTTAGGCTGCAGTGCAGTCAGATGTACTGACAGGACTGAGGAGACTGAGGATCACTACTCCATGATGAACAATCAGTGTGTTCTGATTGCACCCACTGAGGCAAAGGAAGTCGGTTTCAGTAACACATCATGATGTCCTAGTTTGGCTCCATTAGTATAATCCTTTTCCTTTTCTTAAAGCTAAAAGATCATCTGTCCAAAAATTTCACGGTATTGTCATTAAAATGGGAAGTGCTTAGAAGAAGATACATAGAAAGCTTTTCAAACCATATCTGGTTGTTTGTTTTTTAAGTGAGCTGTAAGCATGACATGGATGGGGGTACCAAGACAGATGCCTTACAGGGGCAGTGGACCTGTTTCTTCTTGTGATGAACCAGGCAGGGTTTGCTCTACAGCATTTCAGTCTTTCCTGAGCTCAGTGCTAACCCTCCCAAACTGTTTGTAGCAGCCTGCTGGCTGGCTGGCTGCTTGCCCAGACTCTGTTTCTTCTAGAAATGCTTGGGACACCAGCAGTGCTTTTTTGACTCATGCCCAATGCTACAGTATCTGCAGCCCTGGGTTCACCTGGGTGGGTTTGTGGCGCTCCATTTCCCCTTCCTAAGCAGTCATGGATCCTTAGGAGCTGGCTGGTGCTTTGGCTGCTGTCAATACAAGTTCGTGCCTGTCAGTTGTCCCAAAACATTGTTAGGTATTATTTATATGAAACAATTACATTATGAGTATTTTCTTTCCTCTTTTAAATCAGAGAACAAAACTTTTTTCCTCGGATTTTGTTTTACAGGGTTGTTTTCACATAATCTAATTTCTAAAGTATAAATGTAGAATCTCATGTTCAGATCCAGTCAATGGTGCTTCCTAAGAGCAATTCCAGCTACCCATGTGAAATGCCCACCTTTCTCCCCTTCCTCTTGCCACCTTCCCTGCATTCCTAAAGGAATTTAGACGCCTTGTGAAGTCTAGCATTTTTTAGTATAATATAGACTTCTTCACTTTGAGCATGAGCTTGATCTCTTTGAAGTCAGTGAATTTTAAAGTTATATTGTTATATACTGTCCTGACAGAGGTGCTTTCTTGGAACTGCCTACAGAGTTGAAGGTGGATCTAACTCACCTTAGGTAGAACACATAATTTACCTGGATAAGAGGGTAAAGGAGCTGCCCACAATGAATGTACCAGGAGAAGGCAGACATGGTTATGTAACCATGTAATTTTTCCTTTTAGACATCCATCTCCTGCTTTCATATGGATTTACAATTTAGTCGTGTTTCTTTTTGATCTGGTTTTTGGATTACACTGGTTTGTGATGTAGCAAAAAAGCAGAGCTCAAGGTAGCACAATATTATCTTCAAACTCTAGTCAGGTCTAGTGCCTGACAGTTAAAACAGATGCCTGCTACAAATAATTCCAGTCATTCCTTTTCTGTATGCTAAATTCTTAGCATTTACATTATGATGGGGTTGCATCCATTTTAAGGAGATAAAAATTTGGCATATATAATATTTTCATTTGGGTGCTTTTTCTCATTAAATTAAGCCAAAATCAAACCAAAAGTCACCATCTGTGAGTTTGTTGTTTTTTGGTTTTTTAGGTTTTTTTTTCCCTTTCTCCATTTTGCAATGTAATGGCAAAATTCACTGTGGGCTTTTTTGATAAGTAGAACTGTGATACAGTGGCAGAAGAAGTGCAAATAATTTCTGTGACACAATAAAGCCATTCTCATGAAGGAAATAGCAGCCCTTCCTCTGCAGATGATCAGTGGGATCATCATTAACCCTTTTTCAGGGGCATTTTGAATTCAGCTGGGGCTTCCACATGGGTAAGCCAAGCATGTATGTGAGTTCTAGCACAGTCAGAGCCTGACTGCACATCCCCATCTACACACATCATTTAAAAGACCTCTGTTACCTGACGAAGCAATGGAGCTGTTTTGATGCCTAACACTCCAGCATGTCCATGTTTTCACAGGATAGAGACTTTGTTTTGTAACCCATTATCTGTGTTTCTGCTGTTCATTTCCCTGGCCAGCACGAGCCTAGTTGGACAGTCTCTTCTGCTGTGTAAATTGTACAGGCTTTCCCTTTTAAAAGTTATGGTGTGAAAGATAAAGAGTGTAAACACTATGATTCAGCCTCTGACTGGAGTAAATTATCCTCTGCTGTCCTTAAAAGAGACTCTGTCATCAGTAAACACTACTTTTTTTAAAATTTGCATCTTCTGTGCATGGATCATCTCACCTACATTTTATCTGGGAGTGGAGCAAGTAATTTCCTACAGCATACAGGTGGACACCATCTGGACAGAGTATCCCCAGGCAGTCAAAACTGGTATCTTTGTGGTATGTTATAGGCCTTTGGATAAAATAAAAGTATTTCTTTATGTCCTGTTATGACCTTGTGTTGCATTGTCCTCATTGTAGTACTGTCTCAGCTGTATTAGACCCTTTGACCACACAAAAAACTCATTTTCCAACCAGAATGTTAAACTTTATACATCCAAGGAAAGTGTCTCCTGCTTCCCATCTTGTAAGACCCAAATATAGGAACTAATTTTGATAAGGTCATAATTAATTTCTGGGGTAAGCAGAACATCTATTTTGAGAAGTCTGTCCCTCCATAGCTTCCAAAGGTGTGTCCCTCAAAAAGTGCTTTTAGCTCCCTCACCTGACAGCTCGCTGCTTCCTCATGGTGTGGTGAGGGTGCTCCCTGAGAATTCAAGACTCCTGCAAATGACAAGGCATTACTACAATTCAGGTTAGTTACATGTTTACTTTTTGCTACAGGGGGTTAAAAAATATTTTTTTTGATCAACCAGAATTCCAGCTGTGGCATGGAGCAGGACCTTTTCTCCAGAGATCACACCAGTGTTTTATTCGACCTACTTCTGGGAACTTTTCATTTATGGTGACTGTTGCTTTGTAAGCAGGTCATGCCATTACTTAATGGCACACTAGGACATTTCTCATACCCAGTCTGATTAAAACAGAACCATTGAGCAGGTCTTGAGTATCTTGCAGAGGGTTGCACAACCTTGCTCTGATGTGCACACCCTCCTTTTTGGATCACCTTGTACCTTTATTGCTCTTTTTCTTCCAAAGTTTCAGTAAGTTCTCTAACACATCACATCTGATTCCTTTAGCCTCTTTATCTGAGTGTGTTTTAAATTCATCTTTGTTTGCAGAGTCTTGACACAGCAGGTTCCCAGTTTTAATAGTCTGCAAATGAAAGGCCCACATTTCACATGCTATTTTCAGCACTGTTCTATTAAACTGTAACATTGAAAAGAAGAGTGTCCTCTTCAAGTGCAGAAGAGCACGTTGCTTCCTCATATCTAAATCACAGCTTCTGTTATAGATCTTCTCAGTTATTCCCAGGTCTCAAAACATCTGGTACTTTCCTCAGATCTGGAGTTCTTGGAGTTGTAAGTGTGAATCTCAGCATGAATGTTTCTGCTTTTTCTTCTAAGTAACTGTTTTTTGTTTAAAGAAAGAACTTTAAACTAAGTGTTTCCCTCAAGGAAAAGACAGAGATGCCAGTTCTTTTTCTTGAAGGCTCAAAAATCACCAGGCCAGTAAAAATCATCCCAAGTATGTTGTTTTGACGGTGTCATTTTATAGTACAGATGAGTTTCTCTTTACACCTTGTGCTTTTTGTCTTGTGTGTGCTTATGTGCCTTTGTGTGGGTTCTGTGGGCTGGCTGCCCCCTGAGTAGAGGAGCTTCATTTACTGATCATGGTAACTCCAGTATCATTTTATCCTCTCTCACACCACAGAGAGAGCCTGCCCTCACTACTAATTCCTATACTTGCTTTTCCCCTCCTTCATGCCTCTTGTAGGACTGCATCTACTGACCTGTTTGTTTTCCACATCTTTGCCTTGCTGAAATGGAAGTCCCATTTGTACAACTTGCCGTTACTTTTTGTAACTTGATCTTGGCATCCCAAGTGTGTTCAAGTTTTTCAGTGTTAACTGCCAAGTTTATGTATTTTTTTTATTCCTTTTAAATTAATTTATGCAAAATGTAGTATTTTGCCCCTTTATTGCTTTTTGGCTCTTATCTTCAATATAAAGACACTTAATTCTTCACTTATGCAGTTATCTGTGGAAAATTCAGAGGTAGGAATCGCCCAGCATCCCTGGTACTTTCTGACTCTTTCACCTGCAAAGTAAAGTGTTACCACTTTTCTTTTGATATGATGAGCTATAAACACAGCTACTTTAACTTTGCTAGCGTCATTCCCTGTAACTTTTCTTGTAGTTGCCTCCTCTGTGCTTGAATTTCATTATATGGTCAGACTGCTTTTTCCCAGCATTTAACATCTAGCCTGGTGGACCTCAGGGGACAAATTACAATCTGTTTTCTGCTGAAATTAAGTGTGAAGCCTACTAATCCTGTGCTGAGAAAGTCAGTGGACATCACTGGTATCTGTGGATAAGAAGGGCTCCTTCTACCTCTAACTAGATTCAGCTAATTTATGTATTTAAGTTATTTCTCGTCCCCCCAAGTGTGTGGACTATACGTTGCTGTTCTTGCCCTATAATGAAGGTGAACGATTTTTACAGTTTTTTGAGGCAAGAAAACTGGAAGGAAATACCTGGCATATGGTGAACATTTGAGATGTTTTTTGAAAAACGCAAAATCAAAGTATCTACCTGAGGTTTAGGGTAGCACAGAACCACACCTTGATGTAGGCCCTGAGTCTTTAAGCCTTTATTAGTGTGTTTTCTGATTTACTGTCGCTGTAAGAATAATGAAGTGGATGAAGAACTCGCATGGCTAATGAGCAGGCTGGCTAATTAGCAGGCTGGCTAATGAGGAGGCTGGCCAGCAGCCCTTTTCTTTTACACTTTATTTCTTTACACACATCACTTAACAAACTTGACAAGGAGCAGCTCGTGAAATGGCAAGGGGCACTGAATTTTGTGAATGATACAGCAAATTTCTACAGGAGCCCTGAGTGCAGCTCTCTCAGCCTGCTGCTGTGCCTGATTCCCAAGGCTGTGGGAATCCTTCTTTTACTCCTTCTTCTACTCCTGTGCCCTGGGGGCTGCTGGGCTGCAGAGCAGCTCCCAGCATGTCCAGTGGAGCTCTGGACATGCATCAGTCCCCTGAGGCAAACCCATCCAAAGGCACCTTCACACCACACACCCAGGATGGGCACTGCAGACTCAGGGCTACTCTTGCACAGTTTGGTTCGTGGGAGGGATTTCTGTTTCAAGTTTTGTTTCTGAACATGTGCTTTTTTGGCATGATTTAATGAGGATTGTAGAGTACAGAATGGAGAAAATCAAAATAATGCATCGAGTCCAACAGGAAAGAAAGGCTTACTTTCTCGGGAGTAAAACTATTTCAAGAGCTAAGCATAGTAATGTACCATTTACATTTTAATTAAAACACAGTAAAATGATAGATTTTGGAAAGGAAGAGGGGAAACCACAGCTTTTACTCCAAGCACTTGCTGAATTTTTAGATTAGATGGCAGGAAAAACTTCTTCACCAAAAGCGCTGTCAAACCTTGGTACAGGCTGCTCAGGGAAGTACAGATTGGCACCTGAGGCCATGGTTTAGTGTGGACTTGACAGTCCTGTGTTAATGGTAGGACTTAAAGATCTTCCAAGTCTCTCCCAACCTAAATGATTCCATGGATCTGCGATTCTCATTTCTCTGCTCTTTCCCCCATATGCAAAAGGCAGAACTAAGATCCAGTACCTGCCCTAAGCAGCTGCATCTTGCATTTCTCCCATGGTGAAGTGTGTGACTCCCAAGGCTGGTGCCCATGGCCATCATGTCACCTGCAAGGCATTCCCATTCCCAGGACAGAGCCCAGGCTTTGGAAAAAGAGCCTATGGAAAACACAGAGATTAACCAAGGGTAGGTGGCAGCACAGGCTGTGGTTACTGTTCTAATAGTGGGTTGTTTTGTTTTAAGTCATGGCATTTGGGTACATCGTGTTAATCCAATTCATATGCAGAAGAATATACCTCTTCATTTTTCAGAGTGCTAAAACTGCGAGGCTTTTCTCTTTCTCCAAGCAGAGGAGCTGTGGAAGGAATATGAGAGATTTTGTTTAGAAAGCATTCCGCAAACCAGAATGTATTTAAGAAACAGTCTTTGAGAAATAAATCACTACCTGATGATGAAGACAGCTGATCTGGGCCAAGAGTCTTTCACATGCCAACACTCTCACATGACAGGAGTTATATTGGAAGATGACAGGCTTTGAAGCTTGCAAGGCTGAAAATGTTTAAAAATTTTTATATACCTAAAGTAATAGCTGGATAAAACTGTGTCTTTCAGACTTCAACATGCTCTCTGTAAAGCACCATGAGTGTACATAAGGCCACAATTTTTTACCTATTGTGAACCACAAAAAACCCCACCCCAAAACCCAGAAGCAGAAATTTTACGCCACTTCTGTTCAATAACACTAAGGAACTCAGGGATAAAGGAGTTTTAGAGATGCATTTGGATTGATTTCAGATTTATAGCCGAGCTTGAAATCAGAGTTTTCTAATAGTTTTAGGTTTCATTGTAAAAATGGCAAATCCACCATTCATCAGTAAACCAAAATATTTAATTCCCAAATAAGTGCTTAGAGGTGTCTGTCAATATTAAATTTGTTTGCAAAGTTACAGCACATTAAGGCTGACATAAGCAGCAAGTGTAAAAATGGGATTAATCAAAGGATGATTTAGTACTCTGAAAAACGAATATGAAGCTCAGTCTGGATAAATAATAGACAAGCAAAGAAAGACAAGACCATTTACAAGATGTTTTGAATTAATTTAAACTCCTCAGTAGGAGAGTGTAATGAATTTCTGTGAAAATAAAATGCTTAGCTCACTGCAGTCAAATTAAGCCCAGCAATAATCATACACATCTTATAAAGTACACTAAAAGTGCTGAACCTGTTAAAATACAGTGTAATCTTGCATTTATCTGAACAGAAAATCACACAGGAAAAAACCCTAGATCTCTGTCAATATTTGTGCCATGATCCACCATCATTTTACATAAGGGCCAGGGAGGTCCCGTGGCAAGTAGCTGATGTTTGGGTGTGTTCCAAAACTGCTGAAGTGAATGTGTTTCATTTCACTGGCTCCGTTTGGCTTTGTGTGGACAGATTGATTAGCAGAGTATCTGGGACAAAAAGCAGGCCATGGAGTATTCCACATCATAACCTTGTATTTCACCTTGTTCTCCATCCCCTGATGCAGTGGTGGTGGGGAGGGATGTGAGTTTGAGAAGCCCAAGTGCAGCTTTTCCCATGGCTGTTTATATCCCATGTGCTGGATGGAACAGGACAGAACTGTGTGCCTCGAAACCTGAAATAGCTCTGCTAAACCTTCTTCCCCTTCTGCCTCACACCACATCCCCACCACAGAAGAGGTGATGCATTAAGTAAGGGGGAGGGATCAGGAGAAACCCTCCAGCCCATGCCAGGAGGATGAGGCAATTCCAGCTGCCTTGAATTTGCAGGCTCATTCTGACAGCTTTTCTGTCTCCATCTTCCTGTGAAGATGAGGCCAGAAAGGAGAAAGATTTTCCTGCTGAGACTGCCTCTCTTTGCTTCTGCACTGCTGGAGGCATGGTGGTGGGAAGAGCTTTCTCTGCCTAAGATGTTAGCTTTGACCTCAATAAAACTAGCATCACTTGCAAAAAAACCCACCCAAATGCCAAATACAATCCCCGAACAAAAACCCCCCAAGTCACAAGAGAGAACATCATGAGAATAACTCTAATTGCACATCTGTTCAACAGACTTTTGTGATAACTCAGCATCAGCTAATTGAAACTCCTGGATCATAAATATGCTTTCAGCCAAACTGGAGTTTACTTTCCCTGATGCTATCTCCTTTCCACTCCCCATTGCATTCTGAGGTTCTGGTGGTCAGGATTCCAACAATCTGTCACTAGATGGGAAAATTAGAAGTTGGGTCCATTCAATTATTATGAGCCAAACCTCTGTTAAGCTGCATCTTCGTGTCTCCACAGATTTCTGGGAGCTCTGTCACTTTGCATTAGCTGAGGACCTGGCCTTATGTAACAAGATATTTTCACACTCATGTGGAGATATGCCCTCCTCCAACAGTGTGGATTACAGGCTCCCATGTTTTGAAAAGGGATACACTCCTTGGGAGGCAGCAGGACACACAAGATCCGTGGATCTGTATATGCTTTCATGAGATTTTACTAAGCAACTTATTTAGGGTTAGTTTTTTGGAAATGGCAAAGTGCACTGGAAAGGGAGACTGGGAATCCCAGGATCCTTGGAGGGTCCTTGGTCTCGAATGGGCAGATGGGTTAAAGACACAGCTCCAGGAGCTGCTTCTTGTCACACAAAGCTCACTGAGGGCCTTGTGGCTCCCTGCCTCTGGATTGCCATTCTGACGTAATTTTTGTGACATTTTCATGTTATTATGCAAGCCTGTAGAAATCATGACAAGACTAGGAAAACCGCTGAACAAATGTGATGCTAGTAATGTGAAATTCATCTGTGATGGATATACTTAGGTCTTTGAAGGATTTAGCTGCTTCTGGCAATTTTGTGTTCCTTTTGGGTGATTTGAAGAGGTGTTTACTTTGACTTGTGGGTTTAAGAAATAGTTGTGCTTAGGTAATGCTTCTATAGTGCACTTCCAGAATGAACTCCATGCAGTCTTTAACCCAAGGATATAATTTTTGGAGTATTGAATTACTGCTTGCAAGTTCTACAGTAGATTCTAGCTATCCCACTGTGGGAAAACACTGGGTTTTTTTCTCTTTGCATTTTATATTTGTTTATATTAAGACCATTTTTCACTGACGTCAGAGACCTATCAGGTCAAATCTAATCCTCTATATCTCACGGTGTGTTGGCTAGATTAGCCCTAATACTTGTGTTTTCTAGTCTGTGTGGGGGCAGCTTTCACCTTGTAATGATGTCTTCCCTGGAGCTGGGGGTCATTCTAGCGGATGGTCGAGCCTGTAGGTTCTCACTCCTCACCTTCACAGAGCCAGGGACCTTGTCAGCATCCCCCCTTTGCTGAGGAACGTGGAGTAAATGGCCATCTTTGAAATTGCTGACAAGAACTGGTGAATTTGCTCCACCACAGCAAATGGGTTTGAATTCCAAAGCTGCACGGATTATTGGAAGCCTACCTCCATCCCCTCTGGCTGCTGCTGGGCTGCTGGGCAGTTCTGCTCTCCTTTTCATGAGCTGGAAAGACTTCCTTCACTGGGGAAAAATGCACTGTGGTTCCTGTGGAGAAGTGTAGTGCTCAGAGCAGTGAAATGGCTGTCTCTGTGTGGGATTTGGGGGAGAGGAAGGGATGTGTCAGAAGGCCAAAAGAAAGACCAGTTGGAAACATCAGATCAGTGTCAGCAGGGCAAGGTGCTGAGCACTGGCACTGGAGTACTGAGGTGGTGAGAATAGCTTGTGAGTGGCCCATGCAGCAGGAAGGAGCAGAAAACATTATTTCCTGGCAATTCACAACAGAGTCCTTGCTCGGTGAACATTCTCCTTTAATGAGTAGCTCTAGAAGGGAGAGTGAAGCAAGAAGTGATGTCCCCATTTATCCTCAGTGCAAGTTTGCAGGGCAGGGCTGGAATCTGACTCCATGGGAGAGCAAAGCACCTCCCAACCCAGTGCACATGTCAGTACAAGGTGAGTCAGGGCTGCCCAGAGGCGCTGGGCAGATGGGAGCAGGGAGCTGGAGACACGTGCCCACATCACCAACGTGTCCTGGTGTGCTGCAGGACAGTCCCCTCCAGAGCTGCTGTGATTGATTCCTTGGGAAGGGTCCAGCCCAGAGGGGATTGAAGCACCTCTCATCCTCGCTCTGAATTTCCTTCTTTCTCTATTAACCTTCTCCCAAAGTTGTTTTCAAGGAAATTTCTCCCCCAGCCTACTGTGCTGCCAGGTTGGAGTAGTGTGAAATGAAAAAAACACATTGAAACCAACAGCACAAGTTTGGTTTTTTGTTTGGGCTTTTGAGAATTTAAAAAAAGGTTCCTGTGGCTCTGCTGCTGAGTCAGCACTGGTTGGATGTGATTTCTGAACGTGATTTCTGTGGTCAAACTTTAGACAGAACTTTGATGTTTAATGTGCCAGTCAATTTAAGCATGCTGCTATGCTAGAAATGGTGTGGTGGCTTTGTGTGGCTTGCTTGGTTTTGCCAAAATGGATCAAAAGTATCAGGAGAAGGTTTAATCTCCCTGTTTACATAGTGTCATTTTGCTTGCTTTGTGGTTCATTGCTTTCTGCAGCGACTGGAGTATAGTCTAAGAGCAGGAAGCTTCCTCTCCTGTGTGACAAAAATAGCTGGTGCTCTCTCCTGCTGGTTTGATTAAAGTGGTTGTAGAGGTTCAGCTGTGCTGCACTAGAACTGACTGCTCTGCTGAACAGAGCTGGGCCCTGGCTGTCCTGGTGCCACCGGGCCAGGTGTGGATGGCTCTGGCCAAACAGCCTCAGTGGCTGAATGACATTGGTGAAATGTTCTGCAGGGCAGCCCAACAGACACAGTGCTGGCACAGCTGTGGCAGTGCCAGAGGAAGAAGAGGTGTTTGGGGCAGGACCTTTAAAACAGTTCTGTTGCCAGGTCTGTCTTGCCAGGACGAGCCCTCCTGTCCTTGCACAGCAAAGGGGCTCCAGGAAAAGCTTCAGGAAGGCATTGCCTTCCACTGTGGGAAGGTTTTTTACAGCAAAGCTCTGCACATTTCGATGCCTTCTGACACTTTAATCGGACTGGCAAAAAAAGAGCTGTCCAGCTGTTTTTGTAAGATGTTCAATAATGAGATTTACTTTAAAGCGGGTAAAAACCTTAGGAAGGTTTTAAGATTGTACTTTAAAGTATAAGCTTGGTATATCTGTTCTTTTCCTAGGGGTGTTTTATTTGATTCGGGTATTAAACCAGGAGTTGGTCCAAAGCCCGTTAACATTAATGAAAAGAGTTTTATTGACTTTGATGGGATTTGGATCATGCTGCACTAATTAAATAGTAAAGTATCCATTAGCAGTGAAGAAAACAGAGGAGAGGAGAGCCAAATATTGTTGTGATGAACCCTGTGAAGTTGAGTGAACTGCAGCCAAAGTCTCAGCATCTTTTCAGATGAGCTTTTCCATATTTCTCTGCCTCAGTCCTTCTGACACAGATACATGGTGGATTTTTAAGAGAACTGAATTTATAAAGATCCTTATATTTATCCTGCTTATTTACAAGTTTTAATAGACACACTTGGTCAATAAGTATTACCTTATTCAAGGTAATTATAAAGAAAAAAATGGGAAGTGAGGTGTGACTGAAGAAAAAGTTATACTTTAAACAACATTGAAATCGGGTACTAATAATTTGCACTTACTTTGCCTGAGTATTCTTGTAAGATTCTTAATGAACACAGACTTACTAGATTCCAAAGAAAAGAGAGACAGCTTTTCACTGTTATTGATGTTGTAAGTAGAAGGTAAAGTAAAAGTTAATAACTTATGTGTCTGGAAGATCTGCATAAAAAGTGGCTTTTATTTAAAAAATAAAATAAAAAAAGATTGCTCTGAAATTGGCCCAAACCCAACCATGTACAGACAGCTTAAAAATACAGTAATAAATGAACTTATATGGGCTGCTGGATGGATGCTAAAGGGATCTGGCATCTAAATTCAGAGATGGTGTTCCTCATTCCTCTTGCTGTGTCTCACTTTGGCTGGGTGGCACCAGTGGCCCTTGAATTCAGTAGCCTACAGCCCTGCTCAGACAGGAGCTCTGCACTCACAAAAAGCATTTATGGGAATTTCCCTATGACAGTGGCAAGGCTGGAAAACACCCCTCATTTGAAACAAGTTGGATGTGTTGGGATTCAACTGTAACCATGTAAGCTGAGGTTTTAGGGCATGAGGAGTGCATCTGTGTTTGGCTGTCAGTTCTCCTTAGGCATCTTTGACAACACAGCCCTAAATGAGATGTTTTCTGAAAACAACTTGCTGGCATTGTTTGCCTGCTGCTGCATTTACTGAAGGACAGTGCTCTCAAGCCAGTTCACAAGGTTTTTTTCCATTTCAGATACTTGCCATCAGGTTTCCTAGCACCCTCTCTCTTAAACTTAGCAAAAAGGAGGTTTTCCCACCTTCGCTGCTCAGGTATTTATGAAGAAATGATGTCTGCAATTTGGTTTAGACTTTTACTAAAGTTATCAGGCAAAAATGTTGACCATACCACGCTGATACCATGACCCCATCTTCTGTGTTTATAGGTGTATCTTGGCCTTCTACTTGCAAAAATCATGAGGTCTTTTCAGCTGCAACTACAGATTGGGAGTAATTTAAGTTGAATTGTAGATTAGTACATTTTTCAATTCTGTGATGGCCCAAACTCACAAACAAATAAAAGTTCTAGCAGACTGAAATTTTCAAGAATACTCAAAATAGGAAAAGATGAAAGGAAAGAGTCAGTCTGAGGCCCAGCAGCTGAAATGCTCTTCTGTGCTTCCAAAAATAAAGTGTCAGAAGTAGAACCCTGTGTCCCCTTTCCATAAATCTTTTTTTTTCAGATCCAGTGATAACTAATAGAAAGTTTCAGAAGAAAAAACAAAAGGCTTTATGCTTTATGTAAGAAAGATTAAGTAGAGAGTGTTCTTTTTCCCTTTGAGTACAAAGCCTGTTTTAGAATCAGGCTTTTCATGAGGCCCGCAGAGTAAAAATGTTATTTGGGGAATTCAAAATTTTTCTTGTTCTTGTTGGGAGGGAAGGGAATGAAGCAGAAGAGATTGGCATTGAAAGATGCCACTGCACAGCAATACTCCAGAAGGGCAGGTGACACCTTGCAACAGTGACAGGTTATAAAACAGGGCTTAGGAAGCAACTGAGAACTGCCAGACTGCCCAAGGGCACAATTCTGCTCTTTTCTGATCAGTTCTACTCCTATATTTGTTCTGTTGGCCAATGTAGGTACACAGGCAAGTAAGGTTATATAAGAGTTAAAGGTTTAACCCTCCAAAGAACATAACCATTCATTAAAGTGTTTTCATTAATTATAAGAGCAAAATTAGATGGAGACTCCAGCACATGGGAATATAGAGATGAATTTCCTTCAAAGGAAACTCTTTCAATATAAATTTACTTTTTACTCTGAGACAAGGAAAATAATCCAAAATACCATGCAAATGCTTTCATTACATTTAGCTTTATTGTTTCTAAACAAAAATGTTTCTGAGAACAAATGACTAATTTTTCCTTATCTCAAACCTAATTTGGCAACCAACGAATTTGTTGGTCCAAGGTTGGTTTCTTTAAAAATTCCTAATGTAAAATGTTGCCTTATGTTCCAGGCAATACTGCATGTGTTTCCATAGCAACCTCTTCTCATGTCTTGAACTTGTCAGCATCAACATATGACATTTTTAAACTCTCAAGCATTTGCATGTACTGCTGCCTCTTTGGACATGAGTGAGATTTGCCAAAAACTGGGTTCTTGCAGACATATGAAGTTAGGGAAAGGACTCAGATATTCTTTGTACCTCCTGCTCATTTACAAAGAATAAGGAAGTTCTTTGAGTTCTCACTGAACTCAGGCAGTGGAACACAGATTCTTGCTCCCAGCTCCAAGGTCAACAACTAGCGCAAAGTCTGGTTTTTCCCCCAGGACTGTTTGTCAGTGGATTCTGTGTCTGATTCTATGCACTGTGTGTTTTTGGGCTGTCTGACTTTTCTCAGGTGCACCTGCTTCTCTGTTCTGTGTTCAGCAGAGTTGCTCTTGACCCTGGACATGCACAGGCTTTGGACAGTGATGTACACCAGACCTCTCTCTGTTGCTCTGATGCTTTTCATTTTTAAACCCAGGAAATGGTGAACCCTTTTCAGGTTAAGTGCAGCCTAATCCAAGTGAGAGTGTATTTGCAAAATATTTGTGAAAAAAAAGAACTGAAGAAGGAGAACAGAAAAGCCCCAGTCAACTTGGAGGAAATAGAGTAGATGGTGCTCCAGTGAGCAGTAAAGAGAAATTGGTTTAACTAGCCAGACATAATTGTAAAACATTCTCTAGGAGGGAGCATTAATATGTGTATGATATGTGCTTTTACTGTCTTCCTCTTTCTGTCTGTAGCATGGGTTGGCTGCTGATTTGATCTTCTAAAATACGTATTTGCAGATATGGACAAGCTGCCAAAAATGTGACTAATACAAAAATGCCCATTGATCTCTTTTTAAAGCCAGTATTAAGAGCGCTCTCTGGAAGATAATAATCACTTCTCAGTCTTTGTAGTATTTATACAGACAGCTTCCTAAAGGATAACTCAATTTTTCCAAACATAGAGGAACATTTATATCAGGTTTGTGAGGCCAGGTTTTGCTATTGTGTGTGTGGGGACTAGAGGGGTGGCTTTGTGGGCAGCTGCTGAAATCTCCCCCGATGTCCCCAAGCCACTGGCTTCAAAAGGGACTCACTGCTGACCAAGGCTGAGCCCCTCTGTGATGGTGCTAGTGCCTCTGGGATAACATATTTTAGAAGAAGGGGAAAGAACTTGCAGCTGTAGTAGGAGGAGTGAGAATATTTGAGAGCTGCAGCTCTGCAGACCCCAAGGTCAGTGCAGATGAAGGGAGGAGCTGCTGCAGGTGCTGGAGCAGGGATTCCCCAAGGTGAGGCTGGATGTCCCCATGCAGCCCGTGGAGGAACACAGGAGAGCAGAGATCCACCTGCAGCCCTGAGAGGACCCCACACTGGAGCTGGGCAATTGTGTGAGGAGTTCTCCCACTGAGGAGGAAGGAGTAGCACATATAATGTGTGATGAACTGACCCCCGTTCCCCATCCCACTGCACCATTGTGGGGCAGGAGGCAGAGAATTCAGGAGTGAAATTGAGCTTTGGAAGAACAGAGGGATGAGGTGGAAGGTGTTTTTAAGGTTTGATTTTATTTCTCATTACTGTACTGTGGTTTGACTGGTAATAAATTAAATTAATTTTCTCCAAGTCGAGTTTTGCCTGTGGCAGTAATTGGTGAGTGATCTCTTAACCTAGAGTATTTTGTTATATTTTATCTCCTCTGTCCATCTGAGGAGGGGAGTGATGGACTGGCTTTGGTGGGCATCTGGCATTCAGCCAGTGGCCTCCCACCACCACACCACTATCCTGTTTTGACTGTCAGTGTGTATTTGGATTTATCCTTCACACCATTATGTAGGAGAGAGCTGATTTATACAGCAGGACTTGTCATGGCCTTAAACCCTCACTGCAGTGGTGCATCTCCACATAAGAATAAAAACAAGTCAATGGCTTGTTTTGCCTTGATTTATGGCTTTATGGCTTGGAGCAGGACACTCCTTTTATTGATGACTCTGTGCATTCACAAGATGTGGGTGTAGATTCTTTCCTCTGTCTTCACTGAAAATTGATATCACAGTGATGTTAAACTCTTTGGGACCATGCTGAATGCTGAAGCATCCCCATGCACTGCTCCTTACAGGGTGTCCCTGTGCCATTCACTGCCCACAGGCCCTCACAATCTCTGGTATCCCTCAGAGGGAATGGTTTTTCCAGGTATGGAATAAACCTTTCTCTGTGAGACCTGGTAAGAGATGTGGTGGTGGAATGAACTTTAGTGATTTGTCTAGAACTGGGAATGAACTCTGCTCCCAAAGAAGAGCAAATACTGTTTGTGCTAAAGTAATAACTACAACAAAAATGTTATAAAACCATCTAGGCATGTATGTGTCAGTATAGGGCATGAAGAGCCCATGTTTACACTCTGGGGTGATAGCTTTATCAGGAGAGATGAGAAGTAGATGCTTGAATTTCTTGTGGACTTTCTTCGTAACTAATCTGGTACAGTATGTTCTTGGGCCAGTACTTTGATCTAGCTGGGATTTAGCCAGAGGGAAAACAATTTCATACTTTTAGCTTGCTAATCAGGAAATGAGATAATTCATATTTAAAAAAATCTCTTTTTGGAAAAAATTGGAAGCCTTCTGGTCACTTTGCAGGCATTAATTTTCAGATAAAGAATTTCTGTTTTGTTTCTGAACCAGCCAAATCTTTAATACAAATAACATAAAGCTTGGTGTTTTCTGTGTTTCTTAAATCCAGTTTCAGAGTAGAAAGTGGCCTTTCCTTCCTTTCAAAATACAGCTGCTCTTCTTGAAATTCTAGCTGAGTAAATACACTTGTTGCTCTCTTCTGTTAGTTTTGTGCATTTTTTGTTCATTGAAGTGTAAAACAATAAATGCCATCTTCAAATCCTCTTTGGAAGACTGGGAAAGTTCTGTTCTGTTGCTGCTGAGGGAATGACTGAGTTTCAGTGTTGCTTTTTTTGCCCTGGGTTATAAGGAATGCTGCCATTTTCCAGAGTTGTTCTTACACAAACAGTTCTAAAGTGTTTGTCCCTTCCTTGATATGTCCTCTGCTTTCATTCTCTTCTGCATATTGAGGCCCAAACTGAATACAGCATCACCCACTGCTTCTGAGAGAAGGAAATTCAGGACTTCAGTGTCCCAACATTTTTGTCTATTGCCCTTCTCCCTTGCTGAACTGTCACCCTCTGATGCAATTCCCTGGATTCCTCCTGCCTGGCAGCTCCTTGAAGGGCGCTGGTTCAGCCTCCCCACATAAGGAGAGGGTAAAGTTGGGGGTGGTTGGAGAGACAATTTTTGGATCATAAAGAGAAAGTGGATCAAATGTGGCATGTACAGCCTCCAGCCTCAGTGGTTGTTTGATCTCCCTCTTTTAATTTTCCCAGGCCATAGACATGAGCCATGTGAGGAAGAGGTAGTAAAGCATCCCTCACTTTCCTATTTGTAGGCAATCAGTGGAAGTGGCAGTGCTGTGGTGGCTTGAGAGAGGTCAGCTCAGCTGAGTCCAGCAAAATGTGGCTGTAGTATTACTTTACTTTCATACTGAAGTGGTTGCAACAACTTTGAAATTGAGAATTATTGAATTATTTGGGCCAGTACAATTAAAAGCTAACAGATGAAAGTTAATTTAAGAATAATTTTCTTCTTATCAGGCATCAGGGTCATGTTTTTCCTTTTGTATAACCTTTATTTTAATCTTCTGCATAGACTTTACCAAGTACATATTGCTCTTTCCTTTAGAAAAAAAAATATTTTCGGTTTCTGGGTTAAGATTTATGGAAAATACTGGAAAAGGGAGGTTTCTTGGAGTAGTCAGTGTATATTATTATATTTCAGTGTGCTTGAAACATTATATTGTATATTGGTTCAAGTAGCACCTTTTGCAGAAGACAATTGACTCTTTTTGTGGAACTCACAGAAAATGAACATAAAGCATTGATTAAATTAAATTTGGGCTGAAGCGTTTAGACTATTGTACATTCAAAATCCATTAAATGCTTATAAAATGGGATAAATTGGCAAATGATGCTAGTGCACCTCTAGAACATATGGGGAAAATGGGTAAAATAAGTAAATCTCTGTTGCTTCAATTACTTACAGGGAGCATAATATCATTAAGAAAGGAAAATGCAGAACATGTGAAAGCAGATGCCAGACAAACCACAATGCTCCAGCTCTCACAAGAAGCCCCCTTTTCAAGCTGTACGTGGCCCTGGCCAAAGCATTCTTTTTGGACTGAGTTTTTCATTCCTGGTTTTAGGCCAAAGGTAAATTCTCCTCTGTGTGGAAACTTTGAATAAAACCAATTCAATCATTTTTCGGATTTTCCCCTCTCATCAGGGCTCCTGCCCCTTTCCCATTGCTGTGCCAATGCTGCAGCAGCTGTGAAGGCTCTGCTTTAGCTTCTTTTGGAGTGTTTTTGCACATGTTCACAAAAATATTGCTAGGGTCCATTGCCTTTTATTTCTAATATCACCAAGAATGTTTATGATGCTGCTGATTGATCTCTTAGAGAACACAAGCTGCAAAATTGCCTGAAGCTGGTCTGCAGCCAGCCTAAGAAAGTAGCTGAGACCAAAATAAACCCTCTCAGAAAAGCAGGAGTTTGAAACTTCCACTGATACCAGAGGTTATGGTGGATTTTGAGTTTTTGTAGAGTTATATAGGGAACTAAAAAAGATACGTGGTACCTAGTGACACTTCCACATTCACCTGAGCTATGGTCTTAGTTCTCTTGACCTCATGGGTTTGAAGTATCTAACTCACTGGGGCTGGGGCTTTGCAGATCCCACCTGCCTCTTTGGTGGCTGAATACCTTTGGATGTGTGACCCCACACAGCTGAGTTTCTGAACTGTTGCCTTTTGTTGGATCTCCTTCACAGACTCCAGAGGACGTGAAGTCGTGTGCTGGGCTTCATTGTCCTCTTCTGAATTTGGCCCCAGCTCCTTTCAAAATGGCTTGTTTAGGGTTTTTTTTCAATCCTTAAAAAAAAAATTAAATTATCTATATCTGTCCTCTGCAATAGCAGTGGTGAGCATCATTGTAACTTAGGAAAGAAGGAAGAGTGGAACCAAGGACTTTGAAGTTGCTGGAGCTCTTGGATGGGGCAATGTTAACAGGTGAGGCAAGAGAAAGAGGAGCTAAAGCACCTTTCTACTGTTATTTGAAGGTAATTTTCAGTCTCATTTGGTGTGGCTGCTGGAGAGACTTCCACTCGTGAACTTGCTTGATTTTAAAGATTCAGAGCTCTTTTCATTTGAGTACTTCATACCTTGGTGTTGTCATTCTGTTCTATGGACCTTCCCCCGCTTACTTATGGCTTCATGCCCCTGGGTTTTTCTAATCAGGCAAGAGTGGTGGATGCAGAATGGGTCAGTTTGGGATCTTTGATAGGCTTAAGTGTGTATGAAGCTGAATCTAAATAGCCAATTACTTGCTGTGGCTTATTTAATTTCACTCAGTTTTCTTTTCTCTGATAGTTTGTAAAGTATTCATACCATGTTTTCTCTAATTGACTTAAGTTAGCTCTTCCTTTTCCAAAAGGAAATATGCCAAACTAAAAGATTTCAAATGAAGACTGTGGTCACATTGTCATTTTTTTCATCATCTTGACTACAACCTTTAGTAGTAGAAAAAACTGCTGATTTAATTGTATGGTAAAGTGCTATCAGACCTTTTAGGAAGACAAAAGCAAAATGGAGCTGTCAGGAAACAGATCTGGCCTCTACAGCAGTTATATCTCATGCAAGTCTCAGCTGTAATCTGGGTTTCTATTCATTGAATAGCAGATAAGGAATAATCTCTTCTTAGTGTAATAATGTGGGCATTTGTATTTTTTTGAGAATGAAGATTCATGTTCTGAAGAAACAAATGCTTTATTTCAATTTGGCTGGATATTTTGAAGCTTTTAATTAAGATAAAAAGAGAACCATTTAATCTAAAGAAATACATGCTGAGTTTCTACTTGAATGTAGGACTGTGGAGAGAGAAATTTACTGTTGCTTTTACTTTGTTTGTTTAGTTTAAGTTTGTTTTTTATTTATTTATTTTTTAAGTGCTTATGTGTCGAAGGCTGTAATTGGCTCTGGAGAAGGTCTTTTACTTGTGTTTCCCAGTCATGGATGTCTGCACTTATCTCATTCTTGGCATTCTCCCATTTTAAAGTAAGACGTGGCAGTAAAGTATTCTGAGGCAGTGCCAAAGAGCAGATTGTTGTAGGGAAAAAAAATTGTTCCTTATATGTTGTGCTGAACTCTTAAGCTTTTAAGGAATTGAACATACTCATTTTTCCCTATAACTTTCCAGGAGAGAATAGTTGCCACCCAAATAACAAGTTGCTCACGGGTGCTTTTGTGTGCAGCTCATCTGTTTGGGTGAGGAGTAACTTTGGTGTGTGTCCCTTTACCTGTTCCACTCCTGGAATGTGGCTGGGCTGAGCTGGAAGTGGTTGCTGGGGGAAGCAGGGAGGTGTCTGGCATCACCCACGTGTGGTCTGCTCTGCTCAGACTCCGAGGCAGCTGCTGGGGTAAAGAAGGTGGTCATGATGTAAGAAACCCTGTGCAAGTCAGATTTGCATTGTTTTCATTAATCTGATATTTTTGGGGGTTTTGCAAGTGATTTTTATGAGGTGGAAGTGAAAATGAATGAGGATTAACGAAGGAGGAAAAGCTGCTAATTTTAAACATGTGGTAAGTGTAGATCGGCCTTCCTTATAGCAGGGTTTTGCAGAAAATAAATTCTCCGCTTGTTTCCCGTGGGATGGATTAAGGAAGGCAGTAATTAATGATTTTGGATGTAACTCTATTCCAATGTATTCCTATACCTGAGAACATGGAGTGTGGTTACAGAAAGGGAGAAACTTCTCATGTTAAACCTCCTATGTGTTGATTCATAAATCTATGTGTACTACACATATGTGTATTAATCTGTGGGAATCTACTTTGGAAATGGAAGGGATCACTCCATATTTTGGTGGGGTGTTAAATCTGGGTTGGAACAGGAGAAAGTGGTGGAAAGTCTGTAGCTGGGAAGAGGAGATGCTTTGCTTCAGTGTCACGTGGGCCATCAGCAGTGCTGGGTGAAATGGTGCAGGAGGACAAAGTGGGACTGTCTACAAAAAACTAAAACAGGAGATGAAGGAGAACAGTATTTTTAATTACATTTTATCTGAGGCACATGTTCATTGTCTCAAGACAGATTTTGAGATTTTGTCCATATTTGAACTGGAACAGAAGAACGGCTTTTCTCCAGTTTTGCCTCTGACTTGCATCCAAAGCAGATTTGGATGAGTGCCCCACCTGAATTGTTAAAGACTTGGAAGAAATCTTTCAGTCTTGGCCTATTTCTGATTAAAATACATTCTTCTGCAATTGAGCAAAAGTATTTTTTTAAATAAATGAAACAGACAGGAGGTGGATATAATCTCAAGAGATGAGGTTAAGATTTCAAACATCTTTTAAACTGATCTATCTTTGATAGGCAGGTTACTAATACTTGACTGTTGGGCAGGTTTATTTAAACTTTCAGTAGTGTGTGGGTTTGAGAAAACTGCACCATCAATGCAGGGAAATGTGAGTTTGAACATTTGCCTTATTTATTTGAAAAATCTCACAGTGCACCCACTACACAAAATGGTTTTCCTGCTGATTATGTGTTTCCTGTTCTGTTAATTAGGATGTCACTGCTCTTCCATATCTCATTTCTTACAGTAATTTCTTAATGAGTCAGTTGAAGATTTTTGGGCATGGGAAATCTGGTGAACTGGCTAACGTTTTCCTCTGATATCTGTTTTGATATCAATTATGCTTCAGCTTCCAATTAAGCAGGTCAGGGTGCATTAGCAAGCCTCCAGTTCATGGCAAAATACTGCATAGAGAGATGGCATAAGACTAAATTCAAGATTATCCAAAGTAATTGGGACAGAAAATTATTTAGTTTGCCTTGCTGGAATTAGTCTGACTTATTGTTGAAATGCTGCCTGCCTTAGTTCAGTTCTCTCTGTAGTTCCAGGCAGAAGAAAGCCATTTGTAGCAGACTAATCTTTAATAAGGTTGTATTATGCAACTAAGTAAACCAGGGTGAGGAGAGACTGGAGCTGAAAAAGTATGGACTGAAAATACAAAAGAGATGAACTTGCAATTAAAAGGCAAAAATTACACATGATCTGTTGGACAATAGGTTCTGATATTAAAGAATGGTGACTGAGATCATAATTTGAGAGAAGAAAAATAGACAAGTCCTATACCACTGAGTTATTTATGTCCATGTTTTGTACCTTGTTTTCTAAATATTTCTAATAGCATCATAGGCAATGTTCATCCTAGTAATATTGACTTGCAGGACAAGTGGAAATTATATCTGCTAAGCTTTATCTGTTAATTTGGCGAGGCTATGTAGGATGTGCTTGTAACAATTTGTACACTAAGGAAAATGAGAAATTTTTCAAACTAAGTGATAAAATTTGGCAGCATTTCTCAACATAAAATGTATGTAGAGTTCTATCTAGAATGAAAACGTGACTTTTAATTTGAAAAAATTGCTTTGCACTTATCAGAGGTTCGTCATATATCTGGTCATGATAAGAAATGGTCAGGGAAAAGAGTTTGAAAAACAGCATATACTGTAAAGTTCCAGTCTCCATTATTGTTGTTGGTTTTTTTTTTTTTTGGTGGGTTTTTTTTGTTTGTTTGTTTGGTTTTTTGACTTATTTTTTTTGTGCTGACTAGAATTCTGCAGGATCAATGAAATGCATTATAATTCTTAATAATAATATATATCTTTGGCTCAGGTTCTTCCACAGTGAGGGAGCTCTTCCCCCTCCTCCCATATGAGAAATGAAATTTAAATCTATGTATATGAAAGATTGCTCTGTGCAGAGCTCCTGTTCTTCTATCACTATAGTGCAGCTCTTCAGGCCTTGATCACTGATGTTGAGTGAGGCATTCCACCGTTGTCTCCAGGCTATGAACTGGATCCAAGAACAAGACAGTGAATATTTTAACTGCTTATAAAGAAGTTTCATATGTATTGATGTATTTTTTTGTATCTTTTTGAAACCTGCCTTTAAAAACCTTATTATGCCTTATTATGCCCTAGGAAATCACTGGATGCTGTTCTACCAGATGTTCATGCACCAATTTCTCCTCTTTAGGATTCTGCCTTCCTGCACATCTGACAAAAAAATCTCTGGACCACAGCTGTCATTTAGCACTTTGAAATCGAACTGTCTTTCATTACAGTTGGTATTTCTGACCTTCAAGACTGAAATTCTGAATGTGCCCCCTTGTTGGGTTTTGGGCATTGGGTTTTATGCTGTGCTCTAGGCAGTAATTTGCTGAACCACTCCTGTGTCTTCCAACAGCCATTTTGTAATTAAAAAAGTCTTCAACAGAGATAGCTGCAAGGAAAGTAGAGTATACAGCAGACTCCTAAGGCTTCTGGCTTTTTTTCTGCATCACGGAAAGGTTTTGGAAAAACTTTGATTCCTAAAGGCTTAAACTACAGCAATAAAAAGTGAGATAAAATTTGATGAAAAACTGATATAACTCATGAGAGCCAAGGCGTTAACCTCCATAAAGAGAACACTTCCTATAGACAGCACAACTTGATGCTGTATTATGCTATGTGTAAAGTCCTGGTTACATTACATACACAATGTCACAGTGGTGCTTAATTTTCTTAAATTATGATGGGACAGGCTCTTCCCTAGGTTCCTACTTAGCAGGTAGGCATGGTAGTCTGATAACTGGTTTTGCTTTGTGTATGCTTTCTGTGTGAGACAGGGTGATGTTATTTTACTCAGGGATAAAGTACCTAAGGTGTTCTTAACCCCTTCTTTAATTGTCTTTGAATTAGAAGTGCTGCTGCAGCTGTAATATTTGAGCTGTAATTTCCTTGGGTTGATGATACAGGCAGCTGCAGTCAATATTATGGCATCAAATTAAATTGAATGAAAGGAAGTTGAGTGTTTAAAATTAGGTAATTTTTAAGTGTTTAGATAGGGATTTGAAGAGCCAAACTTACACACAGAGCTCAGTGTTCCAGTTTTAGTTTAGGAGTGGTGATGGTGTTTGTTTTGTTTTGTTTTCCTCACAAGATGCATGAGAATTTTAAACCGCTGCTACTTTTGTGAAGAGAGGAAAAAGGGGTGCTCAGGACATCAGCATGCAGTCAGGAAAGACAGCAGGGATGTATACAAGAGTAAAAATTGTTCTTTTCTTTAAGGATGAGCCATTCTGAACTTAGAAAGGTTATTTTCATTTCTTAAGTCAAACCCTTGCTCAGATGGCAATGTTAAGTTTCTTGTGCTAATCTAAATCTTCTATGTGGTTTCTTTTCCCTGGACTTTTTATGGCCTCTTAACTAAAAGAAGAAATTAAAAAGCATCTACTTGTTTACTCTGGTCCTGTCAGCTGAAATAAATGTCCCAATTTATCCTAAGCCCTGCTTACATGAAGTTCAGTTAGCTGATGGTAAATGAACCTGGGTCATCGTTCATTAGTCTCTGTAGCTGGACAGAGTGTTCTGCGTTCTGCTCTGCCTACCTTGCCCCTCACACTTTTATATTTAAATGCTCGTGTTCAGAATGGGTGTTTTACTCTGTCCCCTGAGGCCCCTTATGAAAATTAGATGATGCATCTTAGCCTATTCTTTTAAGCAAAACTATTAATAAAATACAGATATGGATCTTATTGTCTTATGACAATAGCTGACTGCCATAGTGGGGAACACAAGTCCCTCAGGACTCACATGGTTCTTTACCTTCCCTTTTGATCTTGGTGAAACAGATGAAAACTTACTTTTATTTTTAATTACCCATCCATTGCTCTGCCATAATTTGAATGGAGATTTCAGAAAGGCTTTAAGAGATATTAAAAAGACCACCATGAGGCACTGCCAAATCTCTGTGTCACTCCCCTTGCCAGGGGCCACTTGGAACATCTGTGCCAGTAGAAGAAGGAGCTGGAGAGTCCCAGCTCGGAGACCTGCATAGAGCTCTGGCCACAGAGCATCGCTGGAAATCAGTGCTGGAATTTCTTCTGCACTCCTCTTGGCATATTTTGCTGTTTGGCTCCCAGAGGCAAGGTCTGCCTCTTCGTGATGATGATGCTTCCTATTATGTTAAGACTAATTTATGGCCAGAGCAGGGAGTTGTGGTAGCAGGCTTAGGCAGTGGGCTTGCTGTCCCAGCTAATGTATTTGTGCCTAGAGCTGTTTTGATATATTCCCTTGCTTCCATCCTGATTACAAATGCCCCATGGCTTTTTCACTGCTCCCAGCCTGCAATTTAAGAGAAATTATGCCTGGAACTTAGAAGATCATGAAAGAGGGAAGGATTCTTTTCTCTCCAGTTATCCATTTGTTTCTTGGCTTTGTGTGAGGTTTTGCTTCTGTCTGTCTCTCTGTCTGTCTCTGTCTGTCTCTCTCTGTCTCTCTCCCTCTCTGTCTCTCTCCCTCTCTGTCTCTCCCTCTCTGTCTCTGTCTCCTGTTGTACTGATATTAGAAGGCAGTTTCTTATCCAGGTCCTCCTCCTGTGATCCTCCTCAAAAATAAGAATATAATAATCCCCCTTCCCCTAAAAGACATGCTTTATTAAATGCTTATTTGTAACCCAGTCATAAGAACTTAATCTATTTGCAAAATTCATGAACTGAGATTTCACAACCTGTTTTATTTATCTATTTTACTGTACCTGCCAAGATTTTAATCTCGAGATATTTTCCTTTCCTCCTGGATTTTGAAATAACTGCTGTCATGGCCAAATTGCATATCTCAATGCTGACATCCACTCTGTCCAGATAACTTGCCCTGCACAGAATGTACTCTTGTGTTTGGTGTCATCCTCCAGCATGGCATTGCTATGTGCAATGGAACTGGATCGATCAAAGCTGAAGATGAGCCTGGCTTTTATAGGACAGCATCTGAAGTATAATATTGGACACTTCTTTAATTAACAGTAACTTCTCTGTGTAGCTCAGCTTACTGCGATGGAACTTCAGTGGAAGGTGCTGGTGTTGGGAAAGGCTTGTGAACAGGTTGGAAGTGGTGTCTGGACTAATGGTAGGCTGCAGATATGGACAGATCCATCTTGGATTTGGGGTTTGACTTGTTTTTAGAACTTAAGTTACAGTTTTTTTGTATGCCTACGTTTTCCCACTGCAATAGAATACATCTTTTGTTGGTCTGCTTTGAACAAGGTAAATCTGGATGAAGTTAAAATAGGAAGAATGTTGGTCAGACTATATTCTTAGTATTTCCAAAAATTATTTCCTTCCCCTTTACGCCCCATAGGGAATTGATGCAAAGTGCCCTATGAAAAGCCTCAATTATTTAAGGACCTCAAAGAACTTTATGTAAATTAAAGATTTTTAAGAACATGGAGTGGAAGAGCTGCTGTGCTGTGCACGTGCGAGGTTGTCCCTTTCTCATCTCCATTTCACAAGCCAGCAATCTGTGGCAATTACACCAATAGGTCAGTGGCAGGGCTAGGACAAAGCCAGGGTTTTGTCTTGCAGTTACACTATGTTGCCCTCTAAACAGAATATTCACCAAGAGTAGAAGTCTCCATAGTAGTTCTGCCAGTTTCTACGATCACTGTGTGTTATGACCGTGAAGATTACAAATAACATGGGACAATGCCAATAAATTTTTTTTACCGTAGATTTCTGAAGCAAATGGAATAATTCAACTGAAATTCATTTTGTGATATATATACTAAACAGTTTTATTCTGGAAATGGTCTTTGGTGTTTTATGATTGAGATATTGGAAGGTACAACTCCCTGCCATGCCCTACACTGATGACTGATGGGAGCAGGCATTAAATCCGTTATGATCAGTGAAATTGTTACATGAACACAGAAGCCTAAGGACCATTTTATGACCTGATGTCTGTTTAGAAAGCTAGTTGAGCTAGAGGATAGAGTTTTGTTTTATAGATGTGTAGCCACAAATCATCATGAGCTTCCTGCTAATTCAAAAACTGCAGAAATCGAATTGTGCTGCTTCCATTTGCAGCCACTGTGCATTGCAGGAGTCTAAGAGAAAGAGAAGTTTCCCTACATGTAGCTCATTGTTAGGAAAATAACAAAGAATAAATATCCAAAGGCAGAGGAATTGCTGGCAAACATGCAAAAGTTGCAGATAATGAAAGTGAACGTGCAGTAGTAGTTACTGGCTGGTGGCCTTTCCAGCCAAAAGTGTACTTCTCTGTTAGGAAGCTGCCTCATGAACTGGGGATCATTAGTAAGTATAAGAGCAAAATAAGGAGGAGATCATAATCTTTTGTTCATTACTAGAGCTTTTGGAAAACAGCTGAAAATTGTAATAATTTTTTGTGAAGCATTTAGTAAGTAATTTTTATGATCAACTTCTTTTTTGCAGCTAGTTTACCAGCAAACATTCTTTTAACAGCAGTCTAAACTATTGTTAGAGTTCCTGAAGGGTTTTCACCCTAATTTGTGGCTTCAAGTGGATTGCCAACCTCTCAGCACAGCACTTGAGTAGCATGGATCAGGCCACAGAAATTTCCTTAGTCTCCAAAGGTATGAATGTTGACATTGGATCTGATTTTAGGAAGTGTGAAGCACCTCAAAACCCCAAAGATGTTAATAGACAAAAAATGGAATAAAATTCCCTTTTTGCTAGAGGTGTGTGGTGCTGATTGGCAAAGGGTTTGCGAAGCAGAGGACAGGATTTTCAGTTCAGGTCTTAAAATACCTTTGAATAACATGGAAGTGGTACTGAGGAATGAAAATGTTTGGTGTAGTCAGCAGATAGAAAGATGTGAGGAGAATTAAAAACTCTGCAGGATGTCTGCCCATTTCTTTGTGAAAAGTGCTTTTACAGAGGGGTTTGAAACTGTTGTGGTTTTATTCATCAGTGCTAGAGGTGATGTGGGGGAAAGAAGTCAAAATTGTTGGCCCTTAAAAACACAGAGAAAAATGTCTTCTCAATATAAAGATGTTCATTGATATAAAAGTGTGAAGTGCATGTGTCAGAATCATGATGTGTAGTGTAACTGCTAATGCATGCATATAAATACTGTAGTGAGCAAGTGGCATTATAAATTCTAGGGCACATAACAATGAATTATCCCAGTGACCTAAATAATTTTCTGTCTGAATGTTTTTTCTCTTTTACATTTTAAAATTGTCTGTAGTAAGTCTTCCATCTGTTTCACTGAGATTTATTCTTAAATCCTCACACTATTTACCCCTTAAGGTTGAAAGCTTGAATTTAAATAAGCAACCATTGAAAAACACACTTGTCTGTCCCTTCCAGACAAGCAAACTAATTCTAACACTTACCTGACTTTACAGGGAAGGATGTGGGAGACATGAGGATTTGCCATTTGGGCTCCATTAAACATATACACTTAGTGCTATAAACAGGATATTTAATGTTCTCACTGCTTGCAGTTGTTGTGACTTAGCAGCTGTATTTGATGGAGTCCTCGGAGCTGCAGCCTTGTCATCAAGCATATGTGAAAAATAACTGATTGGAACTATACAATACAATGGGGACTGTGAAATAAACTCATTGTGGTATGCCGGAATTACTGGCCTATAATTAAACATTCTATTAAAATATGCACTTCACATGGGATGGCAGGGGTCACAGACAGGAATAACTTTTGTGTGCATAAAATATTCCATTACTCAAGCAAAGCATGAAGGAAGAAGAGCTATTCTTAAACAGTCATTATTTGGTTGCAAAACACAGGGGAATATTAAGATTTATCTGCTTTTCTGGCAAGCGTGAAATTCACTAATCCCTTTGAAGAACTCAAAAACCTGCCATATCACTGCCTTGTGAACAGTTTATAGATCTCATTACTGCTAGCAGTTATTTTGCAGAGAATTTCGACAGAACCTGCTCTAGGAGAGGTCCTACGTGTCAAAGTACAAATACTTATATGGCTTTATGATTTCTTCTGTAACCTTTGATCCAGACAGCTCCTGGGCTGAACACCAAGGCTTCTGCTCTCATTTTCTGGGTTTAAATCCTACTGGGGATGTGTTGCAGTAAAGCAAATTTAAAGCATTCTGGCTCAATCCTCCTGTTCCACCCCCAAGTACAGAATAATGTAAAATAATAATAAAAAAGATTTTTTTTAGTTATTCGCATTCTCTTTTTGTCTCTTGATGCTGAGCATACCTTTTTGGTTGTACTAAGTTGTTTACAGGTTATGATTGCTTTTTTATTTACTTTTTTTAAAAAAACAAGACCACTGTATGAGTATAAACATATAAGTTTAAAGACAGGAACTGAAACTTGATCCTGTGGGGCTTTGGATAAAACCAGGAGAGTGAAGTTACAGTTGCTTGCATTTTAAAAGGCAATAAATTTTAAAAACTTCAATAATTGATTTTAGGTCTGGGAGTCTATTAGATTCCTTTTGTACCATATCCTGGTCCCGCTGGGAACTGGAGGAGCAAGCAGTCTGGTTGATTCTGAGTTCCTCAAAGTGCTGCTGTAATTTGAATAATCAGTAAGGGCTGTAGAAGTCCTTCGTGTGATCTCCAGTGTCTGCTCCCACCACAGCTCTGTGCTCGACCCCGCAGGCAGAGCCCTTCCCCTGGGAATTCCTCCCTGACACAGTGATCGGTCAAATGTCCCAGAGCTCTCCTTGTTTAAGAGACCATCAATGGACAGTGACACTTCTCAGCCTGTGAGCAAGTATTTAGGATGTGTCAGGGTTTCCCTGAGTTCTCATTTGTTTGCTGTGGATGGACAAGGCACAAAATATCCCACTGTAATATGTGGTTTAAATATTTAATGAGGAAGAGAAAACGGTCTGCTTTTGAGTGAGTGTTTCTGTTCCCATTGTGAGGTTGAGGTGAGATCCAGTCTGACAGGGCTTTGGTTTGCTTTCAGGATCTGGAGTTTGAGAATTTGTGATTCTAATCTGTCCTGTTTTAAGCCTAGGATTTCCTTGTAAAATTTTGAGAAATAGTGGTATGTTAAACAGCAAAACCTGACTTAAGAGTGGGAGAGTGGAATGGCTTCATGCTTGGATATATCCCATAAAAGACCAGTAATTCTTACTGAGTCTAGGATTGCGTGGTTTTGTGAATGCACTGGAATGGTTGTTTTCTCTCTGCAGTCCATCATCCATTGGGATCTGTGATACGTTTTGAAGAGGGTCACAACAGCACTAAACCCACCAAACCTATAAGTAGGAAGCAAACCTATAAGTAGGAAGATAATTTCTGCCTCATCTGGTGCCCTGTTTCCCTGGAAATTGTTAGATGTATGCATTGGAAAATATATTGGTAATAATGGTAAAACAAAAATTAATAACCACCTCAGCTTTCACCAAACACTATAATAAGTATTCTGTGGTTTCCACAGTCTTTGCTCGTTGGAATTGATTTTCTGCTGGAGTGTGCCTGCTGTGCAGCGCTGGAATGAATTCCTGTAGTTTTACAAATTGGCTAGATTAGAAGGTCTGGCTTTACATGTCAGGAGTGGTTGTCAGATTCTCCAGATAAATGGGGTACTGCTTGTCTCAGGATTTTGGCTGGTTCTTAAGGCATGAGTGTATGGGGGTTTGGGCCTTTTTCTTTCTCTCTTTTTACTTTCAGACTTCCATGGAAATGACTAGAAACTGTCAAGGGATCACAAGTGGTAGCTGGACATGCAGAGGACTGGACTGCTCTGGCTGCAGCTTGTGCAGCTACTCAGAGCTTCCAGGTGATGAGGTGTTGGGACCCAAACCAAAGCAGGAACTCGTAGGAGTGTCACTGCTGACTTTCCTGGAAGATGGATGGGAGAACTCTTCCTCTTGTACCATCAGGGAATACAAGGTCTTTATGAAACATTCCCATCCTTATCCTCTCCTACCCAGTAACCCCATGAATATGACATTCTCCTTCAGAAGGAACAGACAAGCTTAAAAGCAGTAAAATTGCAGAGTAGATTTCCCTTTCCAAATACCAATTTCCCCTTGCATCCCATGGAAACACTTCCATGTGAACTCTGGGCTCTGGAAATGGATGGAGAGAGATGGTTGTAGCCTGTGGTTCCCTCATGGATTTCTAGAGTCTGAGCTGCCTGGTCATTGAAAGGGCACTGATGTGTGTTCAAACACACAATGTTTAAATGAGGGGAAAAAAGCACCTTTGTTTTTAGAGGAACATCTGGAATGTAAAGGCCTGGTGTGAGAATAGGAGCCAGGCAGAGTTGTCTTCTGCCAATTCAGTGTAGCTACAAATGGGAGACAACTAAAATAAGCAATGTAGGAGCAACTTAATGTGGCCTTTATTAAAAACTAGAAAGGAAAAAATAGAAAATAAATAATTTACCATCTCACAGTTGGAATATTTCCCCAGAGAGCTACTTGGAAACGTCTGAGGGGATTTCCCAGTAGTGTCTGGGGATGTGTTCAGACATGGTTGAAAACCAGAGGCTTGAATATAGGGCTGAGGGAAGCATGTCAGTGCTCTTGGAAGTACTGACGGGCTCAGAGCTGGCAAAGGCCACAAATAAATTAAAGGGGATAGATAGGATCAGGTCCCAGAGATGGGCACAAAATGTAGCTAGTGTGCCTCCACTGTTCACACCTAGAAAAATTGTAGAACGGTTTTACAATGTTCAGTGTTTGAAACTTTCTATCTTCAAACTCCTCATTTTCCTCATTTGCAGTAAATAAGTTTTGTACATGCCAAAATTGTCAGATAAATGCCTGCTTGTTTCAGCCAAATGCATATTTAGCTGACTTCTAAGCCATCTTGTTCAATTGAGGGCACATTCATGGAATGACTCATAGGATGGTTTGGGTTGGAAGGGACCTTAGAAAGCATCTAATTCCAACCCCCTGCCATTGCAAGGACAATTGCCATTTGTATTTATACTTATAAACATTGCCATTTATATTCTCTAATTGAAAAGATGATTGTAAAATCTGACTCTAATTTAACTCAGTCAGTGATTCAATTTTCAGGACAGAGAATATTCTTCATATTATGTGTAAAATTATCTATTTTCAGCTTTGTATAAAAGCTGCTAATAATAATTCAGAGAAGCTTTTGAAAAGAAGTTCTGAATCAAGTGTAAACAAACTGTAAGTGAGTACCAATTTCCTGGAGCAGCTTTTACCATTTTTAGGTTCCCATGTTATGTAAAGACTTAAAATATGCAACGATTTCATATAAACAGACATAAATACATGGAAGTTGGAAACAAACTGCAACATGAATTTCAAGTATGTGAGTATTATTTTGCAACTTCGTGTGTTGTGCAGAATGAAAAAGATGTTTCAGTTGTACTCTGAACTGTGGAAAGCAGCAGAGTGAAGCTCTGAGCTGCCAGATCCAACCTGGAGTCCTTCTGAACTCAATTTAGGTCTGTGGCCCTTGGGTCAAAGGTGTGATTGCAGCTTGTGTAGACCCCATGCAGCTGCTGAGACACCCAAGAGGTTGAAGGAGAGGCTACAGCCCCTCCAAAACAACCTGTAACTGCAGCCTCTCTCATCTCAAAGAGATTGATGAGCCTAAGCTGAACTTCATGGTGTAATGAATACCCAAGGAACCTGTTTCAAACTTGGATGAGCTGTAGGCATGGCATTGGAAACAGATGGATAATCCGTAGAGTGTAGAGGGAGGTTCATGTGCTAAATCAAATTGCTCAGAAAATGAGATTTGGTGAAAAATCCTCAGATCTGTTGTTTAATTTCTCATCATGTTTGCGTTTATATCTGCTGCCTCCCCTGAGCTTTAAAGACTGTGTTAAAGTTCAAACGTTTCTTTGCAACCACAACAACTCGAGCTGTTTTGTTTTAAATTCAGGGAGAAAATCACAGGGAGTTATGCTCCTGCCAGCACAGGCTTTAAAAGAAACCCCTGCTGGTATCATAACAACAGTGATAAAATTGTGAAACGAGTTCTTTCCTCTAAGCATGAATTGCTTGAACTTTACAGTGGTGGAAAACAGACTTCACTGGGATAGCAGAAGCTGTGGTTTTGTAAGGATAAACCACTGATTTTGCTGTCTGTTGCTTTTCATCAACAATAATGTCCTGTCACCTTGAATTACAGCTTGCAAATCTTATATTCAGATTGGAGCTTAACCTTAAATTGAGACTAAATGCTTAGATGGGACCTCTGTGACATGTCTGCAGGAGGTATGATGTGTAATACCAAAATAATATAAAACAAAGCAATGGAGTTTGGAACTATTACAGAACTGAGGATGTAGAGAAGAACAGCCAGTGAATTGCAGTGGTAATATGTAGCATTTGCACAAAACTCTTCCTCATCTGAGTCTCTGGAAGACCATACTTTTTGTATGGCAGTGTGGGAACCAAAGGAAACTGTTCTTGGGCCCTGAGACTGGAACAGAAGAAGTTTAAAGAGTGTTGGAAAGGACAGAAAATTCCAGAGGAGGGGAGATGGAAAGTGATACTGAGGTATCAAGATCTATAAAGCCATGAGTGATCAGGAGATCACTCCTATGTAACAACTAAGAGATATCAAACAAAATGTAGAGGAAGCAGTTTCAGACAAGCACAAGGACGCCAGCTCAGCACAATAAACTCAGTGAACTTTTTGAGTTTGCTGAGTGGTATCATGGATGGTAAAATGCTGAAAGAGTTAAAAAACTAATCAGAAATTCACAGAAGGAAAATTAATTAAGGGCTGGGAAGTATCCATTCACCAGCGCTGCTGCAGGAAATCCCGGACTAGCACTTTGGTGGAAGTAGGAGGTATACTCTAGAAAACATCGCTGCTTGCTGGCAGGTTTGCAGGAGGTATGGTGTTTTACACCACTTAATCTTACATAGTTTCTTAGGAAGGAGTTACAGGACACCTTTGGTAACAGGATATTGAACTTTTATTTGGAAGTCTCAAAGTACTGAGAATATTTGTTTTTATTGCAACTGGGGACCCTTGGGGCTGCACAGGCAATCAGTAGGCTCACAAACACTGCTGTCATGTTGTTCTCGATCATCTTTTATTTAGGCAGAAGAACTCTGTCTGTCTTGGCCCAGTGAGGACAGACATTTGCTCTTATGCATCATATATTATGAAAAAAAACCCCTCATACTTCTCCACAATCCCATTCAGCATATCTCATTATTTCAGTTAGGAGTGGCTTGGAGCTTTGCTGTTCATGCAGTTCTCATAGCTTTCCTACATTATATTGTCCAAATTTCCCATCACTCTCCATGTATTAAATTCTCAGTTTCTTATTATGATACTTCTCCCATCTTCTGTTAGTTGGCATCAAAGCTTTTCAGACACTGGAGAAAATGTTTTCTTTTTCTAACTCATCATTTGCTTTAGCAGTATGGGGTTTGTGTTCACTGTGATATTTTTAAGATATTTTCTTGGCATAATGACTGATTTACAAGAAGTTGAGAAGATTGAAAAAAGCCCAAGATGGGAAATTAAATTTGATTTAATTTCTTGGCAATGTGAAAATTCATTTCCCCAGTCTTTCCACTTAACAAGGCAAAATTTCAGCCTATTCCCAAGCTATCAACATTCTTGGGTCTCTCAGTGGCTGCAAATCCATTTCTCACAATCCATGTTATTGGGACAGGATGAGAAGTGACCATGTAGGCTGCTCCATCCCATGCTTTTATTGCTGCTCTGACTAATGGGTGTTCAGAGACCCCTTGCTAATGGGATGTTTTGCTTATTCATAAAATTTCATCAATGCCAATTTCTGAAGGAATGTCTTGGTCTACATGCAGCATTGAACCCAGAGGCAGGAATTTGGCAGGCCTCATAATAAGTCTGAGTATTGAGAATTGTTATGTCTTCCTCACCAATATGTCTAAATAATGGTTCATAATTAACTCTGGCAATCTCTCCTGTCCAAGCAAAATTCATCATTTTGTAATTCTCTGGGGCTTTTGCCAGCTTTCCCTCGAGGAGTGTTTGGACTGTGTGTGAAAGGTTGCAAGGCCAGCTGAAACAGGCAGCAGATGATTCTTCCAAATAATGTGGAGCAAGTGTTATGCCTGTCCTTGCTGGGAGTGTGCCTTTCCCACCCTGGCAGTGGGGCAATCATCAGTCCCTCTTTGTAGTAGATGGCACTTGGCCTCTGTGGAAAATGAAGCCATCAGGCTTTTCAGAGCTTACTTGTTTATTGTGGCATGTATGAGGCTTGAAAATGCAGTGGAGGTGGATTTGAATACTTCCCTTGAAGAAGACAGATGCAATTCCCAACATGGTGAGAATTTGTTTTCCATATTTCTTACCATCTTGTGGTCACCCTGTAGACTATTTGACATGTGCAGAGGACTTTTATTCTGACCCTTATGACTGGGATGATGTGAGTAAGACCACTCACCATTCTTCAGGACACTGGCCTCAGACTCAGAAGACAGTGCGTGTTTCTTTGGATGGCTCCCAACAGCCATGAATGTCCATCTGGTCTACATTTTTACCAGGCTAGCTCCTGGGAAAAAAAAAGTTACCACATGTCTTTAGAAGGATGGACTGATAAAAACATCTTAGAGTTTCTATCTCCATTCCCAGGAATCACCATTACAGGAAAATGCTGGACTCAAGTGCTGACTTGGGATGGAAAATCCCATGTGCTCTTGGGCCATATGCAAAGGATTTGTGAGTCACATGGAATTTACACGTCACTTGCAGAACTCAAAGCTTGGAAAAGACTAATCTTCTATTAATTTATGTAAACAGGAAGCTGTGTTTGGCCATTCAGATATTCTTAAGCTGCACACTTATCCTTTTAAAATGTTAGATTTCCCTAGACAATAGCAATGTCCTGACAGCATGACAGTCCATGTACATTTGTATTTCATACCTGTATGTTGACTCTGCCTGCGTGCCTAATTCCCCTGACTAGGTTTGCATTATTTTATCTTTCAATTGGAAAAACTACGTACATCTGTAAAAACAGAGTGTAATATATGGCAGTGGTCTGCTACTGTATTCCTTTGAATTAATGTCCTTTAAAGTGCAAAGGCTGCAGAATTCATGCACTGTGGGATGGCAGAGCTTTGTGCATTTAAAGACAACAAAGTCTGCTTATATAAAGGCTAATTTATAACTTGTTCCAGGTTCATTTAATTTTGGTGGTGCAATGAGAGGAAAAGTGGTAGCAAAAACTTAGATCACTCTGAATTCACAGACTGCACAATCTTGTTTTTGTTGCCTCTCTACCAACAGGAATTCTCCATGTTGACATTCTTGATCCTTCTCTTCTTCCTTGAGGAAACACAGGTGTGGAGCAGGAGCTGTGATTGTATTGCACTTCTGAGGAGGGCAGGGGGAATTGGGTTGCACTGGATGTAAATGCGATTGTGTTGTTTCTGGCTGTCAAGAATAAGTGTTCTATCATATCAGCTACCATCTATTTCCCCATTAATCAGGTTTTTCTGCCTTGAAAATGGCCAAAGCTAAAGGTCCAAGCCACAGGTACATGAAGATTAATAGCAGGTGTAAAGTCATCCCACTCTGAAGCTGTGAGCAGTTGCTTTTATTCCCTGAAGTATGAAGACTTATTTATTTGGTGTAATAGCCTTAAGATTTCTTTAACAACGTTTGAAGATAGTTTATTTGAAGAACACAACAATTTGGTCAAAACTCCCTAAAATTGTGAAGTTACTGGGACTTAGCTAGAGCATCTCAAACCTCTGCTAGAAGTGAGTGGCAGTGAAGTGAGTGTAGCTGCTGAATGTTCATCTGGTAGAATTAAGTTATGACAAACAAATTCCTCTTTCAGATGAGCATAATCCCCAGCACTTAGTGAGCTTTAATTTATGTGCATCAATTTTGTGGAACTAGTTGATTCATTTAGTTCTGCTTTTTCTGCTCATCTTTCTGGCTTTCGAGTGTGATGTCTCGTTATCTAGAAGGAAGCCTACAAAGGTAGAGTTTCTTTCCAAACTGCTTCAAGCACCTCAAACATATCTCAAATGCAGATCTCATCCACATTTCCCCCTTTCATTTATTTTGAGATCTGCTTTCCTGGTTGGTGCCTGCAATCCTGTTTTTAAGTCAGTTGCAGAAACATCTACATGGTGGAGTGTCCTCTTTCTAAACAATCTGGTTTACAAGAAATGCTGGCACAGATGTGTCTAATGGCTGAGAATGGGGTCACCTGAGCCCCTCCCCTCTCTCCTCCTTGATCACAAGTGAGAGGCTCCTCTGGGTTCAAAGCCTTCCCCACCTGCTCCTTCAGATAGTGCAAAACCCATTGCCAGAGAGGAGATCAGAACTTTGATCTGTGGAGCTCCCCACGGAAACTCATTATCTAATAATGATGTAAGTTTGCTGTTACTTAGAGATGGTCTTTCCCTTTATCTCTACACGAACAAAAATAAGCCACAGAGTGTGTTAATGCCCAGAGTAGGTGTCTGTTAGAGAGAGAACAGTGACAGTGGAGAGTATTGACCTGAAATTGTGAGTTATGGGGCTGATACACACCATGAGCAGAATATGTGATACACATATGGGACCCAGTATGTGGTTTCCATTTACATGGTAATTTTCTTCTTTTTAGATCTATGTTTTTCTCCTCTCCTTTTGCTTTCTATTGCTAACTTTTAAAGTTCTTGGAAGAAGGGACAAACCATTTTCTTTGGAGCCAACAGCAACACCATGGGGTTTTCTTTTGGTTTTGGCAGTCTGCTAGCGCTTTGGATTTTGATTTCCTTTACCTACTAGATATGCTTAAATATGTAGATATTAAAATAGCACAAAATGTATTTTGTCAGTTCCTGTTCATCTTTAAAACAATGTGCAGCTGTTGAACTGCACATGAGTGTTCCCTTGCTGTGGGTCATTCTTGATGGATAGGTTGTATTTCTGTGCCAGGCAGTGATCTCTGAGAACAGTAAGATGGGCTTAGTTCTCTCTCCTTTAAAGACATTAGATTAATAAGAAATAATTCCAGGTATGTATGTGGTGAGAAAGAAACTTTGAATTATATTCTTGGCATGGTCAGTTTTTATCACCTTATATTTCCTGTGATATAAATTTCTCATTTCCAAAAATTCACTGGTGGCAGCTGCTTAACAAAACTACTTGTGACATTTCAGTTGAAACCCTGTTCTCCTCCTCCCCACTCCACCCTTTTCTGTTGGACCTTTATGCCATTTACAGCAGGTTCTGCTTTCTCCTCCATTTTGCCTTTACCCTATCTTTATCTATTCTTTCTTCCCTTTGGTGTTTTAAGTTGTGGGTCATCCCATTCCATCTTCCTCCCTGCTCACAGCAAATAGAGGATTTATCTTAAGTGTTTTTCATCTGCAGGTCATCTGACACTCCAAGGAAAATGTTTTCTGGGGTTTTAGGCTGGTAGAGTAGACATGAGAGGTCACTGTCCAGCATTTTGAGTTATCAGGTTACTCCTCCAGCACGTTGATCATGTTTCTTGGATGCAGAGAGGAGGCTGTGGCTGCATAGGGTCAGGGTGGTGATGTAGCAGAGGGAATACAGCTGTAGATCCATTAGGGTTAGTTGGAAGTTTTGAGTATCCCAAGCCCTACATTTGCTCAGAAATATCTAAGTAAGGTATAGATTTTCCTTCAAAAATGAGAAGCAGTAACTTCATTGGGGTTTGTGGAGAACTCAGATGTTGCAAATAAGAACAGAGGATTTGAGAACAGAGTTAGTTTATTTAATGCTGATGTATTTCTTAGAAAGGGAATGGGGACACCCTTTATAGCCTTTCAAAGAGACACTCTGCCTCTGCTGTCCTCTGTTTCTTCGTCCCCTGTGCATAGCAGCACCAAGCATGGCAATGCCACAAGACCCTCCTCAGTGAGCACAGGCTTCCATCTCTGTCATCTGGAGGGACAGAAGTTGCTCTGAGGTGCATCACTACCTGTCCTGGCTTCTCTTTTTTATTGTCCTGTAATGCAGAACTGTGTTTCTTTTCCTGCTTTTGCATTCTTCCATATTTACTTCAGCTGCCATCAAACCATTGATAATCTGGCTAAGATTCTGGGAAAGAATGTAAATATTAGATTTGCATTATGAACCTCCTTCCTTCAGTGCTGCCTGGCATTTGGGATCCCCGTGTGCCCAGAGAAGCATGTGCTCAGCTTCCCAGCAGAGCAGGGGCCTCTCTGTGGTCCTGTCCTCTGCTGAGGTGCTGCATTTTGTTCTCAGGGCTGGGACTGCAGCAGTGCTCTGTAATGTGCTGATTTGCAATTCCCTGACATATGCTGGTTACAGTGATACATCAGGTTTTGGAAAAACAGCCCTCCTAATGTACATGAGAGATAACACACCAGATGACTGTTATGGGAGAGATCTGAAATGTCTTATTTAACCTCATAGCAAACCAAATGGAGAAACCTTGCAGCAGTGACTGCCAGATTATCCTCTGTGGACCACAGCCTGGCTATTTGGCTGATGATAAAACTACATATTTTTGTATTTACTAATATGGGAGAAGTGAACTCTCCATGGTGAGTAATGCAGACAGCAGCAGCTCCAGTTCCTCTTCATTCATCACTACACTGCGTTCCCTAACAAAGGTCAGTGAGTGTGCTCAGTCTGTGTGCCTCTGTTGTAGGATTTAAGGTCATGAGTCACTAAAGGGTCTGTGATTGCATCCTGGACCAAGAAAGCTGCTGTTTCAAGAGCCTCCACCCCTCTCCTGCTCTTGGACAGACCCAAGTGATGATTTAGTGCAAGGGGAAGGTCAGGATGTAGAAAGTTTACTCTCTTAGCCTGTGACTCACCTTACCTTAAGTGTGTTCTTTCACATGTCAAGGAAACAGGTCTGTGATTGGGGCTTCATCCTGAGTTTTGTGACATCCAACCACATCAGGAGAGAGGCAACATCTAAGTCTGCCTGTGATTGTCTAGGAAGTAGGTCAGTAGGTCATATCCAGATATCTTTAGTTTCTTATTAAGGCTAGCACTTGTAATCCAAGTGTTGATGTGTCTTTTAAACAGCAGGTAAGAGAACATTTTCTGCATTTGTGTAAAATAGGGATTTCAGATGCAGAACAGTTGGTTGTAATGACCAATCTGTATGTGCTTTCCTTCAGGGTTCAGTTAAGTTTATTTTAATGAATATGGTATTGAGCTTTTCACAGTAGGGTTTAGTGAACAGATTGGAAAGTCTGAAAAAGATATTAGAACTGGGTGAATAATTCATAAAGAGTAATTTATTTTGTGAATGTCACCTCTTTCTATTTTGACTTGCCTGGGAATAAAACATGGCTTACTTGAATGTAGTTGTTAATTAAAATTATACACCAAATAATTTCTGTCAGTAATCCTTACTTTATAACTCATTACAAGAGTTTTGTTGTGAGCAGTTGATGTTTAGAAGCTTGTGTTACACTGGACACAGAAATTTCAGGATTTCTTTTTCTATTTTTTTTTATTAGATTATCATAACTTGTTAAGTTTTGCTTTGTTGGAAGAACTTACTAAAATTCCAGAGTATTATGATTCATAAGTTTATAGAAATATTGTAATATTTGCCAGAATTTAATGTTTCAGTCAGCTGTTCTGCCAAAAAATTATTTCCTTATAAGACAGATGAAGCAATTGTGTTATTAAAAATAGACTGTCACATTTGTTTCTGACTTCTAACATACTTTGAAATTGAACTTCTGATCTTTGGAGTAACCAATACAAAGGCTATGTTTGTCATGGTAATGTTATCAGATTTTAGTGTCGACTTTTTCGGGGCTAAGCTTGAAGAGCAAAGAACTCTGACTTTTTGTGTATTATTCTGTTCCTAGTAATGGGTCAGAACAAGTCCATGGTAGGCTCAGAAAGTATAAAATTGTCTGTAAGTAGATTTTTTTTAAAATTATTTTTCTTATTTTTATTTGTTTTAAAAACATAGACTCAGTGACACAGTAGCAAAAATAGCTCCCTTCAACTATCTTCCTTATAATTTTAACAATTCTTATCAGCTAATGAAAACTATGTATCTTTACACTTTTTCTAAATTGGGAGCTAATGTAACACTGATGTGTAGCAATTGCTCCAAACTTTCTCTCGCCCATTATGACAGGCATTATTAATGCACCAGATTCCAATATACAAAATTAAAGGCATTAGACATGTACACTGCTGCTTATTTGACAAGGTGCTGTGTATTCCCTGTGCCAGGTTTCCTGGCTGCAGTGGCTCAGGCTGCACTTTATTACCCTGTGCTGGGCTGGGAAGCAAAGCTGACCTTGTCAAACACCCTGTTTTGCTGCCTCTCTTTCTAGCCTGTCACGGTGATCAAGTCGTCATTATAAATGCAATTTAAAATCCTGTAAGAACTTGAAAAAATGTGTGTAATTTTTCCCAACTGTCTTTTGCTGGAGGAGTCCTGAAAGTGCAACTTCAGGAAAGCACAGGTTGGCTGCCCATGCTCCTGGAGCCAGCTGCTCCCCTGCCAGGTAGACACTTCTTGAAATAGTATTGCCCACAGGGATCGTTTGTCGCATTTGAATTGATAACCCTGGCAATCTGTTGTAACCTGTGTTGCTTTTTCATCATTTCTTGCATGGTTTTATGCCCTCAGCCTGACATGTGCCTCCCATATGGAGTCAGCCCCCGGGGCTGTGTGCTTTGGATCCTGTGTTTTATGGTTGGACTCGATGATCTTAAAGGTATTTTCCAACCTAGATGATTCTATGATTTCATGTCCAAACAGCAGCACTGCACTTGGCTTGGGCACACCCAAGCTCTCCAGCTGCTGTGTACTGGCAGGTCATAATTCTTTCTGATTACCTGGTGTTTACCCCACTTCTGGTTTGTTTTTTGTATCTAATCCTTGTGTGCAGGGCTGTAGTTTGATCATTAGCAATTTGTGGGTTGTATATTTACACAATGCCTCTTTACTCCTGAGTGACTTCAGTTGAAATAAACGGTAATACAGCATGTTCAATATTTGTTTTCCCTTTTCCATGGAGTCAGAGCAATGTAATAGGATCTATTTAGCTTTTGTTCATTTGCTTTGCAGAATTCTTCCTTCTTTTTCTCTGATTCTGTAGGTGTCTACTATAGCTCTTAGCTGTAGATTGTACTGTGTAGGTTTTCACAGAGTAAACATATACTGAAATCTGTACAGAAGATCTTTGTTAATAATAGATGAGATGAACACAACCTGTTTAGATTTGACACTATACATCCCTAAAAGGGGTGTGTAGAGGAGGCACAATGTGCTGTTTGAAATGCACACAAAGACAACCTCCCCAACTACTTAAATATTTTTTCAGTGTGCAGTTCCTTTATACATGGACCAAAGCAAAGAGGAAAACCAAATTCCAATTTGTGTATTATGTGCATTATTAATGAGCATGAACTCACTCAATAGGACGTAGTGCTTAACTAAAAACATGCAGAACAGACTAGTGGAGAACAAATGGGAAAAAAAGTCAGCCCATTAAGTCTCCCATTGTCTTCTGCAGAGCAGTAGAATGAGACCAGATCCCCATAGGAATGCACTGCATGGAGGGATGTGCTTTTTGAAGCCCAGTGTCCAGGGTCTTTGCTACAGCCATGGCTACTGATATCAAGAGTAGCAACTATTCCAGGTTAGGCATTTCCAGTGAGAATTTAGAGTATGGTTAGTCCTTTCCTTGCTGAGCAGAGATGCAGGCTTAGCCTGACTATTCAGTGAGACAGTGTTTATGGGAGGGAAAGATGACAGGTGGAGGAGCTTCTTTCAAGGTTTCACCTTCCATGTGGTTTCCATATGAATCCAGTGCTTTTGAAAAACATTGTAGTCACATTAGATAATGCAATCACGTGGTCTGTGCCATAGTTATATCCTAATGTAATGATCTTTTTTTCCCATAAAATTCCCAGGAGCGTCCCAGTATCAGGCCCTGGCTATTGTTTTAGACATTTGTGCCAGGCACCTGGCTGGGCTTTGCCTTTGTGCTTCACTGCAGAAAGATTAGGTTCAGGTTTGAAAAGCAAGTTACAAGTTACAAGCCCATGCC
Organism: Anthoscopus minutus; assembly: GCA_013399455.1. Lineage (NCBI taxonomy): Eukaryota > Metazoa > Chordata > Aves > Passeriformes > Paridae > Anthoscopus > Anthoscopus minutus. Next base: position 66,533 of record VWYI01046931.1, read on the forward strand.
AAATGCCATGGCCACAGCATCCTTGTCCTTGTGCAGCTCACCAAGGAGCTGTGAGCAGAGCAGAACAAAGCAATTGCATTTGTCCAGTTACCAAAGCAAATCTGAGCATGTGCCATCTGTTCTGCAGAGACACAAAACCCAGTGAGCTCTTTGGAAAAGGCAGAGAATATGTTCAGGACCTGTGGAAAAGAGAGATGTGAAAATAAGATGCTGAGAATTGGTGGGAGCCTGGATAACAACAGAACAGAACCAATATAACAAAACAAACACTTGAAGGAGCAAACACAACAAAGAAAATTGCCTTCAAGTGCAGGAAAACACAACATTGATTGGATTTTTTGTCATTGTATCTTCCCCACTACCTTTCACACATGTGGTAACTTCTTCCCAGTGATTCTACTCAGGAGAGCAGATCCATTTCACAGCTCAGAAGTGCTGTGACAGTACAAGAGCCCACAATGCCTCACCCTGCCATGCCAATGATGGGGACTGGTCCCTCCTGGCTGATGAGAAGCCCCAGATAGCTCAGGGTGACACTGGCTACCCCAGCCTAGCATCAGGCCTCCTCTGCCTGCTGCCAGAAGTCACAGCTGTGATCCAAAGCACAGCTGTGTGTCATTTTTCAAAAGCCAGGAAGGAGAATTGCAGACTGTGTGAAACATGATAAAATCTGGAAGACTTTTTAGAACAACCTTTACAGTTTTGTGAAATTCCTGCTTCCCCAGAGTTCAGATGAATCCCATGAAAGTCTAATTGTGTGAAGCTCCTTGTTGCAGTGCTGTGGCCAGACAGGGCTGGTGGCCGTGCTGCTGGCTGTGCTGGTGGTGAGCAGCTGGCAGGGAGGGTCATTCACTGACCAACTCCTTGCAGCAGAGTAGAACAGGAGCAGCAGGTAATGAGATATCCCACATCTCTCCTGCTTTTTAAACTGAGAGCCATGGTCTGGTTGGAAATATCTCTCTGATGCTGAGAGCTGCCTGGAATGAGAGATTTTGCTGGTAGGATTGAAACAGGCACTTTGTGGATCATGCTCTGGACTTGGGCTTCAGGACATTTGGTTTCCCATCTCTGCCACAGAGTTCCTACCTGTCCTTGGGCAAGTCATCCAGCTTACCCTCCTCTCATTTCCCCAGTGAGGAATGGGAGATTGCTTTCCTCCAGCACGGTGCTGTGAGGCTCCATGGAGTTGGCAGTTACCATAGAGATGTGGGACCTAAATAGAATTTGAAACCTGTTGGAGGAGAGCTGGAAACCTGACAGTGTTACCAAAAGAGCAGCTTGGCTTTGGCCGTGTTGTGTGGGGCAGCTACAGCAAGTTGTAAAACTGTCACCGTAGGTGTAAGTCCTGTGAAACCTGGGTCATCTGGAACAGTGACTTGTAAAAACAAAAAGCTGCTAGCACAAACTCAGCCCATAAATATGAATCAATATCACTAGTTAAACAAATAAACTAAAGAGATTTTCTCTTTAGGATCCTCTGGGCACTTTCATTTAATAAAGTCTTTTGGCCTGGCAGGAGTCCAAAACCAAGACATCCAGACCTGCTTCTGTTCTTTCTGGGGCACCTGGGAGTTTCTGAGGCTCCTCACTGTTTGTATTAAAGGTCTTTAATTTGCTATAAAATGTCAGCTGGAGAATAAAAACTGTAGAGTTACTCTGTGATTTGTTTTAGGCAGAAGGAGGCAGGAGAAAGAATATTTAATCTAATTGATACTCTATTGTGAAATGAAGAGATGACTTTCAGGTAGTCTTTATTATACCATTAATGGTATTTCCCTGTCCTTCTCATTCATGTTAAAACAAATATTTAATGTTTTCAGTCTCCCTGCTGAAATGAAGATGAGTTTGAGATCCTGGTCATTCCCATTCAACTTCTTTGGAAACATTTCAGTTTGGTTGAATTTGCAGGCATCTTGCATGCAGTGTTTTCAGTGCAGCTGTAGGACTGACTTGTATAACAACAAAACAATGCCATCTGTCTTGTCTTTTTTATCCCAAATTTAAACATACTTTTTTTTTTCTGTTTTGGTGCTGATTAAGTAGAGTGTAGATTTGTAGAGTGAAGTGGAAGGAAATATTTATTGAACTTGTTGCAATAGTTGTCCATCCCTCACCTGAGTTGGAAGTAGCTAATTTAGGACTTGGTATGATGTGTAGGCTGATTAAATGTTTCTAACAAAGCATTTGAGTTTTTTGTCGGTGTTATACTCCATTTGACAGGTTCCTGTGCATTCATTCCTTGATCTTCCTGAGTTCTGTCCCTTGGGCTCCTGATACTGCAATCTCTAGTCTAAACTGTATAGCTAGCAGCAAATTCAAAGTGGAAGTGTGAGGATTATATTGACCTCTTTTGTAATTTTTCAAAACCATTTGGAAATTCTCTGTGAAGCTCAGTGGCTCACTGGCCACAACTCACCACCAGTGTGTAAGTTCAGCTGTTGGTCTGGGATAAGCAGGATTTGGTTGGAACCTCTGTTTCCTGAGTGGGGGATGTTTCCTGTCAGGCCCTGGATGCCCCCATGTCACTGCTGGGTACCCTCAGGAGTGCCCTTGGTGGCCTCAGCTGTTTTGTCCTGTGCTGGGTATTTGGTCCTCTTCTAGACAGGACTTAGAGACACAATTGCAATAATTTACTTTAGAGGTGGAGGGGGGTTAGATACAGATTATCTGATAATTTCTTTTGAAAACTAGTGTTTTTTGTATTTATAGAGGTAGATAACTGGCACCCTTATTAGAGTATTTCCTGTGACCCATATTCCCAGCTTGTAGTTCTTGTAACTGTACTTGGACTACTGACTTTGAGAAGTTTTTAAGCACTGTTGTTGGTTCAAGAACTATGAATGTTTATTTTTTTCTCTCTGCCTAGTAATCTAAATTAATAATGTCTGTTTCATAATAAAACAATCTCATGAGATTTTAAAGGTAACTTTAAGTAAGAAAGCCACATCATTTTATAGTAGACATGTAAATTATGGAAACAACCCCACCTCTTGAAGAACTTGCTTAATATCTTCTACAGTAATAGCATTGTCCAAATAAACACACACAGTTGTAAACTTACCAGAATGTGTGGTGGTGCTAACCCAGCTCTACTGGTGTGAATACATTAGCCCACTGACATATGGTGTGTAATTTGATTTCTCGTAGTTCTGAAAGATTTACAGGCTGACTTATGCTTCTTGCTTTGCCTTAATTTTCCATTTCCATTTTCTCTTATGTTCCTTTACAGGCTCAGTTTGGCTCAATGTATGTTGAGTCCAACTTCCAACTATCAAGTGCTGCTGGATATTAATTTCTATTTATTTTGGGAAAACAGACACTTTTCTTTTAACTTTTGCCTAAGAGTATAGGTGCTTTTCCAAAATAAAACATTACTACTTTCTACTGCAACACTTGCTATTTTTTCAGCTTTCTACAGTTATTATCTAACTGTGGTTTTGTCCTTTAGAGTTTTGTGTGTGACATTTAAGCCCTTTTGTGCCTCCTGGAGTATGGTGAAAAGTTTATGGTTACTGGAGCCATAGTCTAAGCAACACAGGGAACATTCTTATTCTTCAGTTTGCAAAATATTAAATTGTTTTATTAGTAGCCGCAGCTTTTGATGAAAAAGAGAAGAAAAATATCTAGAAAAACATAAACAGCAAAAATCATGAAAAATGGAGGTGATCAAAAAGAGGGAAAGAAAATCGCATGAGCCACGCTGTGTTTGACCAGATGTCCATGTGAGGCCTTACCTTGTCTTCAGAAACCAGCCAGCAGCAGGTGATTGTCTCAACCTAGCTCATGTTTGATTTTGCTTTTCAAAGGATGCAGATCACCAGCTACTGCTGAGCTCCTTGAGCCTGTTTTGGACTTAGCTGATGCTCTATTTTGTCCTCTGCAGAAGTCTGCTAAAATGTCTTTGTTATCATATGATGGCTAAACCTTGGTCTTTGAACTGTGAGTACTAGTGCAGTGTAAACAGTGAGGTTTTTAAAGATTTTTAATGAAAAGTTTTGAGCTGGTTTTGCATAAGACTGCCTATAATATTGCAGGCTAAAATTTCTTGTCAGAGTTTCTTTTTTTGTTTGTTTCCCAGTATGTCCAAGCTTTTCTCATCAGCAATTCTCATTCTTTCTATGCTTTCAGATCTTGGAGAGTTATCATATGCCTCCCTTCATCTTTGTCACACAGACAAATAGTGCACGTTAATTCTTTGATTTAATCCTTCTTAATAAGCCTATTCCTCCAGGGATTAATTATTTTAGTTTTTGTACTGTAGCTTGCACTTTGTTGACATCTTGTACTGGGAGCCTACAACTGAGTGCAGTATAAAATTGAAAGCTCATCTCTCATTAGGTTTTCATGCTCTCATTTGAAAAACTGCTTTCCAGGTTCATTTCTCCAGTACAAGGTAAGAGAAAGAAGGTTAAAGTAAGCCTGGCTATAGTATGTGAAAAGAAAAACAAGTCCCAGCTGCATCAACCTTTTGTTACTTTTGTTTTCCTGCACCCTTATGGGCATCCTGTTAAGAGTAAAGCTGGCATTTAGCAGGGACCCTGTCTGATTTCCAAGCCACGAATCCAGACCTGTGGCATGGAACGATGTGAAATGTGTGTGAGAGAAGATGCTCTCTCCCAAGGGGGTCTTGCTTTCCCTGTGGTAGCAAATGTCAGACCAGGGGCACTGGGTTCTGCCAAGGGGCACAGCTTCCTAGGGTTGGGATTTTGGGGTGAGCTCCCTGAACCTGCCCACAGTGTGGCTGTGTGGCCACCGGGGCTGCTGTGCCACCACGGGTGGGGTGGCACTGGGAGGAGCAGGAGATGGGAATGGCCCTGGCCAGGGCTGGCTCCTGCTGCCCTGTGTTCCCCTGTTCACATGTGGAATGTGGAATGCTGCTGCAGAACATCTTCCTAAGGGAAGAGTCAGGACTTTTTTAAGATCATTTGAAATAACTTTAAATGCTGAGTTGAATTTAATAGATTAAATTTTTTTGGTTTTTGTTTTTTGGGTTTTTTTTTAAATATAGTAAATATTTTTCTGCAGTTTTCGGTGGTCTAGGTCTTTTTATCTTGTTTACCATAGCAAAGACCTGTTTCCTACCAATTAATGGATCTGTTCCAGCCCTGCTGCAGACAGGAGGCTGCAGTGGTGCTTTCGTAAAAGGTCTTTGGCCTGTCTTATATAGAATATCAGACTAAACTGCTTTAGTGTTTATGAATCCATTTATAAATTCTGGCCTTGAGATTTATGAATGTGACATCCATTGACTTAAGTGGGTGATGATTTGTGCCTTAAGCAAATATATTTTTGAAAAGAAACTTGTGTAGCAACTGTCCCATTTTGTGAGGGTTTGAGCTGAAGAGCTTTCTAGTTGGACTTGTTTTGTTTTCCTGCAGAATGTCAATTAAGTTTTATTGCTGAGGGTAGGGCTCAACTATGTATTTTGTCAAAGTGTCCTCAGAAATGCTTTATTTCAAATGGTTCTGTGTGTCAAAATTGGGAAAGTTAATCTTTTTAGATCTTGCTGTTAGCAAATTCATGGACTTGATATTCATGCTTTTCCTCTATGAAAGATTAAACTTGTGAAACTCTGTTTCAGGGCACTGCAATTACCATTCCCTGCTTGCAACAACAACAATCAAGTTTACAATCCCCTGAGTTTGCAAGATCTGCCACATTTATCATTTTCATTCTTAACAGCTATTTAATAACTCACCTCTTTCCCAGTTGGAATTTCACGTACCTGTGGGCGTCAGGCCTAGAGAATTTCCAAAATGTTCTTGCTTATGCATTATTTTAGCTAAAGGAGCTGCTTGTCTCTGGAAAGCTATGGAGTTGTCACACTTTTGCAGCTGGGCTCATTGGAGATGAGATTCCTGCTGTTGGTGGTGGAGGTGTGCAAAGGTGGAAGCCAACCAGGCAAAGATGCCAGGCTATTCCCTGTACAGCAGCTGCAGGGAGATCTGCTCTGAATTTGCCTGCTTCAGAGCCTCTTTGTACTTCTGCAGGCTGTGCTCTGCAAAAGGAGCATCTGTGGCAAATACAGAAAGTTCTGGGTTTCTGTATTACCTAAACTTGTTGAAAATGAGATCTATCCCTTGGGATCTCTGAGGATTCATAGGTGAGTGGCTGCTAGGACAGGGCAGGTTGTGAGGGGCAGAGGCAGGAGATTTACTGGAGGGAAGTGCTTGGGGTTGTGCCCTGCTCTGCTACTGCTGCTGGCCCTGGGCAGGCGCTGAGTGACAGAGGTGAGAATTTGGTAATTTTCTTGTAAAGGCAGAGAAGTTGAAAGCAATGTTTTTAGCATTTCTCACTGGTGAAAGCCAGGCCCTTTGGCCAGGACCCTTGTCTAGAAATCTGCTGGCATTGCTTTGTGAAATCACTTTAATTGTGTCTGTTTTCTCAATGGTTCGCTGAGAATGAGACACAGTTTGTCTCACTATTGTGTCTCTTAAAAACCACGGAAAACCCTTTTGAGTTTCTAAAATGAATTATACCATAAAACTGCAAGATTTGGGTCCAGATTCCCATCTGCTATAAACTAATGCAACCCTCTTAACTTCAGGTTATATTGGCTCAGATTTGTCCCCCTGCTGTTATCAATCACACTTGCAATTGTGTAGTGACTAAGCTGTGCTCTGGGGACACAGTTTTATTTTTGGTAGCAGTGGAAGTCTGTAGATGCATGAATGGATGGGTACCCATCCTCCCTTGAGCAACAAGGACTGTAGAGAGCAGCCTGTCATGAAAGAGCTCTTAGCAGCAGTAATTCCTTATGGTGCTATTCATTAGTAGATCTCAAAGTGCAGTAAAAATGTGAGCTCACCCCCATGCAGAGGATAAATGGGGGCCCTAAGGGACACAAAACTTCCATAGAGTGACCCAGAAGGCTCTGCCTCTCTGTCAGTCTGACTGTGTAATTGTTATGTGTATCCATAATTATTCGCCCTCTTAATTTTTTTGAGGATATGTGATAATAGCATGTCTTAACTGCAAACCAACTTGAAAAAAATCTGAAAAATACTAACAGTAACAAAAAAATATATATATGATGAGTTGGAAACTTTCTTGTCCATCCAGTCTGGGCCTGAACAGATCAGTGTAGATTGAGGGCATGCAGCACAGTTAGTGCCAGTATGTTCCAAATATTTGCCACAATTCCTTCAGTACCTCCTTTCACTGTAAAGGAAGATGAATTTGCAGCGTTGCACAATTCTTCCTCTGCAATGCTTCAGTAACTGGAGGTGTGTTCTCAAAGAATCAAATGCAAATACGGCATAAGAAGGTTTTGGTTTTTTTTGTTTTTCATTGTTATCCACATAAATTAAGCTGAATGGAAGTAAAATTCCAAACTCACCTGTTCCTGAATCAATGTACTGTTTGATTGGGAATGAACACATTGCACAAGGGAAAATACTGAGAGATCCCATGTGGGCAGGGATGAATTTGGAAGGTCTGTGTCATGTCCATAGCTCTGCCACAGACTTCCTGGGTGAACTGCAGTCACTGGAGCTCCTGGGGCATCAGGTCCATTGCAATGTAATGGAGCAAAGAGTATTTCTGCACTTGGCTTTCGTGCTGGGGTGATACATCTGTTGTTGTCTGGAAAAAGCATGTTGCTGTGGCTCTAAGACCTAGAGAAGGATCACGAAAGTAAAATGTGGGATTTGTTTGCAAATTTTCTGCTCTGCTAGTGCCACTTTGGTCCAATGTAGAGCAGTTGTGTATTTAGGTAAAAGCACATTGATATAAACATGGAATAAGACATTGTCCAATATCTTGTCCTGAAAATATGTATGTTTTACCTTCCACGTCATCTGCAAAGTATTTTTGGCAACCCTACATTTAAATGCATGTCTTTCTCAGGTTCTCTGTGAATTGATTGTTGGGAGAATCCCATATTGCCAGTTCCCATCTGGAGTGTTCACTGGCATTGCAGGGAGTGCATAGCACAGGCACTGAGGGTAAATATCACATAGTTTGCACATCACTTTTATCTCAAGAAAATAGCCTGTTTTTCAAGACTGTATTTAGGATTTGTTCATGCACAGGTATGTAATTTGGCTTGTTACCTCCTTCAGAATATTATACTCAAAAAATTTAGATCTTTCTCTGTTTACAGAAATGCTGTTTCTAAGAGTTTCTGAAACACTATTTTTGTAAGTTACTGATTTAATTAATTAACCAGTTAAGTAGATTTAAAAAATAATAATTCAGGTTTGTTCACATTAAATTTTATTCGCCTATCTGTATCATGTGCTCAGAGATTGGGATGTAAATCTGCCTCTATATAGCAATGAGAAACTTTGTAAATCTGTACTAATGAGGAAGAAAATGAACATTAATTAAACTTGTGGTTGCAGGATGGGCTGAGGCTCTGGAGTCCTGAAGCAGCCTCTGGATAGGTTACTTCATTACAGCCCAGAACAAGGAGCTGTGATGTGAATGCAACGAGGAGACAATTAAGTCGCTCACCAAGTGCAGAGCCAGAGAGAAATTTAATTATCCACAGGAGCTAACGCTCCAAAACGTGGAGTTTTTTGTAGATCTAAATATGCCAGGCAGTTTTTCTGTCAAATTAGGCTTCTGAAGAATGTCTTTAGAAATGCAGGAGGGGCTAGGGATGTTGAGGAGACGGGAGAAGAAACCTGCTGTTCAGCTGAGCTCTGTGGTGTGGTGGCAAAGCTCTGGCAGGTCTCCTGGGCTGGAGAGGAGATGTCCATCGTGTGGGATGGGATTAGTGTCATTAACAGGGACAGAAAGCCCATGAGGCTTTGGCCACTGCCAGAGTATGTAGGTCCTGTGGTCCTTGAAAGCCTTGGGAGGTCTCCAAGGAATGCACAGGAGCCCTGTTACCCTCAAAAGACATTAGTGGAACTCCAGACCCCAACTCCGTGTGATCCAGAAATGGACTCATTTGTGGCTTATCAGTGTAATTTGTGTCATAATTAGACAGGACATTCACTCTCAGTCTTGCTTGTAAATTTTTTTCTGTGTGGCTTTCACTTCCAAATAACCACCCTGCTAACCTTAGCAGAGGTTTTGATTCTCTGAACTACTGTTTCCTTTTGATTAAGTGTTTTCTGCTCTAGTCTTTAATGCATATTAATGAGTGCCAAGCAGTTCTTGACTTGAGTAATTTGCAGCTGGGATCTAAAAGCCCTTGGAAGGAAGGCCTAGGGATGTCCTGCTTTGGGAAATAGTGGGATACTGTAGGCTCTTTGCCACAATTTGGTGCATTTCAAAGGCAAACCCTTTTTCTATTAATTTATATTTTCATTAGTCACAGGGCACAATCACAGCTGCCATCATCAATATTCCCATATTCAGCTTAATTTCAAGTTAGAAGTCCCAGAAGAGGAGAGGAAGAGGGAAGAACTTAGCATTTTTTCCAGAACTGGACTTCCTTTCCATAGAGTTGCACAGTTCCATGCCTGGTTATGGATTGCACATATATGTGGCTGCAGAGTGGCAGACGGGGTGATCACTGCTAATCCATAAAGCCTGGAAGTACAACATTCCTGGGATGGGTGGTGAGCAGTATAAGATAGAAAAACACTGTGGATAGGAGGTACTTTAAAGCTCTCAGTTTGTGAAAGCACCTGCTGTGATTCTGTTCAAAACTCTTGGAGGAACAGGTAATTGAAAGGCTTAAATCTGTTTTCATATCTTGTGGAGTAAATGTCCAGATGATGATGATCCAAGGATTTTCTGAAGCCCTTCCAGTTGAAGGGAAGGGACAGGTGTGCTCAAACAAGACAGCATTTCTATTTTAGTCATCCAGAGGCATTCTCCAGGAAATTGCAGGGACTTTAATGCTCTTTGTTGCCATCACAAACTTGGTGGTTGTCTGACAGGGGTGTTGGCATGGTGGGCTGGCACTGGGGTGAGAACAGGACTGATGAAGGGTGAAGGTGAAGGAGGTGGGCAAAGCCCTGCTGCCTTGTTTGCTGCCCTGTTGCTTGCACATGTGGTGCACAACACTGGTGTTGAGCTGATGACTAAAAGCAATCTCCCTTTCATGGTGGCTTTTTGAGAGTGCTCTGAGTAGTATCAGAAAAAAATGCATTAGGCAATTCATCTTGAGCTTTTTATGTTCAAAGCATTTGACCAAAAAATACCCCAAATCAAGCCTTGTAATTTTCCTGCAAGACCGTTGTTATGCTGGTTCAGAGGTGGAGAAATGGAAGTAAGGAGGTTAAATGTCTTTCTCAAAGCAGTAAGGAAATGTGTGGTGGAGACTTTCAGGAGCCCCACATATTTTTTAATGAATCATTTATAGCTGTGGTTATATTATTAGGCAGATGACTTGAACTGTGGATTGCTGTAGGAATTCTGCCTTGCCATCTAAATGAATTTTCTTCTTAAAGTCTGAAATAGCCATTCTTTCTTATTTTATTTCATGACAATATGTTGGCTAAATCAAAGACTGTGTAGGACATGCAATATACAAAAATATGGAATTCTTTTACAGTTCAAACACACATTCTTTCCTAATAATTCTGATCAAAAAGAATTAATGTGTTTCTCCACACTAAAAGAAAAGAGAAAATCTAGTATAGTCCAAGACTAAAATGAGAAAAAGAATATTCAGCCATGTAGGGCCAGGAGTTGGACCTTGATGGTCCTTGGGGGCCCTTCCAACTCAGGAGATTTTCTATGATTCTGTGTTTGAAGGTTAAATTCCTTCCTTTCTACACCCCTACAGAAGTAGGGGAGATGCTGCCATGGAGATGTACAGAGTAGTGTCATGTCCATCCAAGAAGCAGAGTGTGGAATGAGAGCACCTGATGATGTGCTGCTCTTTGGCAGCTTCCAGGGCCACATGAATCGCCCTGCACAAAAAAAGTGCCAACACCAGGCACAATGATCTGCAGCAAATGTCAATGTTTAAGCACTGTTTTATGTCTTGGGATCCAGCATTTAAATATCTCTTTCTGTTTAGTCTTACAGCCTGTGTCACCTTCATCTTCTCAGAGAGGAGAATTCACTCTGGTCAACTGTTTTCATTTCCAAAAGGCTACCATACCTTGGAAACTAAAGTTCACCTATAACAGTTGTTCTGTCCAATCAGTTCAACTACTGATGGCAGAAGTTGAACTGATTGGACAGAACAACTGTTAGAAGAGCTAAATTCCTTCAAACTCCCATCAGTACTCTCTGCTGCACACAGTGTGGAGCAGAATTTCCATCTGTATACTGAATTATGATTGACAGGCCAAACTAAGGTCTGGCACTAGCTGCTTAGTTAATACTAGGCTTAATGTATCCAAAAATACATAGGAACATGTGCACAACTGTGATGCTTTTTTCACTTGCAAAAACCAAAATCACATATTTTTCACGTGACAGTCAAGTTCTCAGTGTATTTCTCCTGGGTGTGCCTATGGCACGTGCATGGTACTCTGTGCTGTTAACTTGCAAATGCTTGTTCCTTCCTGATGTTAAGTTGTGCATTTATCATAAAAATATTTCCAAATTTCTGGATATAATATTTCATATCCAGAAGAAGTGTGTGTGTAATGCAATTAGAATAACATTAAATCTGAATTTTTCATGTATTGCACTTTACAGTTAAAGATCAGTTGCTATCTCTTTGGTTTTTTTTTCTTATTTTCTTGGTTGTCTTGACTTCCTTGAGCTGCTGAACCTGTCTCACCTTTTCTGTGTCTGATGTAGAATCTAAATTAGTTAAGAAGAAACAGGACATGATTTCAAATTCAGTTTCCTCTATACAGGCAGGATGGCATCAGCTTAAATTGCTTTGATATAATTTTGCTTCTTTAATCCTTCCTCTCCAATCTGTTTTTGTATACATTATATATATGAATTCTGGGACTGGAAATCTTGCCTAATGTAAGTTAAGACATGACAAATGAACCTGACATTTTTCCAAGGAGGGAACCAGTGAACATACTGTATTTATAGCAGTAGGAATGTAGTTTGCTGCTTGTAGAAGAAAAATATGTGCTATATGAGAGCTTAAGTGCTGGAATATGATAAGTGTGTTTAGATGTACTTGTTTCAAGTGAGGATATTGGGTTCAAAGGAGCCAAACTGGTTCCCCTGGAAGCTTGAGTTAAGGCTTCACTGAACAGAGGATTTATGCTCTCAGAAGCTCAGATAGCAGGATTGAGAGTGTCACAGTGCAAGTTTGAAACTGCAGCGTCTCCAGGATCATCCCTGGGCAGAGTGGGAAAGAATGTGATGAAGGAGCTTCTGAAGGTTGGATCTGGAGTAATTTCATTTGTGTTAATAGTAAGACTTTGTCTGCAAGCTGAGAGTTCACTAGCTGAAGTTCTCAAACACAGATGTGCAAACATGCAGAAAAAATTGATTCAAGCCAACCATCTCTGCAAGCAGCTCTTGGCTGCTGTGACCTCCTGCAGTTGGGCAAGGGGAGACAAGGCAAGGTGATCCAGGTGCCCAAGTTGTTTCACCTGCATAAAGATGATGGAAAGTTATTTTCTTTTTTAAAAGTTTTCAGTTTTTATGAGCGTTTCCTCTGAACACCATGAGAATTACTTGGATGATGTTCCTTTGAGGTGCTTTGTAGAAGTGCAAATTTCTATTTTCATACCAGGGTATCTGGTCCAGTCTGAATTACCTGGCGTTTTTTAACAATGCACGACTGACACTCAAACTAGTTTTGGCTAATTCTTGAAGGATTATTTTGGTGGCTGAATCCTTTGTGTCACAGGGGAAATAATCACAAAGCTTAGCTGCCTGAATGTAAGATGCAGTATTTTTCTGTCTTGCTTCTGAACAGAAAGGCTGACTCTGAAACTTTTGACTGCACATCAGAACCAGCTTATGGCACTTTATTTAGCAGAAATAGTAAACACAGGAGCAATCTGGGCCTGATGGATAGCTAAGGTCATAATAACTTCCATTGCAGCTGTTTTTTAATGGAGAGGGTGATTTCCTAGACAGATTCTTAGACCTGTACTTGGCTCGTGTGGCTCAAGGAGAAGTCCTTTTGGTTCAGAGTTGTACCTTTTGTCCTTTCTTGTCAAATTGGGAAAATGATGCTTTGTTTTGCCCTCATAAAGAATTCACCTGGTTTCCTCTCTGCATCCTAATTGCTCTCTAGAGAGCACTAAAGTGTGCTTAAGCATATTGTAACTGTTTGCTCGCAGCACCTGCTGTATGTGCAGTAATGCAAAGTGTTCAATCTCTGCCCTGTGCTGCAGGCTGGCATGATTCGCACGGACAAGGACGAGTTCTTCATCGAGCCTCTGGAGAGGGGGGCCCAGGAGGAGGAAGAGGGAGGAGGAAGAACACACGTGGTGTATCGCAGAGCAGCTGCCAGGAAGTGGCTTCCTGTGGAGAACATGGATACTGTGTACAAAGGTAAGGCAGGCTGTGGGATGAAGTGCAGCTGAAGGCACGTAGCCAATGTGATCTGCCACCTCTGGCTTTTTTATCCTGCAAAGTGGAAACGTGTCCTCTCTGCAAGGAGGGAAAAGTAGGGAATGAGTTGAACATTTTGTATGGGCTAAGCAAGCATTGCAGCAGCCAAAACCATCTCCAGGATGGTGGCACTGTCCTTGCCTTGAAGAGTTTCCTTGGCTCCAGAGATGGCCAACATAAAGTTGTGTGTTGCTAGAGGAGCAAAATGAACCACACCAACACCATGTAGTGCTAGAATAAGAAAGAAGGGCATTTATTCTCTGACCTCAATTTTTATAGATTCTGGACAGTGACCAGGGATTGGAGAGTAAGTTTACCACCTTTCCAATCACACTGGTCAAACCAAAACTCCATCAAGTGACATCTCTTAGAAGGGATGTGGTAAACAACTAATGTTTACAGAACATTCATGAGAAAGTAGACTACAGCTAAGAAAACACTCTCAGAAGGTTATAATTTCAGGGTGACAGTTGTGTGTTCCCCTGAGCCCTGGGTCAGAGCAGAGGGGGATGGTGGTGACACAGCAGTGCAGGGGTGGCTGTGGCTGCTGGGACAGGTGGCAGTGCTGGCTTTGCAAAGGCTGTGTTGGAAGGCTGCAGTCAGGACACTGAGGCTGGCATGACACATGGGCTTCATTGACAGTGTCTTCACTGGGCTGCGTTAGTCCCAAAAGGAAAATAATGATATCTCCAGTATAAACACAAACTTTCTTGATTTATTTATGTGTTGCAAAGTGTGGGATATAATGTACTAAGTATGTGATAGACAGTGATGGAATAACAAGAATTAAACATAAACACCCATTCTGTGTAGTGTTTTCTGTTTCTCTGATAACTGCTTGGTTATTGCACCTTTTTTTCTGAATAAATAAGGGATGCAAATCTGCTAAGTGGATGTTTTGACAGCTGATGTTAACACTGAAATTAACTGGGTCATTTGAGTGGAAACAACAAAACAGCTACATTTTTGTTCCAAATGTGTGTACCAAACTGCAGAGTTATTTGCTGCTTATACCCTAGTATTATCCTATTTCAGTATAATGGGGCTTCAAGTATAGGAAGGAAGGAACAGAGAGCCACAGGGACAAGGCACTGAAATTAGGGCCATACGAACAATATAAACTTCTCACTGTTCAGCTTGGAATAAGGATTAAAAAGAAAGCAAGCAATAACATTCAACCAAGTTCTTTTCTTCACTTTGCTTTGCTGAGTTCTTCTTGTTGCCTTTGTACTCACTGTGGAGCAGATCTGTGATAATGTAGGAGTCTGAGTGCCACAGTCACAGAAGGATTGGATGGTAGGTATGGTGGAAGTTGCTCTATTAGTGAATGTTTATAAAATTATTGCACCTTGGAAAATACCAGCCGCTCACTGTGTTTCCTCTTAAACAAAAGAGAGTTGATGTTGTTCACACCTTATGTCAGTATTTTTGGTTTCAGATGGTAAATATTCCTCAGGAGTAGGAGTCTGGTACACAGAAAAGCACAAACTGTAGATCAGCTGCAGTTACTGGCACCTGGTACCTGCTCAAGGAGGCTCTGACAGCAGTGTCTGAGTGCAGCCTGCACCTGGCAGCAAAGCCACACGCCGTGTCTGATGCCACCAGACTTGGTGTCTGTCACCTCACCTGTGTCGGGGCTGGAGTTTGTAAATTGTGGTAAAAAGGCACAAAGTAATCACAGCCACCAGCCAGCACTGTGGGATTGAAAAGCAAAAGGGAGGCTGAACTCGGGCAGGCTGGACTGAGAAGTAGCTGTGACCTTGTCTTGAACAGCAGGTGTTAGGGATAGGTAAGGATAGTTGTGATATTTTGGATTTTTAAATTAAGGACAAAATTATAAGGCTAGTCATCTTACCCATCACCTTTTGATTTGTAAATTTGATTAAAGATTAGTTTTTATTTTTTTTTAAAAAAACCCACTGTTACCAGAAATCAGTAAAAATAAAAACTGTACTGTGAAGGGGATTTTTCCCATGAAATTGTTGTTGCCTTTGACAAAAAAAGTGAACAACCACTCGAAAATGGTTTGTTCTCTACTTTTTATTAAACCTGGCTTCCCACCTCTGATTGTTCCAGGCAGAAGGCATGGATGGGATGTGCTTTCAGAAATTGTAATTTTATTTTCCACTTGGTCTTCTTCCAGAATGCAATGGGTTTTGGTTAACAAACACCAAAAAATTTAGTGATTGGGCATTGATAAGCACGCTCTGCTGTGTGTTTCTTTGGTCCTCTAAATGATTGATGGACTGTGCTAGGAAATACTTAGTAGGGCACTTTCAGCATGTTGTATCTGTTTAAAAAAAAAAAAAAAAGGTTAACCAAGAGCACTCCCCTCTTTCCAACATCCCTGGAGACAACTGCATTGTTGCCAAATCCCATAAATTTACATGTGATGAATTGTAACACTTGGACTATTTTTAAAGGTCCAGCCTCCAGGAATCTTATGAATATGTGATGACTTTTTTTTCCCCTAGGTGAGCTTCTGGTTCTTTTAACTGTGGATAAAAATTTTTAGTTCTGGCTGTGTAAATATTTTAAGGTAATGTGTGACAAACAAAGTTTATGTATTCCATAATTTTTAAAACAGCATCTTTTAAAATCTCATGATATGTTAATTTAATCCCATGATTTGGGAGGGGATTGTGAGTCATGATTTTTGAATGTTTTGGTTTGGATAGATAGATACAAATTCCTCATAAATATTCCTATCTTTGGCACTCTTTTCACAAGAAATAGGACAAGCTGTTCTCAGTGAAACAGGAGGGGAAGGAATTGAAAACTCCATGAACCTGGAGTTGAGAGGGTCAGGCACCATTTCAAGGTCTTGGGTCTGCAGTGGGCAGTGGCCACGCTGGACCTCACAAGGCACAAGGGTTTGGGATTTCCTGCTAAATGCAGTTATTTTGAGGGGTGCTTTGTTGAAGAACTCAATGGCCCAAGTCAATGTGCATCCCTCACAGCTGCCCAGACTGAGAGCTCCAGTACAGGGCTGCAAGGCAGTGGGACAAAGGTCCCTGAGGCTGAGGGGCAGCTGAGCTCCCCAAAAGGCAGCCAGGACTAATGGAAGATCCACTGATGTCTTGGGAGTGTGGATTTTAAAAAAAACCAACCCAACTTAAAAAAAAAAATTGCATTTTCTGCACCATGGAAATAAATTCTAAATTATGTCAACAGATGTGGTGAGATGGATGTGACAGCAGGGCTTTTCTAGCATTTTCCATGCACCGTTATCTGTTTTTTATATTATAATAAGAAAAATCAAGATTTTATTCCATCTATCTAAAAATTGTGAATAAACAAACCCCACAACCTCCTAAGCCCTGCAAAGATCAAGGTGTGCATCTTGTGTTATGAAGGCTCTGCTGACGTGCTGGGTTTTGAGAAGTGGAATGTGCAGGGAGAGATCTGCCCTGCCCTTACTCCAGACTGTGCCAGGTTTGCTTCTGCATTTACGTAAAACGTTATCAGAAGACTGGGAAATGTAACTACTTGTTTTGGCAACCTGAATAATTTGTTTTGACTGGTATGGGTTTGGGAGAATCACAGAGTATGGGGTGTAATATTTCTGCCTGGTCTTCCTCTCTCAAACAATGCTATTTGTTAATGTACTGGAAAAATGTAAGCATCATATTTTAGGCAAATAATAATCTTCAGCAGAGTGTGAAAGTCTGTGCAAGCTCGCTACAAATCAGGCTAATTATTTCAGAAAGAGAAATATTTTCATGTAATGGCTGAAATATTGCAGGTGTGGTGAGAATAAATCCTATTTTCTCTGGCAACTGCTTTTAGTGCTTGCCTACATATAATTATTTATTTTCCTCTAGATAAAAATAAGCAGCATGTTGAACATATTTTAATATTTCCAGTTGAATTCCTTCTTACAAATATGAGAAATGTTCCTTGATAGCAGTAAAACTACCTACATAATAGAACTGGAATTAAATAGGTAAGCTAGAGTGGGTTGTTTTTCCTCGTAACTGCTGGGGTTTTGCTTAAATGTTCTTTGGATGTTAACTGAAAAGATGGTAAGTATTTAATTAATGGTTATGATGAGGCCTGGAAAGCCAGCTTGATTTTTGCCTCTAAAGGCAGTCTGATTATCAGGCTTGTAAGCTTTAATATCACATTTCTCCAGCTAAATTACTGTGTCGGTTATGTTGATCAGCTGAGAGGAAATGATTCTACTAAAACTTCCTTAAGGTTTGCATTTGCACTAAAAATCGTTGTATAAGTCCTCTGCTCTGAATTTTATTGTATTACTTGATTGATGAGAAACAGAAACTCAGCTTTAGTGACAGTTTTATTTACTGTGCAGATGAAAGATGACCTTAGCCAAGAACAGTTTATTACTGACGAAGACAGTAAGGTAACTCCCCAAATGTGCTTAAACCAGAAAGCTGTTGTTTCTGCAAGTGCCAGTTAAATCCCTTGGAATGGCCAAACGCAGTCTGACACAAGTCCTGTCATGAACAGCTCTGGGCTGACAGGGTGGACAAACCCACAGCCTCTGCTGGAGACTTGTGACCCCTCCCCATGGCAGTACTTGGGATTGCTGGAGGTCAGACCTGCAGAGGGGCCATGCCTTGGTGCTGAATGATGTGATCTTTTAATGTGACCCTGTGATATACTTCCTGGGGCAAACCTCATCATTTTTTATTACTTTTTTATGGTAAATTTTTCAACCGTTTCCTCTTTCTTCTTTTCTCTTTTTTTTTTCCCCCTCCACATTGAGGGGTTCTAGCATCCCCCTGGCCATAAGCACATGCCAGTCAGATAAAAAGACAGAGATAATTTTCTGCTTCTACTCAATAGTGGTAGCCAGCTTCTTTCTGACAGACCCAAACCTCATCAGAGCAGAGCTGGTCCTCAGTCCTCTCACTGGCATCTCCTGGCCTTCCACAATGCAAAAGGACAACACTCTTTGCCATTTTGGAGCCCATTTGGGGCCAATTCACCAGGAGAGAAATCCATGTAAATTTAAGGTGAAAAAAACCCACTCTACAAGTTTTTTGAAAACATGAAAGTTAAAAATATGATAAAGTTGTAACAACTCAGTTGCCAGGGCTTTGCAGGTTTTGGAGATGATATTTCAGAGGAAGACTCCTCCATCATAGTCCATCAAACTGTCAATGCCATTGATTTACTAATGTATTCAAATGACTCTTTAGAAACCAACGTGCATCTGGTGTGTATTTTTCTGGATTGCCTGGAACAGCTCAGATTGGCTGCTGGCTGGCTGGTTGCCATTCTCATTTACACAAACTTTCCTGGTTACCTTTGTAGGGGAACAGTTTCTTCAGGAAACTGAAGTTTCTCCAAATCCAATCAATATTTCCTCTCAGCCTGCCCTCTTGCTGATTAATTACTGCTCCCTTATTTTGCAGTCAGTAAGACTCTGATGACAATATTTTTTGTCTCCTTCCTACATCATCTGTGCATGATAAATACATCTGTCTTTCTCTCCTGTCTTGGGTTTTCTCTGAATTCCACATTGCAGATTCACAGGGATTTCTGGGAAGAGGAAGATTAAGAATTCAGCTGCAAATCAGCTCTTGATTCAGAAACAAGGTTATGCACTCATGGGAAAAACAAATCTCAGGAGAAAGTGGTCTTAGGCCGTGGGATGTCACCCTTCCCAGCCATCTGCATTACAGCTGATGAGGCAGCTCTTTGCTGCACATTGCACAGGCAAATGAGATCCTTGCAATAATTTTGGGGAAAAATCTAAAGGTTTCTACTTTTACAATAGTGCAGTAAATCATGTAGGATGTAGGAAGACTAATGAACAGTGCTCTTAAATGTACTTTATAGGAAATGCAAGGACATAGCCTCTTTTTCTCTAGAGCTGATGGAGTTTTCTGCCATAGACTTTCTCAGTGAGTGGCCTTAGCTGGGCCACAGAATGGTGTCAGGTGAAAAGTCAGCCCTCCCAGTGCTTCTGGGATAGTCAGTTTCATTTTTCCTGGTAATAAAATTATTATGAAATGAATTTAATTTCTTCTTTCTTAATATCAGTAATTTTGCTCAGTTTTTTTGATAGGGATTTGCTCATGCAACTAATGATGCGTGGTGAGGCATATGCATATCAGGACCACAGCAAAGCTGTGTGGGCTACCTTAGCAGCGTGCTTTTTTGAATTTTGGAGTGCTTTGGGAAGTATATTGCATCTTCAAAGGATTTTTCTTTTAATTAAACATCTCCTTTTTCCAGGTGCTGTAAATCGCTTCTAGAATTATTGAACATTAAATAGTTTCTCATTATTATTTCTTCATTATATCAAATCTGTAGTTGCTGCAGCACCATTTTGTTTCACCAGGAACACAAATCCTCTTGTAGAGAGGTAAAAATTGGTGGGATGGCCTGGAGCTGGAGCAGAGCTGCCACCTGGGCCAGCTCCACTGCAGGTTGCTGGCACTGAGCTGTCATCTCCCTCTCTCACACACCCCACCAAACTGTAATAAACTGTTGCTGAACTATTATTATCTCCCTGGAATACACCAACATAATAATAGTACATGAAGAAGCTCAGTTTCTGTATTTGTCCCTGCCTTTCTCATTAGGCAACTTGGGATCCGTGCAGACTTTGAGGAAACACTTCAGTGCAGGCTCAGCTTTGAGCAGGTACTTAAATCAAATTGATTTCAGTGGGATTCAGGTACATACCTTAGACTAAATGTTTTTTTTTTATTCTGAATGGGTTTCTGTTGTGGTTATGAGGCAAGTTACTGGAGCAAGTTACTTCCATTCAGATATGCATCGATTGAGGGTGAGGGACTTAATTATTTGTACTTGTTTAAATATCACTGATCTGCCTATATCGACAGCTAACATAAATATAAAATTAATTTATTTCTCAACTGATGAGTTCATTTTAGCTTCTCTGCTAAATTCAAGCTCTATCAGGCTCTCCAAAATGACTGCTGAGAACAGCTCACAGCTGGAGTTGAATATTACCAAATGTTGCTAAATATAATAAAATTAAACTAAAGCTGATTTTTGTCTATAAAACAAGTTTCTGGTTCTCATATGAATACTCCTGTAAAATTTTTGTGATCAGCTCTGATGAACGTATTGAGTAAGTGCTCATTTTACTTTTCACATCCATCAATTCAGCTTTGGGGGTGTGTGAAACTGAGCTTGACTAATGACTTGTTTGTGTTTACATTTAGTCAACACTTGCTTATAAAGACAAAACATTTTCAGCAGATTTCATTGAAGTTCATTTTTATTCTTCCTTCTAATATCCATTGATCTCCCAAATCCTTAATGGATTTAGCCTCCAGTCTCCTGGGAGGAAAGAGAGAACAAAATATTTGCCTTTTGGACAAGAGTAACACAAACCTTGTTTTCACTGCAAGCTGACCCTGGCTCTTGCTGCTAACGGCCCTGTGGAAGGGCACAGTTCACTGGAGCAGCATTGGGAAGTCAGACTTTGCCTCCGGAGCCCCAGCCAGAGCTCTCGTGTGTGGGGGTGTGCAGCCGCCCACAGGCGTGTGGGGAGGCTTGCCTTATGAAAATGTATGTGCACACCCACAAGGTTTTTGCAAATTCACATTTACTGGTGTGTTTTTTTTGTGAAGTGTCATCCTGTTGGGGTTTGTTTATTTACAAACTGTGTTCGTGTTGTCCAACCTGCTGAGAAAAACAGAGGATGGCGAGGATCCAGCGGGTCCTGCCAGACTCAAAGAGGGAGAACTTGTTCAGAGAAAGACCTAAATAGTCTGTCCTGACAAAGTGAAAGTGTTCTGCAACCTGTATCTGTGTTTAGGAAATGGATTCTGAAAGTGAGAATTCAAAAATATGGGTAGCATGTAGTGTTTGCTGTTTTGTACCATGGGATTCAAACTCTGTGTTTAAAAACAATACACAAAATAGCATCTGGTAGGCACCACTAAAATAAGCTCTAGTAGAAAATGCAGATAAGCATTTTCAGTTTAAAATGTTTTATGACAAAATGTGGCAGAGCTTTTGTCTGCTGTCCATGATGATGATGCAGGGGTTTGATGAGGCTGAAAGACATCATCTAGTGAAAGCGATGGGCAAGCCCAGAGCTGCAAAGAGATGCATATCCTGCAAACCATCTACATTTCTATAATTTCTCACAACAGGATAGCCACATGTGAGGCCTTGTGAAGTGGTCTGAGGATTAAAAAATGTATTCCAGCTGGTTGTGACTGTTCTCAGCTGTGTGAGATGTGCTCCTCATGGGCCAGCCAGGGCAGCAGTGCTGTGTGGTGCTGTTATCTTTGTGCTTGCAGCAGGGGCACTGGAAGGGTCTCTGCATTTAGGGTGGTGTGAGCCCAGCTGGAGAATGAGAAACAAATGGCTTGGTCTTTATCTGCCCTGATTTACATGTTTGCCACCAAACACTTCCCTACATCCCTGTGTTGCTCATGAGCTCAGTGCTGGTTTAAAGGAGAGCCTTTCAGTGCCCCAGAACTGGTGCTGCAGTCAGTCATTCTTGGGCACCTTCAAAGCAAAAGCCACTGCATATGGTGAGTTCTGCAGCATATAATGTATTTAATCATTGCATTATGCACTGCTCCATTTAAAAGCTGTTCTTCCCCCTGCCCTAAAGCCAGAGCCAGGATTCCTGCTTGTCCTGCCTCCCCCTTGCAGCCACAGATCCTGTGTGGGTCAGTGAGACACAGCAGGGCTGGGGGAGCTCAGCAGTCTGTACTGGGGGAGCTGGCAGGATGGAGGACACAGAGCACTTCTGCCTTTTGTAGACAGGGTGACAGGAGGATGCAGCTTTCTGGATGAGATTCTGCCCCTGGTGTGTGCCAGTGCAGGGATGAGCAGGGAAGCTCGTGCTTCTTGGATGTTTATGCTTTAGCCAAGCATGTGTTCCACTCTGCAGGAGGGGCAGTGCACCTGTGGTAACCTGCTGGTTGGTATGAATGAGGTGCCTGGTCCGCCCAGCCTTGGTTTTTAGCTAAAGCCTGCGTTGGGTAATAACTTTCCATAACCATTTTGTGACTGTTCCTTGTTTTTGTTGGTACTTTTTGTGTTTTGAGTTCCCTAAGCAGTGCTTGGGGCTGCTTGGACTTTTTAGGTAAAAATAACTTTCATTTGAAGAACGAGCAACAGCAGTGTTAATTTTCCTTTCAGCTAGTACAAGGCTGTTTTCCCTTGTGCTTTTCTGAAATTCTAAAAGGCAAGAATGTCTTAGCTCAGGAGGAAAACAGCAAAGTTTTTGATTTGATAGTTGCTTTGAATCTGCAGTTTGGTAACTCTAGTGAATGAATTTCTTCTTGAAAATTTGTGGTTTTCCATAGAGCAGAAACACTGTTTTGAAACAGCGGATAAGTGGGGTAAAGCAGTAACAGAAACTGTTACTGCAAACTATGAGTGCAACTTCTGCTTTTTCTAAATGATTGTGCTACAAATGATTTATAATTATTTTTCTGAATATTTTGTCCCAAACTGTGTAGAGCATGAAGTCCCACATACATGCTTGCTGGTAATAGTTTGAATTTAAATATCTTTGCTCATTTGAATATAAACCTTGGGAGTTGTTTTAGTTAACATTTGCATATTAGATTACAAATGGTCTGTCAGCAGGACTGGCTTGGACCATGATGTATTTTCAAGCCAAACAATGACTATTTGTTAATATAGAGGCATTTTCTTGATCGCTGCAACACTGCCTGCACACACCTGCGTCCTGAAACTCCATTACTGAAACTTTACTATTGCAATAAGAGCAAAAGCATGGTCTGGATTAAAGCAGTGTAACACCATGCTCATGACAGACCAGTCCCCTCTCTCACTGGCCACAGTCTCTTGCCAGCTGTTGCTATCTGAGCCTCATTGCTGGAAGGGATGCAGCCACCAGCTGAAAGCTGTTAGATGTTCCAGCAGAGCCAAGGCAGGCAGCTGAATCACTGCATTGCTTTCCTCAATGCCCATGGAGACCCTGGGCTCCACTGGCTGCATTTCTTGAAAAAGACCCTCAGAGAGTGGCACCTGATTCTGGTGTCCACTTGTCCCATCCCCGTGCAAAAGGTGAAGTCTATGGAGACCCAACAGGTTCTCGATTTTCTATATGATATTGTTGCTCAGCTCATGGAACTGCAATGCTTGTTAATGGGTTAAATACTGTGTATTTCATTTGTCAGGAGGTTCTTTGATTAAAAGCCTGAGATGCATCTTTGCTCTTCCTTTTATCTCTGAGTTTTTGTGCAGTTGCTTCCTTATTCCAGCTCTGTGTGTGTGCTTGGACCATCTGGCACGGCTCGGCTGCCTGTCAGCGTGTGCTGCTTTCAAGGGGAAAAATTATTAACCACAATCTGGACAGTGAGGGGGTTAGGGATGGGTTTCATTTCTGCTTCAGAGCTGATGGTTCTGCAGGTAGGCAGTTCTTCAGGGCAGGCATCTCAGCAGCCTTTTGCAGCTTTGCCTGATGGGTGTGTGAGGAAGGGTGGCCAGAAATCCCACAGGACCAGGTGCAGGGGAGGAGCTGGGAGCAGCGATCCTTGGTGGCCCAGCCCTGCAGTCCCTCACTGCTGTCCTGCTGCAGGAGCCTCATGGTGGTGAGGATCACCTTCTTTAGCACTGCTGAGCCCCAGACTGTTGTCCTTGGATCAAATTTAATTTCCCTGGACTCTGCTCCACTTTGCAGGGGTTGGCCATTACAGACTGTCAGTTTTAGGAGACATGGATTGGGTTTTTTTTCCTGGTAACACTAATATTTTAGCATTGCTTCAACAGTCACAGCCTTGTAAACAGTGGAGTGATTATTTACTGAACATTTGAGGAAGGATTCTTTTACCCAAAAAGTGAGTTGCACATAAGACATGCTCAGTCTTAAAATAACCTGGAAAGACAAGCCTAATGGTGGTTTCTATGAACTGCCACCTGTGGGAATTTTTTTAACTTGTAATCTTCTCAGGTATCTGTGCACTTTGTGACCATGTCTGTTTTCCTGTCAAGGAGATCTTTTTTCCTGTCGTACATGTGGAGGCATATTGCAGCTGTTGAAGGCGTTTGCAGATTGTGAATGGTAAGAGACGCTAAAAAATGTTTTGTGCCTGAAGCAGTTGCCTCCAAAACACCCATCCCTGCACCTCCAAAAACCACCTTGCATGCTTTGCAGGGAAAGTTTACCTTGTTGCTGCAAGGCTTTTAGAAAACCTTTTAAATAAATAATAAATATGAAAATTTTTTTTATTTTCTCTGTCTCATATTTCTTTTTCTTTTGTGAAGTATTTTAGAAATAAATGGGTGGTGTGGTTTAAAGTGACGCAGGTTTTTCAATGGGTCTTTGGAGGTGGGGAGTCATGACATTTTGGAAATGCTGTTCTTCCACAGACCAGCAAACCCAGGTCACTTCATGGGAAAGCATCTGGTGCTACTGGTAGCAACAGCATCTAAATAGTGACATGAGAGGCTGCCCTTGCCTGACTATTAAAATATATGAAATTAGCAACCACTGACAGCTACCTCTTGTGAGCTGGGTTTTGTTATTGCTGAGTGGGCAGCAATCCTGTTTGTCTAATTGAGCTTTGCTGGATCATAGTGTTCAGAGTTCATTCATCATACTGGGTTTCTTTCTTTCTGGGGCTTTCCATTTTTAGAGAGACCCTGTTATATATAGTAATGAACACACTGCAGTCGTGCATGCCTTTTTCCCTGTGGAGCAGGGCAGAAGTTTGGATCTCGTTTTACTGAGTTCTTGTTTACGTTTTATTCACAATGAAACTGGGGATGCCAAACCCTAGATATTTGGGGCTTGTATCTATTTGTTATGTGGCTTTTCAAGCAGATTTTTTCTTCTATGCATCAAAAAATGTATTTCTTGAGGTTGGGAAATCAGAGCTTTCAGGGGCCTGAGCTTAAAATGATATATTGTCTAAAGCCATAGATTAAATCTCTGCTTGAGTCCTTGTTCCCAGACTTGCTGGCTGTTCTTTTTGCCAGTTCAATGTAGCCTTTTCCCAGTCCCTCTTAAGAAAGTATTAACTAAAGAGCAGGCTGAAAATCATACATGTTCACTTCATATCCTACTGGCAAGCTGAAAATTTTCTGCTTGTTTTTCTTTAAGCACAGCCTCTGGAGACTTGTTTAACTAGGGAATGGTTGCAAAGAAGCAGCCCAAAGGCTCCAGCTGAGGGTATTGAATGTCCTAGGAAGTCCAAAAAAGCTGCTCCAACTTCAGTGGAATAAAATATAACAAAAGGGGAAAATCCTATTTTGAGTCACTGTAAGAAGACTTGAATATAATTTCTAAATTTCCAGGTATTTTTCTAGGATATCCCAATTAAATGTGTGCAGAGAGATGGATAGTATTGACATTTCCATGGCAACCCATTGTAGCATTTCAGATATTAACCTGCAGGTCATATATTACTGAAGCAGAATATTTTTGGAAGACTGGCAAAATCTATCAGTGTACTCAAAATGTGCAGGCAACAGCATAGCAACAAAATGCAGATGAGAAAACACAGGCTTTGGAATAAAATCTGTGCTTTAAAGTTAAGTGGAAGTTTTGTTTGACTTCACTGGAGGTGAGTAACATCACATTCCAGCCCCAAGGGGTTAATTAATTGCTGCCATTTTTTGGCTGTGGGTCTGGTGTGTATTTGTGGCTGGGTATGGAAAAGAGATGAGATGATTGCAAAAATGCTGTAGCAACTCTTATCCTTTAATTCCAGGCTCTAACAGATTTTGGGGAGTCTGAGGTGGCCCTTTGTGCTTCTGTTCAGCTGGTGATGGTGGTGGGGATATGGGTGGGAAGGGCATGTGGCTGGGGTTAGTTAAGCCTTAGACCTCTGTGGAGGTGTTTACTGGTCCATAATGATGGATTGCCCACTGTTCCACATGGGAGCCTCTTGCCAGACGTCCTGGAGAGAATTAGATGTTCTTTTGTGCTGCTGAAACCCTGGAGAAAAGCACTGGCAAAGGGCAGAGTGTTCCTTGCAAGGAAACTGGTGTGTCTCTGGTATCTGGAGATTTGCAGCAGATCAGATTGATTGCACTGGTAGGATTTACAGACCTTGTGGGTCTCAGGTCAGACAGCTGGAAAGCCTGATTGTCCCTGAAGTGACAGCAGAGGCATTTCCAAGAGTCTTTGGAAGAAAGAATCCCCTTTGATAGGAGGCCACATTTCTTCCTTAAGATTATTTCAGCTTTTAAAAGTTTTTTAAAGGAGAACTTGGAGTCTTTGCAATGTGAGATGGAACTGTAGTCCCACCCAATAAATTACAGTGTCTCTTTCAATACCCCTGTAGGCAAGGCGTGCTATGTGATAGCTAATTCTCACAGACCTTATACGAATGCCTTTGCTGGGAACTGCCTTTGTAATAATGAATTATTGGTTGGCAAGTGGATAGGGTTCAGCCAAGCCATGCACTTGATCCTGTTCACACTGATTTTAATGGAAAAATTCCCAGTGAGTTTAGTGGGGGCAGACCCAGTGCAAGGCTGTGGGAAACTGGATGTCTGAATTTGCCTGAACTGCAAAGTGTCTTTACTTCTCTTTAGATAAGTTTTGTACCTTCTGGTTTCATTATTTACTTTGAGATTTTGTAAGTTATGTTAAGAACTGAGCATTGAAAACATGACCTATGTATTGCTAATGATTGAGTGTATGTATGGACATGATGGAACGGACCCAGGCATTCCTAATGAGGCTACAATGCCCAGGTGCTTGTTCTCTAACATTCCTTTTATGTCTGTTGAGAGACATAATTCATATTGAAGCATGTTTCATTCTTCATGAAAAATTATCAGAGCCCCTTTGAAAATATATTTATTTCCCCCTGGTTTCCCACTGTACTGCCTGCAGAGTTTTTGTGCTTTATGCTGCTTTCCAGTTGCAGCAGATGTGCTTTCACCATTTAGAACACAAATACTTGTGACACTGTCATAGACATTCATCTCATTTGCTCAGAATTCAGGCAGAATCTTTTCCTGCCTTTAACGTTTCGACCACCAGGAGATGGGTTTTTCCCTCCACACTTATGCTTTGTCAAAACCCTCCCTTATAGCAAGAAACACATCATTAGTTTCAACCAGTTCAGCCAATTTGTCATTAATGAACCACATAAGAAGCTTCTGGATCATAAGTGACCAGGTTATTTGTCATGGGATTTCAGTGCTGCTCCTTTTTGTTTTAATGAGCATTGTCCTTCTTCTCTCACCTGGTCAGGTGTGCCTTCCTCCAGCTTTTGTTAGATGCATTCAGAGATGGGGGTCTTATTTTTTTAAACTTGTCAGTAACAATTGCACCTCCATTCCTCCTTGTGCTTTCCAATTAAATAACTTTCTGAATTTTCTTTGTACAGCTCTCTCTTTGGATATGCACTTCACTGTGCTCAATCTCATTTTTCCATTCATACTTTGTTTTTAATCCAATTTCCAGGAAATGCATAGTGCCTTCTTTTCCTATAGTACTTTCCAAAAATCACTGCTTTTTTTGCATGTATCTTTTCATCCTTCTGCTGCAATTTTCTGAAAGCTTCTCAACTGATTTCAATAATTGATTGAATTCATATTGGGCTGTGCTTCTGAATGTGTCTTCAATTCACCAAAATTATTTCAGCTCTACAGTGTAGCTGCAAGAAGTCTAAAATTTTGACTCATCAACTCTGTTAATGCTTGTCCTTCTACTTCCTTTCTTTTTGTCTTGTCCAGGTGAGCCACTTTTTTTTTTTCTCCTTTATTTTTTTAACAACAGTTGGTCTAGTTTAGGTCTCCTAATGATGTCTTGGTGATTCCTGTGTTTCCCAGATATCATTGTATCTTTCAGGCTTCTCATTCATGTTTTCCAAGGAACTTATCATGCCTCCTCAGTGTTTTCACCACTTTATGCCAAGATGTCATATTGCACGAGGCCTTTTACTGCACTCATTTTTTGTTCTCCCAATTTTTAGTGAAATTGTTGGAGGAATTTGATATTGTGTTAGCATTTAGAAGACTTTCGCATTCATGGGCAAATTTGGCTTGAAACACAAAACCTTGCTCCCCAAATCCCAAAATACCCATTAAATCTAAGCAAGGCACCTCTTAATTCTGATAAAGCTAAAAGGGATAGAAACAGACTTCCTGGGCACTAACACCAAAAACATTCTTTAGTATTGGTCTCTCCACATTCTTCCAGAAGCCATTGTCATGTGCAAATACCTTTCTCACTTCCTTCATAATAAAGGTAAATAGTTCAAATTTTTAAAAACAAGCTTCAAGTTCTTCAGATACCCAGGAGAAATCATTGTCTTCAGCCTTTATAGAAGGGATCTCAAGAAGATAATTTTATTGACTTCAGGATCTGAAGGGAGAATCAATAA
This sequence comes from Anthoscopus minutus, assembly GCA_013399455.1. Classification (NCBI taxonomy): domain Eukaryota; kingdom Metazoa; phylum Chordata; class Aves; order Passeriformes; family Paridae; genus Anthoscopus; species Anthoscopus minutus. Next base: position 95,215 of record VWYI01046931.1, read on the forward strand.
GGCACCTACAGACATTGAAGCTCCTGGTCTGACCTCTGTATTCCCATTAGCTACTCTCCTCTTGTTTGTCCTTCTCACAGTCACCTTAATGACAGTGTAAACCCATGGACTTAATTTCATTTCACGTTTTTGCTCTTAAGAAACCCCCACAAAGCACTTAACAGGATGTTTCAGAAACACTGCCAAGATCTCGGGGTGAATTTCCTTCCCTTGGAAGTGCTGACCTCAGGCTGGAAGAGGAGGCTGCTCTGGAAATCCAGCTGGGATCTGCTCTCCCTTTGCAGAGGGGTCTAAAGACACTCCACAGCTGCAGGTGCTTCCTTTGCTGCGGGCTCTTGCCCTTTGCAAAGAGAAAACTCTTGTGCTTAGAGCGTGGCCGTGTGGTGCCCTGTCCCTGCCAGCCGAGGGACTGCACTGGCTCCTGGGCAGGCTGGGTGAGGACAGCACAACTCCCCTGATCCCTGGGGAAGAGCAGCTCTGCTGCATGCCCTGTGCAATGCTGCCCTGCCAGCAGGGTGGAATGGCACGGAGAGGAGTGAGGAAGCAAGGCAGGAGTGCCATTTAGTGTCTGGTTGCACAGAGAACTGTATGCTTGCAATATGTTTTACCTTCTGCCGGCAGTTCTGGTGTGAAAAGCAGCATAACTTAATTAGGCAGTGTCAAGATACTCAAATCTTCCAATCTGCCTTCCAATCTGAAGTGTTCTTTGCTGATTTAGCTGTATCTTACAAGAAGTTTATATGCTTATGGCTAAATGATTGAGTTGCATGAAAAATTTCAGTGTCACCTGATTTTTGATGGATTTTTTAATAGGACTTGGACAAATCTGTCAGGCTCTGTGGATCATCATTCTGTCAGGATTTTCCAAAAAGGGATCTGTGTGTGCTTTGACCAGAGTGAATGTGCGATATCCAAGTTGTGTGGGATTTGATATGCAGGGCTGGGATTTGGTGTGCTGCATGTCCTGCAGCACAGGTCCACCTACATTCTGTAATCCCAGTACAGACCAGTTACATCCTGCTTGCTGCACGTGCTTGGGAGGTTTCAGAGCACACTCAACCTGTGAAACTGAATTCTGAAAGAATGTCCCAAGTTTACTGGGTACGTGTGTGGCTCACTCGTTCCTGTACCCTGCAGCTGTACCAGATTTTCTGGGTTTCTGGAGCTGGCCAGTGCTTTTCCTTGGAGGAGTGGTTCGAAACACCCATAGCTTGGTCAGGCATCTGGACATTCAGAAATGTGAAGCAAACAGCCAGTGTTCTCTGTTCCACCTGGGCCAAATTTTTGGGAAGATAAGGAGCAGAAGCAGGAGAAAACCTGGATGAACAAAATAATGTCGAAATCTTGGTCCCAAGGATGTACTGTTCACAAGGATTTTGTTAGCTCTGTGCTAGATAAGAATCAACTTTCAGTGGGTTTTGGGTCATGTTGTTCAACAAGATGAAGCTTTCTTTGCTAAACTTAGAATGAAGACAAAAGGAAGTTGTTATTGGTTAAAGAATTCTTTTCTTACTAGAACCATCTTCCCCTGAAATATGAAAGATCCTTTCCAAATGCAAAAGTTATGCAAACATGTCTGAATATAGAAGTGAAACTGGAAAGCAGTGGGTTTCTTCTGCCAGTTTTGCAGGAGGCCACCCACAAAGGTATATCTTATTTTTTTCTCTTTCTAGTTTTGTTTTTTTCCTTTCTGGAAAAATACAGAAAAATTTTGGCCAAAACGAGAGCCTATTTTGATTTTATAGCTTTTCTTATCAAAGCAGGACTGAAATTTAGCTTGAATTTTCCAAGTATAATTAGATGAAGGAAAAAAAAGTTGCAGATTTGGTGCAAAATGGTTTATCGCCAAGGCTTTAAGTTCTTACTTAGATAAATTCATATATATTAGCCTTTATCTACATGAAATGGAGAAGCATTTAGTCAGACCATTTGGTGTAAGCCATTTGCTGTGCTATTAGTTGGAGCTGACTGTATTTTTGTCCTTGCTTTGAGTGTTTGATAATGGTTTGCTGTCTTAAAATCAAAGTCTTGTTTTGATTTGATATTTCCAATCTGTTTCTTGACAGCGGTATTCTCAAATTTTACTTGTCTTTAAGAGGCTGTTACTTTTTATTCTGCATATTTACTCCCTCTGGCCAAATGGGCAGGAAATGTACTTAATTTCTGTGTAACCCATAGAAATGCAGGATTCCCTGTGGAGGAACACTGCAGTGCTTGCAACCCACCCTGCTCTCTTCACATCTGTCTCTCCTCGTGCCGCTCTGCCTTCCATTGATGGATGATCTCTCAGCACAAGCAAAACTGCAGAAATGCAGTTAGAATGTGAGTTGTTTATCGTTTGTTTAGATTCAGAAGCCAGATATTCCAGATCTCTGCAGTCACTTGTGCAGCAGTGTCAGTATCCTCTGTCTGCTACGGAAATGATCTCCTTGGTCCTTTGGTGCGCCCTGAGCCCCTGTCCCACCACTCCCTCCTGTGCACTCTTCAGACTCATTTAGCAGAATTCCAGAGGAAGAAATTCAGCAATTTCCACTTGGAGCCTGCATTGTGGTCTAAATGATCTCACTGCTTAAAAATGTTTTCTTGGGTCTAAGTTTAATAATTTTTCACAATCTATCCTTTGTAGCTAACCCTCCCCCACTTTCTTCTTAAAAAAAATCCCTTCCCTTCCATGTGCCAGTGTTTTGTCGACATATAAGCCGTTATCAGGTTGTCTCAGCCATCTTTCAATCAAGATGTACTTTTTAGTTCCTGTAGATCATTATTTTTTTTTTCATCTTTATGTAAATACAGAAATCGTACTAATGTAACCTCCTGTAGTTAAAATGATGCAACCTCACTGGTGTCGTTGTGTAATGTGGTTCTGTGGGAAGACAAACTCTGCCTGGGATAAGGCACCTTTATCCCAGTACTCACACTGGTGCTTGTGCTGATAATTATCACCCAGAAGGTAAGTGACCTAGGACAATAAACCAGGAGGATGCCTTTAAATGAACAAAGATTTCCACACCCTTAAAACAAGAAAAATTTAGCAATGGGTAGGCAGCTTGGCAGCAGAGTCCTCAGTTGAGTAAAAGTGTGTCCTTGAGCAGAGTTCATGTTCTGCTGTGGTTTGGTGATGTTGGATGGAGGAATGATTCTTATTCATACATTTGTATTCCCAAATAAGTCTCAGTGATTAAAACATCCTGACTGAGCAGAGTTGTTTTTTATGGATTCAAAACTGGGACGAAGTAATGTTCAAATGTAGAGGCTGCTGTTAATCCTGCAGTGCTGTTTTGACACTGGGTGTAGTTATTTTCTGTAAGGGATGCTTTTCCAGAAGCGTTGTGGTGTTGGAATGGCATCAAATCCTGACTTTGAATTAAAGAAAGGTTTCAGGGTTAATCAAATATAATGGCGACCAAAACCCTTAACAACGTGAGTGTTGAATTCCTAGGTCTGTGTCATAGGGAGGCTTTTAAAGATTTGGAGTCATGAACTCCTTTCAATTACACTGATGATGGTCCAGAATTCTTCAAGGATATTGAGTTTATTGAGATTGCACTAAATATCTACCAGCACAACTGAGAGTTAATTCTAGTCCCACCTTTTTCTCTTCCATGTGCTAGATCATCTCAAAAAATGAGGAAAATGTGGTTGATTGCAAAGAGAAAAGTAGTTCATTAAATGTCTGTGCTGTGGTGTATATGAACTAAAACAGGAACTGATGCCAGAAAGTTACTAGCTAATATAGCCAACCCCAACCTATTTCTTTAAATGGTTTGCTCATCAATTCACTGCAGTCTTTGATTTTTTAAATTATGATTTATTAAATCATAAATGTCAATAACACTTAAAGGATAGATATTATCTAAAAAATGTGTTATCCAAAATAATGAATCCTTTATTGTTTCTAGAAATGGTGCAGTAAAAATCTGTGTTCAATGCTAATCATATATTAAGTCTAAGGTGTTTAGATTTGAGAATCTTCTGGTTATCTGTGATTACCCTGTAAGTGACTCTGTTGCAGTGACGCTGAGAACCAGACATCTCTCCACAGAGTATGGCCTCAACGCCTCTGAGGGTACTTCCCAGTATGAATGTGTTTTGTTATTACCAATAATAAAAACAGATGCATATGCAGTAGTTCTGTTTGTGCTACATCTGCATTGCCTCCTCTTTAAACATTTGCACCAAGAAGTTTTTGCCAAGAGCAGGACAGACTGGCCAGGACAGGCCCAGTGGCACTGGCTTGGGCAGCTGCCATCCATGTAATCCTGGAGAAATCTACCTAAATCCTCCAAATCAGAATTTCATGCTCCTCTATGAAGCTGGGTGTGAAATTTTAATTTGCACTTGTCAGTCTGAAGTAAGGGGAAAAGGGAAAGCAAAAAATAAAAGGCATATGATAAATTTCACACTTTCCCCTGAAGAAAGCAGCGCGGTTCTTTCCTGCGGGCGCCTCAATGAATCTCCGTGTGGGCAGCTGGAAGCTGGCGGTTTATCTGGAGAGATGGCACAGTTGTAAGCAGAGTGGGTAGTGTCAGCTATTGCTGAGTTTACATGATGCTTCCTATTATTGAATTCGGATTTAATTTTGCTAAAAATTTGCCAGACCTTCCTGGTTTGGGCCGAAGGTTTTTGTGTCAGGTGTCTGCCAGGGCTGAGTTGAGCTGCAGGCTTAGGGCAGATTGGCTTTTGGCAGTGCTGTTCAGGCCGTGCTTAATGAAAGAGTAAAAAAGGCTTTCCAGGGAGAAGCTACTTTGTGTTTTGTTTTCTGTTTGCTCTCCAGGGTTTCATCCCTGCCCTGATGAATGAACTTTCTCCAGGGTTTCTCTCTGATGCTCTAAGTTTCACAGCCACTAATGCGTCTGGTTTGTTAGCCCTCCTCAAGAAGAGTGTTTTTTCCACATCTTACACAGGAGAGAACCAAGTAACCAGTGGTTGGAGCTGGAATTTCCCTTGTGTTCTGAGTGGCCCATTTGAGGCACCTTTTTTATGAGTGCTTTAAATAGTCAGAATACACTGAGCAACTGTAATGCCCAGATGCAGACTGTGGAGGCTTTTGAAAATCCAAGGCTGATGTTTCAGGCCAGATGGCTACAGTACATACTTAGTGGTACCTGCACAGGAAAATCTTTGTGGTGCATGTGATAAGAGCAGAATTTGCTTCTCCAGCACATCAGTTTGTATCCCTTCCTTAGACACTTCTGAACATGCTTCTCATTTTTTGCAACATGTGATAAAAGATATTCTGTGGAAAATTATTTCCTGTTCGCTCCTGAATCATGTCTGTGCATGTTTATTGCCTGCACAGTCAAGGGTTCAAGGGAAGAAAGAGTATGTGAAGATCTATAAATCTGCATCATAATACATCAGGGTAGGGCTTCAGGGTCACATGAACATTATTAAAGAAAGCCTTAGACACTGATGCTTTAGGAATGCTATTTAAACATAGGATTTCTATTTTTCGGTATTAGAGAGCTAAAAGGATCATCTGCAATTTTGTTTCCCATTGCTGTGATTCAAAGTGTTTTCTGATGGATTGCTGGGCAGTGATTGATTCCTGAAATACTTCCAGTGAGAGTTCATCCACAGCTCAGTGAAATCCAGGCTGCTGGAGAAGGCCTAAATAATCTATAGTTATCCTATGGATAAGTGGTGTTGCAAATGTCATATTATAAATGTCTGGGCTTCTTTGATTTTCCTTATTTCAAAAAATGTTGCTCTTCAAAATGCAGTATCAAAGGATGTGCATTAAAATACTTAGTCGTAGAGTTTTTCCTTTGCCCTGATAATTTTCTAGAAATTTGGCTGACAACCACTGCTTTCCTCTGGAAAAGAACTCAGAGCCTTTTGTTGGTGTCTTTTTCTGAATCACTGTCAGGAGATGCCTTTTCATCCTTGTTGACTGTTTAGAGAATCTCAGGTGAGCAGATTCCTGAACAGCCAGCTGCATCAGATGCTCCAGCTGGGCACAATGACTCATTCCATGGATAGTGACCCAGTTTGGCTTCTCTGCAGGGGAAGGTGTGTGAGAGATTCAGAGAGGGTGTTGTAAGGATAACAACAGCCATGGACCTGGGTGTGTCAGGGAAATTCCACTACATCTGTGTAGTGTTTTTATAGGACAGACCTCTGGTACAGCAGATTCCAGGATGGAAAGGAGCTCATGAGAAGCTAAGCTTTCCTTAAGCATACACAACTGACTCGACCTTCCTACGGGATGTACTGAGTGGATGGCTCTTAAGGGTGTGTAACACATACACAAATATGGAAATATATAAAAGGCTTCTCACTGGGGTGGGTGCATGAAGTTAGTGCAGGATTTCAATGGCCAATTTCCTGGAGCTTATGAGCAAAGGCTGTGGATGTAGCAAAAAGACAGCGGAGTCAACCAGAAATTATTATTCTCCTGAAAAGAATAAGGGCAAACCAGCCCATCTCATTTGCTGAGTTAAAAAGTTTCAGCTTCCTTCTTAATTCATTGAGCTAATATTGAGGAGTTCTTAGAGCTTATATGGGCAAGAAGGTACCTTTCCAAATGTTTCTTGTAAAGATGCCAGTGGTAGAAGGATGTTTGGCAGGATGGGAGGGCAGTACAGGTATGCTTCATGTGGGTATGGGAAAACAAAATTTAATAAATAACATTTTTTCGTTCATTGCTAAAAATTCTATTTTATTTTAAAATCTTATCTAATAAAATTATATTTTATTCTAAAATCTTATCTAAACCAACTTGCTTTCATGGATGTTTTTCTAAAGTTAATCTAGATTTTTTCAGTTAAAAAATATTTTCAAGTAAAGCAACATATGTCTAAGGAATGAAAAGACAGTTAAATTGCCTCTATACTCCACAGCTTAATTAGTGAAAATAGTGTATGTTTTATGCAGAGCAAAGAGCTGTGTTGGCTTTTGTGACTCTTAGATGCAAGATTTGACAGCTTGAATGTAGGTTAACAGAGATTTAGTTCATTAGTGATACTAAGAAAGCAATTACAGTTTCTAGAAGACAGGTAAAGTCTCCAGTGACAGATTTTTAGGTTGTTGGCATTTGTTGCTCTGGGTGAGTGAAAGACTCTTTCATGTCTGTCTGTCTGTCTGTCTATCTATCTATCTGTCATCTTCAGGGAGAGTTAAATGCACAAGCTGATGGCCAGGAGAAGAAGTAAATAACTGCTTCAGTTGTCACTTATGACTGCTAAATTCTTAGTGTGACAGCTGCTATCCAAGGACTAAATATGAATCCTAATTTTTCTCCACCTTCCCCACTATAGAGTTCAACGAAGATTTTTTTTTTTCCTGTTCTACATTATTTAGGAATGGGTTTGATGAGAATCAAAACTTTTTTATGTCTCAATAGAAAAAGAGGTTTCCTAGTTGGTCTTTTAGGCCAATGAGAGACAAGACTTCTTTTTCACAAATGTTTTCCTTCTTTTTTTCCCCTCAGCCCATGAAATCCTGCTGAAAGCCCCTTCACAGCAGTTCTCATGAAGGACTCTGCCTGGATGTATTTGAGTCCCCTTCAGATGTTCTTAGCACATCATCTTTCCACAGAGAATCAACATCAAAGCTGAGCATCTCTTACACAGGCAGTTGACTTTGGCAATCTATAGAAGGGAAATCAAACTTCATAGCCAGATTGGGTAGCTTGAAGAGAACAAGCATCCTGATTATTTTTCTACTGAGTTTAACAGGTGACCTACATTTTTGAAGGTACCTGCTAAGTTACAATTTTTATACATCTGCAAAGGCCTTGTTTTCAAAAATTGCTGATTCATGCCTGCTGGAGAAGTCAGGCTTACTGAAGACATTTTAGACACCGAAAAGCACTCGTAGCCTGAGAACATCCCAATTACTGAGATTGTGTTTGGATTTTGATAGATAAAACTATTTCACTAGACAGTGTAAAACACTAGTAATGCTTTAAAAATATAATTGGTTTAAGACTAAAGTCTAACATAAGGATGAAGTCAACTATCCTTTATTGCAATAAAATGAATTTTCATTTCTGTTGCTAATCATACTGAAAGCAATCTCGGGTCACTGGAAGGCCATTAGATGTTTCCTTCATGAGTTTTAAAGTACTGCAACTTTATACTGTTCTTAATTCTCTGAATTAAAAAAAAATGCATAAATCAAGCCTGAATGGGCCCTAAATACACACTAAAAATAGTCTGGGATGCATCTGACCTTTTCACAGTGGGTGGAAATCTGCCTGCTGCCAGCTGTTTATTTAAACCAGTGATACTGATTTTCTAGCAAAAGTTACCAGTGATGGTAGGAAGGGAGAGCTGGCAGGAGTTCAGCCCTAAAGTATTAAACTCTCATGTGACAGGACACAGAAAAATAAATAGCAGCACCTTTCAATGATCAAAATTTTGATCCCTGAATAAAATGACAATATTTTCACTTGCTTTCAGTTCAGGTGCATGTAACAAAGGTTGTGTTACAAAAGCCACTGGGTGAGCCCTTCCCCTTGCACTGAACTGAATTAAGCATAGCCAAATGGGAGAAACCTCCTGCCCTCCACCCAGTGTTTGTAGGAGAGCTGGGATGTGATGGCTTTAGGCCTTTCAGTGGTATAACCTATTCTACATTTGCAGGAAACCTTATTGTTTTGGCCTGTATTTGAAAGCCTGACCCATTTCCCACTGGAATCAATGGAATTTTCTGCTGGCTTTAGTAAGAGCCAGACTAATTTTTAAAATGTAATAAATAAGTATGCTGCTTTATTAACTGAGTGTTCCATTTTGAAAATGGAAGTGGTATTTTTTCCCCCTGTATAGCAAACAATAGCATTAAATGATGTTGATGAAATGATGAGGGTAAAAACTTACATGAAAATGAGATGAACTGCCTTTGACATTTTCCGTAGTGCCTTGCAGTTCTGAAATTTTATTTGCTCATGAATAATGACATCCGAGCCTCTGACCGTATAAACTTTTAAATATAAAAGCATCATAGCAAGTTTTCTGGAACTCCATATGTGCCTACAGATAAGGATGTCAGTGAGGACTGTGTAGTTTGAAACCATAATATGGGAAGAAATCCATTTTAGGATTAAACTTCTCCCATGGGGCAAGTTCTGTGCTCTGCAGAGCCTCACTTCAGCCTTTTTTGAGGTCTTTGATAGGGCTCAGTGTGGGTAGTTCCCATTACAAATATATATTGCACATATTGTATGGTTAATATTGTGTCTATGTGCATTAGAGAAAACATCATGCAGACACACAAGATATCAACCCTGCTGTAACCAGGAGGATCTGTACAACTATCCATGGAAAAACTTGGCAATTTCAAAAAATGTGCAAATTTAATGTAATGAACATTAATATGATATGGTTTATCACCACTCAGGTTTTTATTAGCAAACTGAAGTTGCTGAAGTGAAGAATTAAGAATAAAGCTGACTTCAGTTTGCTGAAAATGGGGCTGATCTGTGGCTATGTTTGCTGAAGTTGGGTAAATACTTTGTGTCTTAGAATTGACTTAGAGTAAACAAAATGTTTGTTCCTTCTGGAAAACTTTGTTGGCCAAAGGTATGTTTCACCTTATTTCAACTCCAGCTCAAAATAATCTTGCATGCCTGTTGTTCTTGGAAACTAATAGGGAGGAACATATGCTAAGCATTGGTAATGTCAGTTAAGCCCTTAATTAGTGATGAACAAATCTCAGTTTTTCCCTGTGGTTCAATTCAGATGCTGCTCAAAAGCTGAGCAGTTCTCCAGGTTTTAGCCAAGTTTTTTAAACATCTCAAGTTGTGCAAAGCTGGTTTTGTTACTCTGGTAAAGTTAAGACTTCTCTGGTGTTTCAGATTAGGAACAAGCTGTAATATCCTCAACCCTTTCCTGGCAGTGTTGTGGCACTTTGGGATGAGGATGAGTAAGGTATAAACAGGTGTTCAAAAGACAAAAATGTGTTTGGATCAGGGATGACATGATGTTTGCTCCACACACTCTTTTTCAGTTCAGGAAAATTGTGAATTTAGAGCTTAGAGAGTGCTCCAGCAAAGCTTTGGGGGCAAGTAGATAAGGGCTTGGCTGAGCTTCTGTGTTCTCCAAGAAGGTGATTTGTGCTGTAGGACCTTCCTGGGAGCCCCTGGGCAGGCTGTACCTGCTCTGGAGCAAAGCAGTAATGATGAGATTTCCAATGAGAGGATATCTGCTCATTACTTGTCTTAGTAAGCCCAGAGTAGTCATTCAGGGCAGGGTGCAGTGGATATCCAGATGTGTCCAGAAGGGGAACAGAGTGCTTGGAGCAAAGACCCATTTGGCATTTTTGTCTCTGCTCTGTCACCTAATAAAACCTGGTGCCACAAAAGGCACTTATGGGCAGTGGAATTGCCTCATCTCCATGTCTGGAAGAGGAGTGAAAACACAGCTTTGAGTATTTCAGCTTTGTTTCAGAGCTTCTCTGTGCTATATTTTCAGTAGAATTCTTCTAACATAAGACAAAAGCCATAGGTTTGGACTGAGATGAGCAAAGCTCCCAGAGCATGACTAGGCCCCTTTCCATGTTACCCTGGCTGGCCTTTGCTGCAATGTTTTTTTGACATCCTCTTATAGGCACAGAATTAAAGGTTATTTCCATTCCTGCTTCTTATCACTTTGATCTTTTGCCAGCTCTTAACATCTCCAGCAGATTTGCTCTGGATCTGTAATTCCCATACCTACCCTCTGCCTGCGACATTCTCTGACATTTCCATTTCTTCACCACCCCTTGGTTTCTTTCTCTCCCCATTTATTCTTCCAGATTTTTTTTAAAATTTTTCTCCTCAGTGGAATGGCTATATGAAATTTCTGATATTTGCATGCAGTTGCTACCAAATTTGTAAGTCTCACCCCATGAATCCCAAAGCCACCAGACTCCCCAAAATATTTTTCAATTTCTGGCTGCAAAAAAAAAAAAAAACCAGGTTAAAAATTAGTGTTTAATTTTTCTGCAATGCATCTTCTGGGTGGCTTTACGCTCTGGTTTAACTGTTTATTAGCTCTGGGATCTTTTCTGAAATTAGAGAGTCAGACCAAGGGCTGGCAAAGATTAAGCAAAGTCATGATGGTATAACTTCTTTCAATCTCTCTCTGGGGGAAATAAACCCCAAAAACAACAAAAAAGAATGTTTGGGGTGCAGGAGGAGGAAGAATAAGCAAAGGAATAAATGAGAGAGACAAATTTTAAAAAGAAAAAAGAAAAAGGGAAGTTTCTCTCTTATTTTTTAATTTCTGCATATCTGTTTCTCAGCTAAATCTATTTTCCATGGATTAAACAAAAGAATGGAGTGTGTCTGGACCTGTTGTAGCACAAAACAATATCTTTGTGTAATGATCTGCAGTCATGACCAGGAGGTAGGAGTTCCCCACTATTCATTATTCCACTGCTCCTTCCTGTGTGTTCTCAGGCCAGCTATTAATGGTATTTATCACTCTTTCTTCCCTGCATAATATTCCTTATAGTGAGCTGGATCTGATAAATTATATTTGAAGAAGACAGCACCCAAAGTGAATCAATTTACAGGTTTTACCCTCTGGTGTACCAAATACAACCTAATGTTGTAGCTGAGTCTTTGAAGGAGTTCCAGACAGACAGTGGAATCAGAAATTAGTGAAAGGAGTGTTATATTTTCTGTGGGGAAAAACAGGTACTAAACTTCTGATGATGTTGAGTTTTCTTATGCCTACAGTCAGAGTATACCCAAAAAGAATAGGAGTTGGAAGATTTGCTGTAATTAAAGGTGCAGAATAGCTGGTGAGCACCTCCAGAGAGCAAAGGGGTGCAGGTGGGATGTTGTGGTGGCACTGGGCTGTCTGCTCTCCATCAGTCACCTCCTGTTCCAGAGCTGCATTTTCCCTTTCTGTACCACGGTGTAACAATAAAAGTCTCTTTTGTAAGTGTTTTGAGAGCTGTAGATTAAAAATTTGGCTGCTGCTCCAGCTCCTGGCGCTGCTTCTGCAGATGTGACTGTTAAATCCACCTGGAAGCTCAGGCAGAACATTTCTGACTCCTTAAAAACCCTCCCTGACCCAGTGCTGTTCACACAGAGCTCCTCTGTGCAGGGTGGGATGGGCTGTCCCCTGCTCTCAGGGCAGCACCCCAGGCACTCAGAGCTCACCTTTCTGGCTTTGGGAACTGCTCCTCACCAAGAATTTTCTCTCAGCCAGCATGAAAACATGGCAGGGACAGCTGAGCTGCAGCTCAGTTGATTTAGGAGTGAGATTCAAGACTCACTGTCTAGACGTTCTCTGCAGTGGCTTTTCGGCTTCAGACTTAATGTGTTTCTTTTTTCCAAAGTCATTCAAATTGACTGACCTTTGGGGTCTGCTGAAAGAAAAGGAATCTATCATTTCACGATGCTGTAGTGATATTTCTTGTGTTTATTTGTAATAAGTGGCTTTAGCCTTCTTGTTTATTCTTATCTCAATTTATTCTATTAATTTTATGTTATCTCCTACTATAAAGGCAGCATTAAAGATGGTTTTGAATATTATTATGAATATAAAATCCAGTTGCTTTTGGAATGCTCTAACTGCTACATGAGTATTCAGGTTTTAGAAGAATTTATCCCCTGCCTATATAGCAAACTAAAGAAAAATTTGTGGGCACACAGGTTTGGATTCAGGTATCTGGCTTGGGAAATGGTGCAGAACATGAATTGCTGTTGGGCTTTGGGTAAATGCAAGTTTTGTTGAAATGCTCATTAAGCAGAGACTGAGGTCTTCCATGGCTCTGCTTGCTGACGGGTCAGTCTTGCTGCCTGGGTTTGGCAGAAGGAACTTGTGGCTTTATTAAACATGTTTTAATGGAAATATCCCATAGCAGAAGTTAACAAACTTTCTTGCAGACAGTTCTGCTTTATGGTGCTGGCTCTGTGTGTGCCTCTCCCAGGGCTCGTTACCCTCTCTGCAGAATACAATCTCTGTTACTGCACTTAACTGGGGACCATTCCTACACTAAATAAAAAAAGTTGCTTATGTTATTTCTGGGCCATCTTTTAGTTAATATATGGGTTTAGGATAGCACAGGATGTATTCTTGGTTTTAAATAGGGTCTAATTAGCTATGCAGACAGCATCTTTCTGCAATATAAGTTTGATAAGTTTAACCTTTGTTTTCCCTAACACCAGTTTATCTGCCTTCAGTCACTCCTAACCTTGATAGAAAGGAATCAGAGTAATTTTTGATTGGTAATAGCTTATTGCCAAAAATTACTATGTATATTGAAATTACAATTGGCAGTAATCTAAACAGTTGATACATTTTAAACGATGGAATTATCCCTAAATTAGAAGTAACAAAAATGAGGTCTATCCAATACTGAGATTAACAGCCAGAGAAATTCTAGCAAGTGAAGACACAAAAATATAAAGGAAGACTGATTTTTTTTTTTTTACTAAAAATCTTAAATTAAAAAATGGATTTGGATCTATGTTCTCAGGGCAGGATGCTGTGATTATGCTGTGTAACTTCAGGCAGGACATACTGCATCCTTCACAAGAACATGGCTGGAGCCATCTGAAACATTCCCCAGACTGTGCAGGTACTCACTGAACACACACAGCAAACCCCAGTACAACTAACTTCATTCTCCCTTTGCCAAACCTGGGAAAGTTTCTTACCATTTGGTCGTGCTGGGCATAAAGCATCCATACTGTCTGGGTTTCAGAATTTTGCTGAAAATTCCTTGGAATGGGTTAAAGAAGAAACTTTGCTTGTTCAAATTACTGACTTGCATTCCAGGATTCTGAATGTTCTTCCAGCTTCCAGCGATTAAATAGCAGTGCTGGTGTCTGGACAGGCCCAAGGGACCTGGCTGTGCTTTCATGGGCACAGACATCTCTCCTACAATGTGCTCTGATAAATAGCCATTGTGCTGCCTGCTCTTTTCCCATCAGCAGCAGTTCCACAAGAGCATCACTCTGTGGTGAGCTGGGATCAAGCTTTGAAATAATCTGCTCAGAGAGATTTGAAATGGTATTTAAAAAAATAGTGGGACAATGATTGTGAGCTCTCTGCTTCTTCCTAGCAAGTCAGAAGCAAAAACTGTGGTTGGAGTTTTGGGCTGACTTCTTTTGATTTTGAGACCAATGAAGCTGTATGTTGGCTGAGCTAATGAGATCTCCACGTGTACTAACAAACACTGCTCTGGTGGTCTCAGAAAGCAAAAATACAGGATAAATACGTCACAGTCCTCTCAGCAACAGGATTATCTCTGGCACAGATGATGTCTGCTTATTAATGCTTATGTTCTTAGTTGCATTTTGGTTATCTTGCACAGATTAGGATGAAATTGTGATGCTCTTAGTTAGTGGGAAAATCTCTCATTTTTGTCTGGAGTTAAAAATGTGGTTTCACATTTTGGAGTGGAGGTTTGAACTGGCACTAAACTGTGTGCTGCAAGATGGGACCTTGGGAAGGGGAAGGAAGAGAAATACAAAATGCCTTATAGGAAAGGCTGAGCAGCCCAATAGCATCCGTGGTGTTGCTCCTGAGTGCTTTTCTGCTCCAGAAAATGTATTTAATATATGGCAGCACAAACATAATCTTGTACCTTTCTTTTACTCTGTTGTGCCATTTTATCCTGCACATTAATTATCTCACCAGAATCTCAGTTTGTTTAATATTCAGGATAGTAGAAGATGACTTAGACCTCTACATTAAGGATACCCAGCTGTTCCTGTCTGCAAACATTTTGAATTATATCTTTATTAGCTAGTAAAATAAAAGGCTGGATAGCAGAATTGTGGAGATTTTCCACTGATGCACAGTTCCAGTGTGCCTGCAGCTCACACTGCATGATGTTTGAAATGGCTTTGGCATGTTTTTCTGTCTCCCTTGCTCAGCTGAGCACATACCCACTTCTCAGAACTATTGACAAGGTTACTTCAATTCACCCACATATTTGGATTAGTTTTTCACTGGTCTCCATGGTAAATAACAGAACTAAGGGCCTTGGCTGAATGAAAGCTGGAAGAACAATGCAAAAACATCTGTGCTGCTTGCACACGTTATTTGAAAATTTCTGTCTACGTATCAAAAATTTGTGACAGCTGTGAAGGTCCTATGATTCCTTCAGTGCAACTAAAAAATGAAAATCCTAAAAAAGTCTGGAATTGTATTTACAGCAGTCACATCCAAGAGACTTTCTGAAGGCAGCTGCTGGGGAATAAATTTAAACGCTTATTTGATATCTGATGGAACAGAAGTAGAAAAAAGTTAGGCTGGGGTTTTGAGAAATTAAATCCTGCTCTTCCTTTTCATGGGTTGTCATCCCAACATTGGCCTGTCCCCAGAAAGATGCTTGAAACACTGTGCTGGGAAGAGGAGCAAGCAAGATAGAGGAGGGCTGAAATCCACAGAGCTGTGTGGAAGTCAGTGTGGGATATCACAGTCACCCGGGCAGTTTGGAGAATCACATCTGTATCCTGAAGAGTCAGAAACACCATGGAGAACAGCTGCTGAACCCCGTGCCTGTTGCCAGGTCCTCTCTCATGGGGTGAGCAGGGCAGACTCTGTTGGGGATGTGTGATCCCTACAGGGAGGCACCAAGATCTGTTTACTCTGTGCTGTCTTTGCTGTGGAAGAGCCCCAGGAGGGTCACCGGGCTGGATTTAGGAGGTGTCAGGTCCAATGGACACCATCTTGCTAAAGCTGATCACCTGAATCATGCCTTGTGCACTTTCCTTGTTTCTAGTGTGGAAACCAGGTGAGAAAAACACTTATGGAATGTGACTGCTTTGGTGTGCCACTGCGCCTTACCTGTTTGCAAAGGTGTGTGAATGTGCTGCAGACAAAAATATGCAATAAAACCTGCTTTTTGTTTTTTTGGTGGGTTTTTTTGGTTGTTTGTTTGTTTTGTTTTTTGGGTTTTTGTTATGGGTAATAAACTCACTGGAAAATGTGGTTTAGATTACCAGTAATACCCAATAAAGGAGGGAGCAGGATGAGAAGGGTAATCCTCAAGCTTGTCTGAAGGTTGAATGAGGCAGTAGATGTGCTTGGAAGGGTGGTCAGTGTCCTGCTTAATTTATTGATGCCCTAAATCTGAGCAAGGACAAGGCTGAGGACACATCCACAGGGCCTGTGGGAGGTCTGGAAAGGCTGGTTCTTCTCTTTGGGTGCCCTGTGTTGCTCTCTCCAAGTAGAAGACAATTTTGACCCAGCCTTGGAGACACAAAAGCTCTTAGGTGGGATCATCTCCTCCTGCTCCCATCTCCCTGTTCTGCTGAAAGGCCAGCTGATTATCTTGAAATTTGCTGTTATTTGATATACAGCATTTTCTAACAAAATCCAAAGGAAGATGTGATGAAAGGTTTATATGTAAGTAATTATAATGCTGCAGTATTCAGTGCAGGCAGAAATTAATATATGAGGTGAAAATGTCAAAATAAAAGGTCAGGAAACTGAATTACAGAGAAAGTTGAGCATTAGCTAAGAGGCAGTGTTTGTTGGCAGAAGCTCCCTCCAGTATGAAAAAGGTTAGGAAGGAGGCTTATGAAGACTGAATATTTCACACACAATTAAAATTCTGTATCGGTTATCTTGAAGAGTCATGTAGCATAGTTAAACTAGGACAATTAATATAATGAAAAATTCATGTTTATAGCTTCTGGCTTTTGCCTGGGGATCCTTCATAAACCAAAAGTAACCCTTTCCCTTAGAGGTGATTCCAAGAGCTTGACATGACATAGGTGGGGCAAAGGAAATATAGTCAAAGAAAACAGATTTCTTAAAATAATAGCCACCAATTATAAACACAACTGAGAAACATTTAGTAACAATTTTTTTCATAATAAACTGAGCTATCCCTTAATATAAGCAGGGCAGCCATGCAGCATTAAACTGATTTACTAGGGCTGCGAGTGGTGGAATCACCGTTTCTATTTTAGCAATAAGCAATAATAATAAATTTTTTAGGAGGATGCTACAAAAAAAAGTGTTGGAGGAAATGCATGATGATCGATTTCTCAGAATTAAACTGCACAGACATATTGAATCAATGAGCTCTTTGTTCTTAAAGCTTCACCTACTCTGGCTGCTGAAATTGGAGATTTATGTTGTCAGAAAAATTGTAATAACTATAAATTGCCATGCTGATGTCTGTTAAAGTTAATCCACTTGCTTCCAATATGAAACTGATTGGTTTTTTTGTTTTCCTAAATTGCCTTGTAGATTTAGTCATCTGAATAGCTGGTTTTACTTCCAGCAGAGATTTGCTATTAAAGCTGTTGTCCTACTGAATGTAGATTTCAAGGATTATTCACTCATTTACCTAATGTATTGTCCCAAATTACTTATGCAAAGTAATGCAATTTAATGGTGGAGTTATTGATTAATTTTGCTTTTTAAAATGTACTGTAAAAGGACAGATCAAGTGGATCTTAACAAAATCTCAAGTTAAGTACTAAAAGGATCTCTACTTTGCCTGTAGGCAGGGTGCTCTAGACCTTGCATAACCTGGCACGGATCGATGGCATCTGGTGATGTGCTGACTCTTGGGGACACTGCAATAGCAAAGTACCTGTGTGTGATGTTCTGCCTGTGAGCCTGAAAGTGACTCTTCTCCTCAGCTGCACAGGGACCTCCTGCACATAGTATTCACTTCTGTCCAGCTTTATTGACAGCTGCACCCGAGTCTTCATTAATTTTTAACACAGATGCACTGTATGCAATGCAAGAAACTGATGTCTCCCAGCCAGATGATCCCAGCAGATCTGCTGGCTGCAGTGAGTCTGCATCCTGCCCCTGTGCTGGAAGCACAGCCCACAAACCACGGGTGTCAATAGCAAGTCTTGTCTGTGGTTTCACACCGCTTACACATACAAGGTCCAAATCCGAAATGGATGTACCGGTGTATTTCCTGTGGTATAAGTCATTTATCTCACACAGAGTTTCCTGTTCTCTAGAGCACTGTGAATGACTGTAACTGTCCTCCTCTTACATCCTTTGCTCCATATCCCCTGGTAATTTCATCTATTTCAAGGTGGCAGAGTTTGCCGATGTGTGTAACTCTCCTCCTCCCATTTTTCCATCATTTGCTTCATCTCCTTTCCCAACATCCTAACCCTTTACCTCATATCAGTGTCCTCAGCCAATTAACCATCATCAGCAGGAGGTTGTTTCTTGAGTTCTTGAGTTCAGGAGGAGGTAGTTTCTTGAGTTATTAAAACATTGTTTTAATTAAAAGGTTGTTGGGAGGTTTTTTGTTTTTGTTTGGAATTTTGTTTAATATTCAGCTCCTACTGTAATCCCAGCTGTGTTTTTATGTGCCCAACATAACCTGGTCTAGGTTGCAGTGGAGGAATTTTTGATGGCATGGTGCAGCTGTGGGTGTACTTGTCCTCTGAAAGATGACTTTGCAAAGATGACATTGTGGACTTCCATATGCATTGCTGTGAAATGCTGCCAGATTTCATTGCACTGTTGGAAATAGAGAATTTCTTTGAGCGCTGACCTATGTGAAGTCAAGCCTGGGTCACAAAATCAAGGTGATTTCTCTCCTCCTCCACTCATCAGCAACAACAGCCTTGTACTCAGAATTTAAGTAACCTTGTTACGTCAGTCCAGATGCAACCCAGGTCATTTTTCCCTAGGTATTTTGATCCTAGAGTAAAATAAAACCCCAATTAATTATGACGATAAATGGGTCAGCTACAAAATACATCTAGAAACAAATGCATGATACCTTAAAATATCTTTTTAAATCAGGCATGGGATAAGTGTAAATCCTAAATCTCCTTAAACTGATTTTTTTCTCGATGGGATTAGTAAACCTGTGCCTTACATTACCTTACTCACCTTCTCTGGATGTCATGCACTCTGTCACAGGCTCCTGGGGCCCAGGATGCTCCTCCTGTTGTGTTACAGCCCCACTGATATGACTGTCAGCTGGAGGTTTGGAGAGTCTGGTTCATTTTCTGTCCTTTGGCTGTTCCCAGTGTTACAAGATCTCCATTTCCAGAGCAGCTCACCTCGAGGAGAAAGTGTTTGCCTGGAGTGCCAAGGCTGGCTGTGCTGAGCCCTGCCTGCTCTGCTGCAGAGCTGTTTGCAGTCAGTGGCCTCAGGATGCTCCTGCAGATCTAATGTCAATTTAAGAGGAGGGACAAGGTTTGGGAGAGCAGGGGCCTCACTGAGGGTTGGGGTTTTTAAAGCTTTTCATAGAATCTTTAACATCTGCATCTAGAACTTCAGCATAAAAAATTAATTGTAAAATGACAATACCTTTGATATGAATCTCTTGGTTGAGAAAGCTGAAGATGATTTCATGTAAATTCTTCTCCTATTTGAATTATAAGAAAAATCAGTATTTCTGGGATTTCTTCTTTTTTAGAAACTTAGATTATCCTTCTTATGGTAAGACCTGATCTGAACCTGTACATGGATTTTACTCTGTGTTCATCACCATGAGGTTTGAAACATTTATGCTTCAGTAGCTGTAGGGAAGTGCTCAGCATCTCGGGATCTGTGTTTGGGAGAGGCATGGTGACCTGTTGAATAACTGATTTCTAGTTAGTTATATCTTGTGCATTATCTTTCTGCAGATACAAAACCATTCTTGTCCTTTTCATTTTGCTTATCATTATTGCTGTTTAATGATAGATGATTCAAGGGAATACACAAAATGAGGAAATCTTGGAAACCTCCCTTAGGGTGTTGTGGAGAGTGTATGTGGGAATGCAGTTTAATTAAGACTACCTGGCAGACACTCAGGCAAGGGAAGTCATGTTTAAGTAATTTGCTGGAGTTGTTTGAGGATATAACTGCCACAAGAGATAAGGGGAAGTCAATGCTTGTGGTATATTTAAATTTTGAACGCGGTTTCAGTGTCCAGAATGAGAGTCCATGCTGTGGCCTGGCAGGAGAGGCTCATGACTGAT
Source organism: Anthoscopus minutus (assembly GCA_013399455.1). Taxonomy (NCBI): domain Eukaryota; kingdom Metazoa; phylum Chordata; class Aves; order Passeriformes; family Paridae; genus Anthoscopus; species Anthoscopus minutus. Next base: position 115,070 of record VWYI01046931.1, read on the forward strand.
AGGACACTGAATCCAGGGCCAGTCCATTGGGAAGTGACGCAGGAGGAGCAATGTTCCTGCTCATGTTCTGTGCTAAATGCCGCCTGTGTGTGCTGGAGGAGAGGTTGTGTTGGATGTGATCCATCATGGACTGGGGCAGCTGAGGATGTGGAAAGTCCATGGATATCTGTGGGAGAAGAGGGTGCCAGTGGAAGCCATGTTCAGTGGAGTCTGGGCACAAGGGGACCGAGGGGCCGTGGCTGCTCCGCTCCTGGTGTCTGCTGCCCATCCCTGCCAGGAGCTGGGTGTTTGTGGCTCCTCCTGGCCCTGCCTCTGGCTGCCAGAGTGCCCTGGGGAAGGGACCTGGTGACCCCACCCCACCTGGGATGTGTGTCCTGGGAGAATGGAGCCTTCCTAAGCCTCTCCCTACAGCTGAATGGGGAAGGGTGGATGTGTGTGGGAATTATCTCTGCTGTAGGTGGAGATCCTGGCTGTGCATTGATGGTCTGCTCTGACTTGCAATGGAGAGTTGGCTGTACAGGAGAGCCCCCAGGTTCCTGAGGTGAGGCCAGTGGTCATTCCCAGTGACCAACCTCCATGTGTGCAATGCAGCCAGCCAGGAAAATCCCCTGTAAAACAAGGAATGATGCAAATGAACAGTGCAGATACACTGAGGTGTATATATAAACTTTTATCCAAGTATTTGTGTTATATATATATCTGGAGTGGGTTTAATCACACATAGCAGGGAATTGTGTAAGAACTGTGCAGGAAGATTAACCATGATTTAATGGGAACAATTTTTTTATTGCTTTTAAACAAATTGACAGGTAAGCACTGGCTCCTTAGACATGACAGCTCTCATGCTAAGTCTGAATGACAGAAGATTTGAGAGGTTTCAGCATTAAAACATTCAGAGAGGCTTTTCACAGCCCTGGACCCAGTTGGTGTGATGCTAAGAAGCCCCCACCTTCCCAGATCTTGGAAGGGCTGCAAAGTTAAGCACAATGTTCCTCAGTTTAGGGTTTAAACTTTTAAATCCCAACCTGCCAGGCGGTCAGAAAGGGCTTCTTATGCAACTGAATTACATTTAGCATATGGTTTTATTAGATGAGACTTTTCTCAGCTGTGTCAGGCATGAAAGACTGACTATAATGTGTTTAAAAGCTGCATAGAACTGCTGCCTGTAAAACAATGTGTTGCTCTGAAATTGCCAATTAGGTCTCCTGTTTGTTTTGTTGTTGTAGAAAGACGTGCTCTGACAGTTCGTACTTTTTTTTTCTTTTATTCAGATTAGGAAATAGAGAATCCTGGTCTTTTCTCACATTTCCAATTGACATTCTAAAGAGGCATATTCAGTACAGAGATGTGCATGAGTTACTGAGTTTTGTTGGGTTTTAGTTATGGCTAATAAAACCCATTTTCTGCACAGTTATTTAATTTGCATCTATAATTGCTGCAGTTGTACATAAATTAGACGTGCGATTGGAAGCCTAATTCAGCTTGTCTACTTCTTCTGCTACATCCATAATTATGGAGCTGTGGTAGCTTCATGTTAAGAGATTTACAGAAGTTTTGGAAAGCTTTTGGCTGCAGGGAGAAAATGGCCTGTTGCTATCAGCTGCTTTACACGAGGGCTGTACAGAATGCCCAGCCTGGGCTTGAAATACCAGCGCTGATGAGGGGCACTCCCTGCCCTGCAGGATTTCCAGTGGGAGCAGATCTGGCAGGAGCTGCAGCAGCTGCCACGTGCTGTGGTGCCAGTGCAGCATTCAGAGCCTGGTGCAAGCACTGGCCCTGCATTACCTGCCTGGTACAAGTTCAGTCCCTGGGTGTGTCCTTCTGGCCTCTTTCCTTTTCCTCACAAGGTGCCAAGGTGAAGAACTGGGAAGTTTTCCTGGGGTGTCTGCTCTTGTCCTGGCCTCTTGCTTTCCCATGCATCCATAAATCTAGAGAAATTTCAAAAGCTGAGAGTTGGTGTTACTTACATGGGCATTATTCCAGGCTAACATGGGTCAGGAAGACAGGGGTAGGAAGAAGGCTCTTCTGGTGCAGCTGAGCTGTGGTGGTCCCACGTACATGAAATGACTCAGTTTGGCCCTGTCAGCCTCCCTTCTTGCAGTTCTTCACCAGTGTTTCCATGAGTGGTCCAGCTCTTAAAATGCTCTTCCCAAAGCCCTCTGGCTCCATGGTCATACTCTAGAAGTATCTGCCAAACAAAGCAATTTTCTCTCCAAACCTAAACAACCCTTCTTCCCTATCTCACACACTTTTTGGCACCAACATTTCCTTGCTCAGATAGTTATCTACAGAACCTGTTGGGATTTTGCCATGACTTTTAAAGAGAATTTGGGGAAGGGGGTTGATTTTCTGGAGGTTATTCTGAGTTGCAAGGAGGGAGAAAGTGGAAACGTGTCCCTGTTGGAATTAAGGTGCTGACACCTGTGGGGCAGGATGTTGCTCACAGGCCCCTGGGCATGTTTTGGCCTTGCTGAGGGTAATAGCTGTAAGTGATGTCTGGATTGAGCTAGATCCAGCTGTGGAAGGCTGGGAAACAAAGAGACAAAAGTTGCTTTTGCAGCTGGATGAGAAAGAACCTTTTTTTACCCTCTGTTTTCCCTGACTAATGGCAACTGAGGGGTTCTGCAAGATGAGTTGGTTTCCCTGAGTGAATTTGGGACATACAGGCAAGACCACATGCTGTACTCTATACGTTTTGGGTTTTTAAAAATCTTTTCACAAGGAAGTTCAATGAGCTGCTTTGGTTTCTCTGTTGTGAGACTTCAAATGGATCTGAAATTTGTGACGTTAAGATATAATCCTGGCAGGTTAATGCTTCAGACAATTTGTTCTTTGCTGGCTTTTCTCGTACTTTAGGTGATCCAAATACTGGTGTTCTCTTTTGTTTCTCACAGCATTGCTTGGCTTTCCAAATGAATTATTAAACCATAATTTCAGTGGAATTGTCCAAGAATATTTATCTCCCCCAAACATAAAAACCTCACTATGGGACCGACCTTCGGTTGGAAGAGACAGTTAAAACCCAATGCAATGGGCAGTGATTGCTGTACTAATTTCATACCACAGTTTGACACTCTTACTTTGTGGGGAAAAAGAATAAAAAAACTTTAAAAGGCTTTTCCCTTCACAAGCTGTTTCATTTCCCCTCTTTCCATATTGTAATTTTTTTTCATTGCAGTTGGGTTTGTTTGGTGTGGGTTCCCCCTCTCTCCTCTCCCTTCACAAGCTGGTTGCTCAGAATTGGTATTTTCTGATTTTTAGCCAGGAGAAGATCTGTTGCTAAAGTTGGAGAACAATCTCCCATTCAAATGGTCAAGAAGCCAAGGTCAAGGCTAAAAGCTCAAAGCTTAAAGTGAGGCAGTCTCTACAAAAAAATAAAATCAAACTCTCACTGGGACAGTTGAGGATCTCCCTTATATTCCTGGTTGAATTCCCAAAGGTTCCAGTCCTTTGGCAAGATGCAGCCCTTTGCCTCTTTCTGTGAACTAACTCTTTTAATCCACATTATACCTTCAAGACATAAGACATGGACTAACTTTGCCATGCTTGGAGCCTCACAGGGCAGAGCTGGCTCCTGCCAGTGGAAGATGAACACTCCTGTGCTGGCAAGGTTGAGTGTCCCAGAGAAGTGGCAGATGCCCCATCCTGGGAAATAATTGATGATGTCTCTGCCCAATGCAAAGGGGTTGAACTACATGGCATTTAAAAGTTCTTTGCATCCAAAACTATTCTGTGAATCTGTGTCCTCCTCTCTGCAGTAGGCTGAGCTAGTTGGGTGCTTTCATATTGTGGAATATATGTTCACCAAAATGAAATGTGAGTCCTTACTCCATTATTTAATTTTTTTTAATCCTTAAAACCCCCTGTGATTTGATTTGAAAATAATTTCAAAACAATCACAACTTTGTTTTTGGTGAATCAATTATTCAGCAAAATGTAAAATTTGCCCAGCTGCACTGCAGTATTTGAAACCAAGGCACCTTGGACTAAAACCAGAATGTAAGAAACCTTTTCGAATGCTTCAGAAATTTTAGAGAAGATTAGCCAGAAATAGATTCAAAAGAGCGAAAAAGTAATACATTAAAATTCTCTGATCCTGAGAGAAATACAGGAAAGGTCGAATGGAAAGCTTTGCTCTGAAAGGCGTCCTGGAGCTCCCTGAAAGAGAGGCTGGAGAGGCAGGCAGTGAGGGCAGCTGCAGACCACCAGCCCTTGGCTTTCTTCTGAGGCTCACTGGGACAGCAGCAGCTGTTGATATCATTTTTCTAATAAAGTTGAAACCAGTGAGAAAGTGATGGGTATTGATTAGTGTCAGCTTCAATAAATACATGTCCAGCTCCCTCACTGCACAAGATCATTCAGAGTCCTGCAAGTCCAAAGTAATTGTTGAGGACTCACAGGGGCTTCCAGGGCACCACAGCAAAGAGGAGTCTTTATTGACTGTAGTACTTTCATGTCTTATTTCATAACTGAATAGCACTGTTGTTGGACAAGTAAATGCTGTTTTGTATGACTTTCAAAAACGTTCTTTTTCAGCACTGATTTATAGTCTCAGATCTGGTTGAACAGGTACAATAGGTGAACTGAAGGCAACTGTGTTTGTGGGACTTGTGCTGCTGAGGAGACAGGTAGGAAGTTGCTCTTAGGAAACAATAATCTGTTGAAGAGACAGACCCTGACACCCAACATGTGCCTTCTTGAGCTGCCAAAAAAATATTATTTTTCCCTTCAGCCTTGCTTCCCCTTTGCTACAAATGTCACTTTATTCCTTTAAAGTAAGTTCAGTTAGTGTTAACTTTGTTGTTTATCTTTGTAGACTTTATGGAGTAATGGAAAAATATAAAAAATTTCTATGTTGAAACACTGAAGAAATAATATTCTCTTGCTCAGTAAGAACTGAAAGTGGATGGACTCTATTCTGACTTCACATGAGGAACCACATTATTACTTCTGTTAGCAAAATATGCATTCACCGATATTATCAGAGTTTGTATGATCTATTACCTAAACATTTCTTTTTGGAAGAATGAAGATGAATATACTCATGGACATCCTTCTACCCTTTGATTTTCAAAAATGGAACATACACTGTGGTGTTAAAGCTGATGATTTATGGAAGGTTTTTGTATTTCTGATTTTTCCCTGTGACTGTTCAACTGATCACAGGTATCTTTACCATCAGGTAAACCAGGAGTGGCTTGGTTAGCCAGTTCTTAACTAGGTGGAAACATGTGATAGAGTTCAAGTAATCCAGTCCAGTATTTGGATAAAACCCATAAATCTTTGCAGGTACTCAGATCTGGAGTGACTCTGTTTTTACCAGTTTTAAAGAGAATGTGTTAATTACTGGAAGCCTTTACTATGTATGTCAGCATTGCTCTCAGTTAACTTCTTGGTTACTTTAGCAACTATTTTTTAAGGCAATTTGAAAGGGTTTTTTTCTTTGGTGTTGACTTTAACATTTCCATTTGTTACTATGCAAAAAATAACAGGCTAGAGGCTAAATGGTCTTTAAATACTGTTCTAGTTCCAGAGGCAGAAACTACTTGGAGCTTTGGAACAGCTGTCTACTTTTATCCTTAACAGCATCCACTGTTTCTCTAACATTCATTGACTTGTCTAGTCCTCTTAGCTTCCAGTTGGGTTAAAACCACTTAAAGAGAATTTAATTTACTTTAAAAAAAAACATATCTCAATTTTCCGTTGTTTCTGATAGTTTTCTAATGCTTGACTTAATTTTAAAACATTTCTAATAGAAAAATTAGCTATCAACAGAGTTGTTCATCTATCAACCCTCCAACCACCTTTGTACCTTGCTAAAATACAGGGTTCTCTTATTTTAGCATTATTACATGTAAGTAAATCTATACATGTGCACGTGTGTGTATAAATACATAGAAGTAAGAAGCTTCCCAGCCCTTCTTACTGGGCATTGTGCATTTGCTCTTCAAAGTCTGATTTCATTCTCTGTGGTAAGAGCAGAGCAGTCATTACTACTAAAGCAATTTTATAGCACTCTGCAAGGGGAATACAAATGCAGCATTTCTGACCACTTTAAGCCTTATTTGCACAAATATGATATCTTTAATTCTGGAGATAAATTCCTTGCTACCTAATTCTTGCAAGGCTTTTATTTTGAGACGGGTCTGATTTGTCCCTATAGAAGAGTTGTCTGCTGCCTGCCAAGGAGCACTTCATCCTACCAACTACATCTCATTTAGTAGAAAAACGACCTGAGTTTGATTAGGCTACAAGCCAGTTTGAAGGACAAGCCAGTTAGTGCTGAGTACAGCAAGTTTGTCAATAATATGTGAATAACCCAACAAAACAACAGAGGTCCTGAAATGATGATCATTCCTTTGGAGGAAGGGGGGGTAGATGGTGGAAAGAGGAAATGGAAACTCCTTTTAGTCTTGGCACTTACATTTGAGTTGGGTGACATTTTTAATTGGTGATAAAAAGTCCTGAATTTTTCACTGAACTTCACATCGATAAAGAAGGAAAAATGCTGAAAATGTAGAAGGGTTTCATGGCAGTGCATTCCAAACACACCATCTCCCTTCTTTCCCCTGAGATATCTTATAAACTTAAATTCTTCTCTGTATTGAGACTTGAAGTGCTTGATTACATATTGAATGAGTAAAGCTTGATTTCAGATGAACTGAAATGCTTTGTTTGTTAGTTCACTTTAAAAAAGTTCAGTATTCAAGCCCATTCGACCTGAAAGTATTTAAAATTTTTTGGACCTGCCAGAAAACTAAATAAATGCATGTTGACCTGTTCTAATCCCTCTAAAGCTCCCAGATATTAATGCTAAATTTATCTTGAGAAAGGAACATTAAAGCTCTGCCTGCAGGTGCTGGGGAGATGGTTTGCCTGGCAAACCTTGGCATTTGTCCCTGCATTCCCTGAAGCTCAGGGGCTATTCTCAGGACACAGATTTCAGGGATGGGGAGTGGGATGTGGGAGGAAGCCCTGGCTTTGCTTTCCTAGGGCCAGTGGAGAACTGCAATGGGAAAACCAACAGTGATTTCTTTTCACTTTCTTTTTTGCATTTGTGTCCTCACAACTTCGGCCTCTGAATTTGCCTTTTCCCCACAGGGTTTTGTTATTCTCTAATCCATTCATCTTCTTTCCTTCCTCCCTACCCTCCTATTCCCTCTCTCCAGCCCCAATCCATGCTCATGAAGAGGATTGCCCATTTAAAGCATCTCTTCTCTGCTGTCATTTCCAGGACCCATCTCCCACCCACCCACTACAATAGAAAGGCAGCACTTCACAGTTTGCCTTTTGTAGGGCCTGACAGATTCAGAGCTCTTGTACAAATAACAAAAGAAGCCTTTGCCCTTGATTTTGAAATGCCTTGAGACTAAACCTCATGCACTTTCACTGGAGCAGAGGCTGATTCTCTCTTTCAGGACTTTTTACTGTCATTTTGAAGTTTAAGAAATTCCTGCATCCTCCAAGTGAGTTTTGTCTTTCCTGCAGTCTCTAATCAATTGCAGCTGCCTTTGTTACTGCAGGAGGTCCAAGCAGATTTAGCAACAAAGATATTTCCAAAACATAGGTAAAATTATAACTCCTTCTTGCTCAGTTTTAAATCCTGCCAGCATAAGTAGCCAAGGCATCGTGTATTGCCCTGCCTTTGCTCAGCCTGTTTGCATAAGGTTTTCTTGCAATATTCAATTCTTTTTTTGTCTGTCTGACTGCTGATGTTTGGCAAAATTTTTTGAGATGTACAAGAAGTCTGTTGAACTCACTGATACTGCAAAATGCAAACCTTTTTTACCTTAGAATCTGGGAAGATTTCTTCCTATGCTTTTCTTCACAAGGTGAAATGAGCTGACTGTTTACTTTGTCTAATTAAAAGATCATTATGATTATGTAGGAAACAGGAGCTGTTTGCACTGTCATTTTTGCTGTACATTGTTTACACTGATGAGTTTTATATTGTACTTGACATTGAGAACATTCAATTGTGTAATTTACAACTTTGAGACTTTATAACTGAGAAAAGTGCTGCCCTTTTAAAAGGATGGAATAATTCTACTTTGAAATATTACAAAAAGACAAGACTTGGGGTTATGGCTAAAAAGTATAGGAAAGATACATATTTGCTTCAGTCATTATTTTTCAGTAATATTTCCAATGATGTATGGTTATTTTATGTATTTCTTTGCCTTTTCTCCCTCATCTCACCTTCCTGCCCTGGCTAGGAATTTGACTTTTCTCACCTGTGTGTTTTTTAGTGTTATTTTCTAGAACTGTAATTAAACCTCATTTCCCTTTCTTGCAGAATACTTGGCCTATGGAAAGACAGCTTGCCATCCCATGTAATCTCTTGTTATTCAGGTCCTGTACTATGGCTTGGCATTTCATTCTGTTAAAAATGCAAGTGGGATTGTTAGACATGTCACCTACAAAGCCAGGGGGTCAGCTTGGCAGCTTACTTAATGTGCTAATTTGCTGTAATTTAATCATGCTTGGAATATGGATTGGACATCTGAGTATCTTGGAGGCCAACTTGGACTCAAACAGCCCATAAACACTTTGTTAAAGCCTGGTCAGGAAAAGCAAGTTGTGGTCAGCTCCTGATCCTTTGGGACTTCAGGTGAGGTCCTTGAGGCTCATAGAACTCTGTGGAGCTGTGGCTCCGTGCTCAGTGCCTGTGAACTCTGCAGTTTAATTAATTATGCATTAGCTGCAAATGAGATTGAGTGCCTTGAGCTCCGTTTGTGGCTGTCTGTGAGCAGAGCACAGCCGGCCTTGCCCAGGCACAGTGAGCACGCCCGGGCTTGGGAGGGATGGAGTCTCTGTCCCAGGCCAGGTGTGGGCTCTGGCAGTGGGGTGTGGTGAATCAGGTGAATCAGGCACCTTGTTTTGCAAGTCACAGGCTCTGCAGTACAGGCCAGCTTACAATGAATTGCCAAAACATTTCCCAGATTGCACTTCTCAGATGCAATCTATGAAGTCAGTGAAACCTAGAAGTTGGCCTCTAAATTTATTTTCTAGAGTAGATTTCTTTGCCCCTTTTTGAGTTTACTTTTAAGCACTGAGTTTGGACACCTTGCTCATGCATTATTTGGTGCTAAATTGTGAAACCTGTGTTTGCACTAGTAAGGCCGATAGCTGAAAATTTTCCAAAGGGTAAGTTTCACTGTTGGAAATATTTTGTGTTCTCAGAGAGCTCCATTTCAACCAGGTCACACAGACTGGTTTCCTGGCTGGTTTGCCATTTCTTTCATTTCCTCTTTTTGCCTATTATGTTGTAAGACAAAAGTTAAAGTTTCAACACACTATGTTTCACCATTAAAAAAAAGTTTTAGCCTGGGGTATTCTATTACCTTTCTCTCACTTAATCTTCTGACAGTGCAATTATCTCTCATCTTTGTTATTCTTTGTGTGACTCTGACCGTGACGGGATCAATTTAGTTTTTAACTTCTCTTTTTAGTATTGTGATATCTTTTCTCTTTGTTGTGATATGCCAGAAAAGATCTCCCTGGCAACACCTAGCTGTTGCCTTATTCTTAGTGCCTCTGGCCCGGCCACTTGTGTCCACCTGGCCATTTTCACTGCACTAATTGGTTTATGCTTTGGAAAGACTTTTTAATTTTTATTTTTTTTTAAGATTCTCTATTTTTCAACTTTAGTAGGTTCATCTTCGCTTTTCTTTATAACCCTGATTCTCTGATGTAGGTTTAGATGGCATATTAAGAAACTCTTCCCTGTGAGGTGGGGCAGGCCCTAGCACAGGCTGTCCAGAGAAGCTGTGGCTGCCCCATCCCTGGAAGTGTCCAGGGTCAGGGGGGATGGGGCTTGGAGCAGCCTGGGGTAGTGGAAGGTGCCCCTACCCATGGAAAGGGGGTGGAATGGGATGAGCTTTAAGGTCCCTTCCAACCCAAACCATTTTGTGGTTTTATGATTCAGGCAGGTACTGAGCATGTGCCAAGTTTCAAAGTCACTGTGCTGTTGCTCCTTTCTTTTCTTGTCACCTTTGCATTGCTTGTGCCTGTCTGTTTGCAAGAATGTGCATTCACTCTGCAAATGGGGGAGAACACTTCTGCCCCAAGGAGTTTACAACAGCTGCTCTCTATATGAAACACTGTTAAATACTTTGAACTCCTGATTTCAAACCTAGGTCATTCCAGCAGGAATTCAGCTGCTCTATCTGCTGGCCTTCATGCAGCTGGAGTCTGAGACCTATTTTTGGAGAACCTAGCCCAACCTACCCCAGTAACTGGCCAGAGGAAAGGTGGAACAGGCTCTGTGTTAAAATGTGATTTGACCAGAAACAGCATTACCATAACTCAGAGGCAGGGAGCTTGTGCTAAGATCATAAAAGTTTCCTTTTAAATGGCTGTCTTTGCACATCAGGGCAGGACAAGGACTTGTGAAGTAGGAGAGAATGCCTGGTGCATACCCAGCCTTTAGTTTACTAGTGTGGTCTTACTTTTGGTTTATGTAAAAATGTGTGAGAGGAGGAAATTGATCCCACTCAAGAACATTCTGCTGCAGTGATTGCTCTTGGTTAGGGATTTACCAAGTAGCAGCCATTGTTAACCTGTGATTCAAGAAATCACAAGAATCCCATGAAAACTGAACTCTAAGTTGAAATTGTGTTGAAGCAGTGTCCTTCTGGAAATGCCTTTTAAACAGGGCTGACTTGGAATCGTATAACCAGGGCACTCTGTGGATATCCTCTTGTTTAGGCTGTTTTCAATTTGCTTTCACCTCACAGAAGCTCTCTCCCATTTTAATTCCCTGCTGGCTTTACCCAGTTTTCTTATGAGTGATCTATAGCAGAAGGGTCCAAATTCAGACTGTAGTATGGGAAAGGGATTTATAAATTATGAAATACCAATGTAGCTGAGCAGGATAGTTAGGGGGGAGAAGAAAGACAAGTAGAGGACATTTGGAAAACAAAACCTCTGCTTTGGAAGCAGAGGAAAGTGAGCATGGCTATAAAACCAGCAGAAATAAGTCTTTAAAGAAAGTAAAAATCAGAGAAAATATTGATTAAGAAATTAACATAATACAACATGGTTGTGCTGCTACTGTAATGAAAAATGAAATCCCAAATGGAGGAACTTAAAAATGGAAGAATAAATCACTAGGGGTTAAAATCCAAGGTTTGATGACTGTTCATTGTTGATTCCAACCCATGGGTTGGGCTTCGGTTTACCATGGAAGACAAATGAGAATTTTGGTTAAATGCATGAACAGGCTAATTGGAGGCTAATTATAGAGTCAGCAGAGGACAGACACAAGAGAAGCCCACAGGATCCAAGTGGCAGGGAGTGCTGCAGAAAGATGGGTCATGATTTAAGGTGCAATTCCCAAAAGAGCAGTACTCTGTCAAGCCCTCAGCAGGGTTTGATGCTTTTCCAGAAGTGCAGATGTACTTGAGCAGTGGGAAGCTGAGAGCTAAAGCAAGTCCACCCTGCCTGCATCTACTTCCCTACCACACAGCCTGTTCCTTCTGCATTTGCAGCACTGAGGGATGGATGTGCTCATTCCTGCCCTGGGATTGTGCTCCCATGTGGGAATCAGGGACACTGGGAATATTTCTCTGCCTGTCCTGAAAGCTCCTGACCCCCAGGAAAACACTGGTTTTAACCTCTGTCCACAGAGAAAGCTTCCAGAGCTTTGATATAGGCTTGGTGGCAACCTGAGTGTGAATTAGATAGTAGTGTAGTTATCACTTGGTGCAAAATGTATATTTGGGTTTTATATGATATGGATGTGAGAATTCAAGATGGAGAATTGTGGGCATTGCCTCAGTTTCCCTTCTTCTTCTTCACCTACTCCATATTCTGCAGTGTTGGGAGCACAAAATTATTGGATAGAATCAGGCACAGTGCAGGTGTTGTGTGAACAGACAATTAGTTATTGGTAGTAAAGTAATAACAACAGACGTTTAAAGTATGTGGTGGCAAGTAATGGGTTTGCTCATCTTGTATAAATTCAGACATTTTGAGCCTCTCAGTGTTCAGTGCTGGGATGTTTTTCAAGAGTGCAGAGCCTGTGTTATCCTAGGCCCAAAACAGATGATAAGAGACAATAAACAACCTTTGAAGACAGAACAGCAAGGCCCCTCTGCCTCGTTTGTGGGTGCGACACAGTTCATCAGGGCTTGCTCAGCTCTTGCAGTCCACAGTGTGGGGGAGAACCCACACTGGGAGATCCCAGGCTTGGAGTGGCACTGCCACCAGCTGTGGTGCAGCTGAGCAGGGCTGCGTGCCCTGGGCTCCTGTGCTGTCACAGGAGTATTTGCCACCACAGCAGAGCAGGCTCCAGCCATGCTTCACAGGTGCTCTGAGTCACCGGGGTGAAAAACACAAAAACAACAGCACAGAAGCTGGTGGTTTGCAGCAAGGAATGGGAAGCTGGGAGTTCCTTCAGCAGCGTGTCCCAGGAATGGAGATGAGTGGCAAAGCAGCAGATCAGAAGTGCTGAGCCTCGTGTGGCTGCAGAGAAGGTGCTCAGCAGTCAGCTCAGGCGTTCGTCTGCTCCCACGCTGACAGATGAAGTGTCCACAAAAGCAAACCAGCTGCATTTCAATGGTGGCTGGCTGGTCTGAATGCTGCACACTCGGGTTTGAAATGAAATTCCAGCTCGTTGCTGTGCTGACAAGCCACAGATGATGGCTGTGAACATGACACGCAGTTCAGTCTCCCAGCTGCTCATCCTGGTCTCTGCTCTGGGCTTGCCAGAAAGTTCCCTTCTCCCTATCAGAGAAAAGAGATAAAATATTAGAAACTGCTTTATTAGGACAATATTGCTGCTGTGAGATTGAGGAACCCTAAGGCTGGTACTGTTGAAGCCCAGTTGTTTCATATGGACTGTAGGTGCAGCTGTATTTTCCTAAGCCTTTTTTGAAAGAGGTCATGAAAAAAACCAAAACAAGATCATAAGCCAGCAACTGTGGATTTGGTGGCTGTCCTAAAGGGAGTGACAGAAAACACAGGGAGTGGAATTTTTTATGGCAGGCAGTGTATTCATGCTTCAGTAACTCAGAGCATCTGTTTGAGCTTTGCCTGCCATGATGGGTGAGGCAGAATCAGGAGATGTCATGTAATTGGATTTCCATAAAGAACATGATATCAAACATTCACGAGCAAGGCAAAAATTCCCAGAAAATAAGGTGGTGTTATCCCAAACTGTTGCAGATGGAGCATTCTTCTGAAGATGTGCAGAAGCAGCCCTATTTGACAACTCGGGCACTTTTTATTCCTTCTCTGGAAGATGATCTGCAGTGGTAGGAGAAAATTACTGAAATATCATTGAGTTGTTAGCTGGCTTTAGAAAAAAATAGGGGATTTGAGGGATTTTGGGTTGAACTATTAGAGTGCTGCTGTCATTTGATTTATTCTGAATGAGCAGCAAAAGAAACTTGTCTGTGAGTGGTTAATTTTCACAAATGTGAATTTTTGCTAGCAGGATCAAGAGGGTTTCAACACAGGCCGTTGTGAGGCTCTGCAAATGACAAGTGTCTGCTCTTGGGAGATGGAGAACAAAGTTGGCACCAATAATTATTGGCTGATTTGGCAAAAGTTGCTGAAAATTGACATCTGAGGGAGAGGTCTTGGGATGATTCAGTAAAACAGTGCAGTTTGAGATTACTTTTGTGATGTTACTGTGCAAAGTGCAGGGGTGATCAGAAGGAATGTAATGTTGAAAATGTGAAGGAAGAATTTGGTGTCTTATTTAGTTCTTTGTCCTTTCTCTTGAGCTTTTCTAGCATATTGTTAGCAGTACAATGATACAGCAAAGTTACTGACGTTAACTAAGGAAACTTGAGATGCCAAAACACCACATATTTCTCATTTACTACATATGGAACTTGGTTTCTCTTCCTCTTTGCTTAGATATGGGTATTAATTTCACTTGGATGTAACTGTCATTTAGGAGCAAATCCAACATGGAAATAACATTGCATGGTCCAGCAAATCCAGCAATTCATCATCCAGGAGCCTGAGAGGCAGAGCAGCACTGGAGGAGGACTCTGTGGGGTTTGTGGTCAGGCGTGTGTGGAGGCATCCCTGGCTGTCCGGGGACAGCCTCTGGGAAAGAGCACTGGGTGGGAAGTTGGGATATGAACCAGAGCTCTTGCAGCTACTGTTGTAAACGTTTTGAGCTGTGTTTCTGGTCTTGGGATGGTTCCAGCACCAGCTGGAGCCAGTGTGGCTTTCCCTCTGCTGGGAAGTACATGGGGTTGGTGCCTCAGAGGTACCAGAGCCCAACACTGGGTGTGTTGTCCTGAGGGGTGAAGGTAATTGTGTATGTGTGGAATTTATATGCTCCCAAGAAAATTTAAAGTGGCTGGTTGGCACTTACTGGCAGTGAGATGACTTCCAGGGAACCTCCTGATAACTTTTCTCAGGAGTTGGCAGGACTGTAGGGACTACAGTGTGACAGTGATGAAGTGAGCAGCAAAGAGGGAGGACAGGCAGTTTTCACTGCAGGGTGGTAGGATCACATTTTGCCTCTGGCTGATTTACTCACAGCAGGAATAAAAGTACTGTGCCAGAAGTTAGTTTGACACATAAGGGAGAGAAATGAAAGCACAAAAGCTCAGGATACCTTGACAGGCAATCACCCACCCAAATAGCAGCCCCCCAGCCAGCAGAGCTTCCTGTCCACAACCTCAGTGCATGGCTCAGGCTGTCTCCCTGCCCAGCACTGCTGTTCTGCAGTAGCAGCTCTGATAGCTTTGCCTTGCTGCTGATTGCTTTAGCTTTTTATGCAGGGAGAAGACATGACCTAAAGCCCCTGCCAGCCCAGGGTTACTTTTCTACAGAGCTTTTAAGATTTATGGTCATGTTTTACAGTAACTGTAATCTGTCTTATAGATCATGAATGTATGATTGCCCCATGATCCCATAACAAGTCTCCACTGTGATGGCTTGGTCATTACTTCAGAGCACTAGCAAGGAAATTCTAACACTGAAGTTTTCCTGGTGGAGTAAACCACGAGGCTGGGCTGGAGCTGGTTGCTTGGCAGGTCTGGAGGCAATAAAGAGCTGCCTCCAGTGCTGCCAGGTCAGGTTCATTCACCCTCCATGGTACACCTGGGAGTGACAGCTGGGCTCTGTGTGAGGAATGAATTCTCATGCTGAATCATGGATTCTGACCAGACTAATTTTAAAAGCTTGTGGCCCCAGGAGCAGAGAGAGAGCCCCGAGGCTGGCAGTGGGAAGGTGGTGATTGTGCTTGTTAGCTATATTAAATGCTGTTGTTTGGGGAGAAGGACATTGGGGCTCCATGGGGACATCCACGTGGGACCTTGTCTCTGCCCACTGAGCAAGGGGAGCCCTGTGCAGTGCAGAGGAGAGCTCTGCAGCTCTGGATCTCACGACAAGCATTTCCTTCAAGCTTGCTGGAAATGTGCAGGATGCTGTGTCTTTCAGGGGCTGTCCTTTGCCTGGAGGTCTCTCCAAGGAGAACAGAGACCAACTTCTCACCACACAAGGCACAGCCTGAGGCCCAGGGCAGTAAGGGTTGCTCCATGGGGGTTGGGGATGCCTGGTGTGTGTCCCTCCTGGCAGCCAGAGGCTGTGCAGGTTGGTGTGCTGTTGTCACCTCGGCGGGGAGCTGAGAGAACTCTGCTCAGGCTGCACATTGCCCAGGACCTGCTGACACAGCAGCCCGAGGCAGCGAAGTTCAGCAAGAGCACAGATGTTGTAATGAGCTCAGTGATCTGGTGACTCATTCCCTTCCCAAGCAGCCACTTTTGATGTGAAAACTTCAATAAATGGAAATGGAGAATCCGCTACTGTAACATTTCGAGGAGCTGTTTCTCATTTCTGGTGTAAGGGTGATGGCTTGGGCTTCCTCCCTTTGCTTCCCATTATATTTCTGTGAATGAAGCATTGGGACCTTTACTCAACCCACAGCCCTTCCTGCACCTTTGCTGACCTCTCTGAGTCTTTCCTGACATTTGCTAAAATCAAGAGGTTCTCGGTGGTGATTCCAGTCTCTTGTAATGGAAATGGTTACAATGATATGAATGCTAATCATTGTTATTCTGCAGGATGAAATGTCAAGATTCCATATTTTTCGGTTAATTTTTAGTAGGTAAGTGCCACATTAAGCATGTCCATTCTGTCAGGGAACATGCTTTTCATATCATAGGAACTGTTAGAAATCATTAGTAATGAAGGAGACAACTGTTGTGCCTGGTGGGCTGGTCTTTGACATGCAGTAATGCGAAGTGACACGGAAAATTTGGAATGAAGGATGAAAAACTGTTAAAAAAATTATGGACATAGCTATAAATTAATTAATTTCGTATCTAAAATGTGGTGCTAAGCTGTAATGATAAATAGGATCCATTCACTGCTGTTGGATTACATGTGTGTAACTAGGAGAGCAGCTAAAGGGCTGAGGCTGGAGGGACTGGTTTGGTGGTACCTACATGGAGAGCAAAAGGCTGTTCTGGCAACTGCACTTACCTTGAAACAGGAGTTTGTGGGCAGCAAGATCAGATTTTGAAGGATGTGTCTATCTTTAACTGTTCTAAATAGAGGCTACCCTGGGGAGCACAGGATCCCTGGATAGTCTGTTTATGTTAGAAGTACTTTTAAGCAACAAGAGTTTTTCTGCAGATAGCTCCATTCTTCTCATCAAGACATTGGTAGGACTTGCTGCTCTTTGGGGCCTGTATTCATTATACAGTATTACTTTGTAGAAAGTACTGCTTTTACTTTGCAAAATAAAAACGTTTTGGGTCATATTTCTCTCTCATTTAGGTCACTTTTAATTGACATTTTGTGAAACTAATGCTGTTATATAACGCTGGGGATGTAACAAATGCTGCTGCTTCAAATTTATTTGAGCTGAAACCTGAACCTCTCCTGGCTGGTGACTCGTTTGTCTGTTTGATTTCAGGCTCCAACCTCACTGGTTTGGACAATCTGGACAGCGTGCTGGGCCTTGTGGAGGAGCAGGTGCTGAGATCGAGGCAGCGCCGTCGAAGGCACGCGACAGAGGATGATTACAACATCGAAGTTCTCCTGGGGGTTGATGACTCAGTTGTTCAGTTCCACGGGAAAGAACATGTTCAGAAGTACCTGCTGACCTTGATGAATATTGTGAGTACAGCCCTGCTAGCTGCCCTGTGGGAAGGCTCTGAAAGGGCTGGGAATATAGGTTGGGTAAGCCATTTGTATAAGACATAACTGATTTTTCTCGTGGCAAGAGATAAAATGACTCCAGGAGGGAAATCCAGAATCCAGGCCACTTTCAGAAAATCCAGTAGAAGAGAAGCAAAAAAAAAACCAAAAAAAAAACCAAAAAAACCAAAAAAACACCAAAATAAAAAGGAGCCAAGACAGAAGCTGAGTGTGGGACTGTTAAAGTCCTGCTTATGTGCTTTGGTGGGTGGGGACACAAGGTCAGGGTCTCAGAATTTTTGAAGTCATTATGTTTTAGCTGTATATTCCCTTAACCTAAGCTTCCTGCTGAGGGACACGGTTTGGAGAACTATCTTCAAATAAGGTTCTAACAGAAATTACAATTGCCTTTAAAATTGTCAAACTATTCTGCTAAATTCTTTGATTTCTCAACTTTAGGTCCCAGGCCACCTCCCTGCTCCTTCTTCACACTGCAGTAAAATGTTATGCAGTGTAACACTGAGTTTTCTTAAACTGGTTTAATATTTACTCCATGACTGACATCTCTAGGTTTCCTTAGTTAAATATTTAATCTTCAGAACCATAGTCTGTGCAACAGACTATGTAGTGTAGGAGTGATGAAAGGAGACACTAGGGAATATTATGTTTGAAAGAATCACTTTTTATTTCTAAATATCAATGCAGCAGCCCTCTAGTACTCCAGACCATAAGGAAGGACACTATTTTTTGGAAAATAATGAAGACTTGAAAAATCATCCCCAGTACAGATCAAAATAAAAAATATTTTATTCTTTTGCTAAAGAAAAAGAAGTAAGTGGTAGCCCCCTCATAGGCAACTCAATTGGGGATGACTTCTTTCCTTCTTCTTGTCTGGATCAGGAGTCTTTTCTCAATAAAACACTTCTGAAAACCTTTGGCCTCATTGAATGTGTGTTCTTAGTGTAACACTGTTGAGTAAAAAATCGTAGATTTGCTGTGTTTTTGACAAATGGAGTCTGACTGCTGAAGTTCACAGTCTTGTCAAGAGGATGAGCCTGTAGATGACTCCTTTCACTTTGCAAACCACAGAGCAGAAATCCAGGCTATTAGGTAGATTGTCTGGGATGTAGTTTCTCCAAGATATATTTTTTTAATTATGAAGCCTGTTTTTTTTTCTCTGTTTATTATGTTCTTTTAGCGGTGTGCAGAATATCACTGTTTTTCATTTTAAATGAGAGGTGGAATACAATTTAAGAAAATCCCTTGTGTGATATAAATTCAGTTACAACTTTTTATAACAGCATTGTAAATAGTTAAAAACCTGCCCTGACATTAGAGTTATGGGGTACTTGATGTCTGCTCTGATGGCTGTAAATGCATATATTCTAACAGAAATGACATAGTGAATTTAATTTATTTGTGTGGTTTGTTTCCTCTGAGGCTTAAAACAAAGTCTACAGTGAAACAGATGGTTTTATGCATCTCTAAATTAACAAGTCATACAGGCTAAACCAGGAATGTGGCAAACAGGCCAAAATAGATTAAACAGGACTCTCTACTTATCATGTCGCTTAAATCTATTTTTAAGAATTAAAATATACAGTAATGGTAAAGAAGCCATAAATATTCCAGGTCTGAAATATACCTTTTCCTAATTTTAGTAAACCATCCAAGACCCAAATTGCAAGAAATAACAACTCTTCAGCAGCCTGTCTCTGCAAGTGGTTTAGAAAGTGCAGCCTGTGTAACCATCCCCACAGGGCATGGCAGCTCTTGGCACAGGCAGCAATTGTTCTGTTGAGAGCTCCGAGGTAGAAACACATCTTTGGGGAACTGAGGATGTGTCCCATGCCTTGTGCCCAAATTCAAGGAGCTGTTTGAAATCCTCAAGGCCTCTTGAATGGCTCTGGATGGTTGCTGGCAGTCATCACTGTTGTCCTGTTCTTTCCTTCAAAACCGTGCTGGTTTCTAGGGTCTGTATTTTAGCAGAAGGGCGGCTGATGGTAACCAGTCCTGTTTCCAGCTCCAGCACAGAGAGGCAAAGGGGTTTGTTACTGCAAATGGTGGTGCTGGGGAATTGTGCCAAGGACAACACAATGCAGAACCTCTCCTTGCCCTCAGCAGGGCAACTCCAGCTCTTGCCTCATTGCTAGATGGGTGCAAGGTGTAATTCTGTGTAGAACATGGCTTTGGTCTCCTTTCCTGAGGTTCACAGTGACTGCCCCATTGCCTTCTCTTCTACTTCTTTGAATAGTTGGGGTTCTTAATTGAGAAAAAGGCCTTGGGGTCCCTGACTGTGAGGGGTCACATGTATGCAGTGTGCTTCTGATGAGATGTGTAGGTCCAAGGTCACTGAAAAAGAAGAGACAGCTACAAACAATTCCAGCTGTATTTTCAAATCTCATTGGAGATCATCTCGTAACCATCAGATTGTGTGTACCCTCCTGGGTTTAGGATGTAATCAATTAGCTTCCTGTAGTAACAAGGCGTAAAATCAATTAGCTGTGTATGGTAACAAGGTAGTAAATATAAAATCAAGAAGGCATGGTGACAAAATAAAATAATAGTAAATATATTTACTGGAGAAAAAACAGGTGATCAAGTAGTTGAATTTCTGAGGTTCCAAAAATGAAATAAATACTAAGTGAATTGTTCTTCCTGGGGCAAGACATTGCTTTCTCAGAAGCAACTCCCAGCATGGCTGCTTCTCCCACTGTGCTTGATCTCCTGTGGGAGCAGTTGTCCTTAACTAACTTTTCCCAAGGATCTTGGGTGGAACCCTACCACCAACCCAATCAAAACAATGCATTTTTTTTTCAAGCCCAGTGCAATGACTGTAAATTCAGTAAAAGCTGTTTTATGCAACTTAAGTGATGTGTTACAGTCCACACCTAAAAGCTATGAAGTGAGAAAAAACAGGGGCTGGGTGTCCTGGCTATCTTGAATAGCTGTGCTAATATTTATCCCAAAGTTTGGAAGTGAAGTCACTCCCAAACAAATGGTGATAGATGCCAGAGGATTTTTAACACACTGGGCTGCAGCCACGTGTTGTCTGACTCTGCGCCAGCCGTTCCAATGCAGTGAGCTCGGCCTCATGCCTCCCCTTTTTCATCTTCCAGTCATTTCCTCTGATAAAACTCTGGTTTCTCTTGACCTCCACTCTTTTTTCTGCCCAGCACCGTCAGGACATTCAGCCACCTTTGGAAACACGCTGTTGTTTTTGCTTCAGCTCCCTCTCACTTGCACCATTTTCATTTGTATGTCATGCTGTGTTTTTTCCTGGGAAGGATATTGGCCTGCACAGTCCTCTGCATTTCCAAGCGTGAGCCCACACATTGCACAAATTAACTTTGTATTTATAGCATGCAGGAGCATTTCCACAGAGCAGAGATATTTGGGTGGAATCTTGTAGTTCTGTAGTTACTCAAGAACATAGAACATAATTCAGCATCTCAAACACCCAGTAATTATTTCTGCTTGTACAATTGTTTGGGAAACACTAGAAAAGTGCAAGGCTTGAAGTGTCATTGGAGAATTACCTTGTTGCTTGGGAAGGAAAAGGTTTTCCCTGCAGGATGCTCTGGGAGGAGGAAAAGGGCACTGAATGGATGTCATGAGCTGAATGGCTTGGATGTGTGTACTGATCCCAGGATAAAAACCTGGCTGGGTGGTCAAGTCCAAAGGATGGTGGTGAATGGAACCGAATCCAGGTGGTGGTCAGTACAAAGTGCTATTCCCCACATCCAGCAGTGTTCAATATCAGTGATCTGGATTAGGGAATTGAGTGAATCCTCAGTTCATGTGCAGGTGACACCAAGGCAGATGGCAGTGTTGATCTGCTGGAGGGCTGGAAGGCTCTCCAGTGGGATCTGGACATGGCCTCAAGTTGCTCCAGGAGATGTTTAGATTGAATATTTGGAAAAATCTTTTCGTGGTTGTCAAGCATTGGAACAGGCTGCCCAGGGAAGTGATGGAGTCAGAATCACTGGAGATTGGTAGAAGATGTTTGGATGTGGCATTTGGGGATATGGGTTATTGGCAGTGCTGGGGTTGATGGTTGGACTTAATGATCTTAAAGAGCTTTTCCAACCTAAAGGGTTCATTGATTCTGAACTGAGTGTTGTTGGTACCCAGTCTTGGTGCTGAAATTCTCTGTTTCATAATCCTCTTAAAAGTAGTTTCCAGGATTAAGCAATTTTCAGGGGTCAAAATCTTTAATTTCTTTTCTATTCCTGTATTGTAAAAGGGCTGATATTAAAATATTTATATATATTCATGTAATGGATATATGGCCAAAATATCTGTGATACTAAAGCCCATTTCCTCAAAGTAGCTAAGTGCCTAATTGCTGTTATTTCAAAGGGAGATTGACCCTAAATAGGAATTATGCCTCACTCTGAGCTAGATTTATCTGAGTATTTATGAATATTTCTATGCCTTTGAAATCAGTGAGAATCAGTATTAAAAATTAGCTGATGCAACTATGTATCCCCCAGCCTTCAAGTGAAACTTCAACT
Source organism: Anthoscopus minutus (assembly GCA_013399455.1). Lineage (NCBI taxonomy): Eukaryota > Metazoa > Chordata > Aves > Passeriformes > Paridae > Anthoscopus > Anthoscopus minutus. The sequence goes on from VWYI01046931.1 coordinate 136,702, forward strand.
CTGGAACAAATACATTAAACAACTTTTCATTTGAATAACTGAAATCAATGAGAGTTATGCAGCTGGGCACCTTGGAAAGTCCCTGGAGTCTTTCACCTGCATCTTTCAGCACTACACATGTCTTTGAAATTGTGGCCCTGAGGCGCTGCTGAATGTGTTATCTGTCCTCTTTAATAGGATGTACATGATACTACTATTATAGATGAGATTTCTGCTCTCGTATCTCTGGCTGATGAGGGATGAAGATTTGCAGGTACAGAACAGCAAGTCCCTAATGAGAGGAAAGGGCAGAAATGGCATTGGTTTCTAACTGACAGTTGGATAAAAACCTGAAAGCATGTCTAATTCAAGCTGCTAAAAAGAAAGTGATGATTGAATACATTGAAATAATGGCGCTCCCTGTCTTCAGCATCACGCTTTTTAAACTAAAAAGCATTTATTTTAGACAGCAAGGATAGTTCAATAATGTAGAATTTGACTGGATTTTTGAAAATTAAATAATTCATAAGCTCCAATGCTCATTATTTAAAATCAGTTTATTTTAATATGGGCACTTTAAATTTGAACTAACTCTAAGAAGTTCCACAAATAACAAATGTAAGTCCAGCTCTATTCATCTGAGGGACTTCAGCTGTCTATAGCTGAATTACAGCTTGTTTGAAAGTTTAAATATATGTGTGTGAGTTAACTCCACATTTTGATTGTTCATTATAAACCAGTAGCCGTGACTGGTGTGAACAGTGTCTGAAGAGGCTCCATGAGGTTATTTTTGTTCATTATCTTGATTGCCACCCTGCAGGGGAAGCTGTAGTTGTGCTTGGGCATTCAGGGGCTCCTGCAGGAAAGACCCTCTCAGAACTCTTACAGGTTGTGCTAATTTTCAGAGGGATATTATTCCCAGTGTCAATTAGGTGAGCATTGCTCATTATTAGTACCTGGAATGTGCCTTGCTGCCCTATCACACAGGTTTTGGTACCATCCTCAAGGTAGAAGGTAGGTACTGTTGAAAGATAGATTTTTTGCTTTACTCCAAATACCAACATGAGCTTTAGCCACAAAGATTTCAGCCAGGGACTTCTGAGTTGTTACAGTGGTTTGTGTGATGGAGTGTGGATAATTAGGATCAGCTTTCATATTCTGCATGCTTTTCTTAACCAAACCACTTAGATTTGAAGAGGTCACCTTATTTATTACTTTGACACCACACCCCTATCCCTTGTTGTAAAGTGATAAATCAGTCTGCTTAATTATTTTATGATGCTATAGTTGATTTTATTAACATGATCTTGAGACAGTAATTCAGAAAAATACTGAATCTGTTGGTGCCAAGGTAATTTACAGTGTTTAGAGAAACTTCTCGCAGCAGTGGTTTATGAACAGGAATGAGAAGTTCCAAGAGCCTGCGGGAGGAACTAAGAAAAATAAATTAGTCATGAAGTCAGAAAACAAAGTCTATGACCTTTCTAAAGCCAATGTTACAGTCGAAGATGAGATAGAGACCTGTAACATGAAGCTACCTAGTGCCTTGCCAACACATCTGCTGGGGAATGTTTTTCATTTTGATCAGAAGCAGCTAACTTGGACTTGGTAACACCTACTGACTCAGACACCAGAGAAGGTAAATCAGGACTCAGACTCATATTTGCATAGAAATGCAAGATTCTTATCTCTGTTTTGCACTGTACATTGCCAAACTCCTCTAAAACTGCCTGGTGTATGTGGTTTTGAGCAGAATTATAGATGTTTTCCAAATGTGAGATCACAGTTTGACCTTTAAGTTTCATGTGTGTTGTGTGCTTTCATTCTTCTTTTTTCCTTGTGATGCTCAACAAAGATTTCAGGAAAAAAAGAGTTCCTCTCTGAGGAAATGAGGAAATGCCTTGTAAGTACTAGAAAGGGAGTCTAGGAACCCTTGATTTTGCCTTATGACTTTCTGTGTGACCATACTACATCCACCAGAGGAATTGATGTAATGTTATTCCTGTGGGATTAAGATAAAGCTTTGGGAATGTCAGAAATGCTCATTTGGGATTGCCAGAAGCATAAAGAAGGTGATGAAAAGCGAAGAGCACAGTGGTGTTTGAAGTGGGACCACAGAAAAATAAAGTGAGAGGGGAATGCTTTTGGGAGGGTCAGATTACAGAAGTTTGCACTCAGTATCCACCATGACATTTCTGGTTCCTATCCTGTAATTCAAACCAGATGTTTCTTACAGAAATAGACAATCACTGGATGCCCACCAGGCACTGAGGCTTTACTGCAGATAATTATGATCTGATGAATGAGCTGCATCTCGGGCTGGGTTCTAACAATGACTTGCCAGGAGCTCTGCCATCCCACAGGGAAGGAGCTGATGCTCTCCAGCCTCTCCAGTACTGCTCTGGCAGATATCCACACATGGTCCCAGCTCTGCCTGGGAGCACGTAGCCCTCAGTAGTTTCTGCAGCAGTAGTTGAGTAAGGATGCTGGGTGATCAAAGAGGGGGCTAATCAGCTCGGATGGATCAGTGATTTGTGGTGGCTGCAGAAGCAGATGACTGCTGGTTTGTGCCTGCTCCCAATGGTCAGATGTGCCCTCTGATGGCCACTGTTGCTGGGTCAGAGCTGTTTGGTACTGATGTAGCCTGAGGCTGAAACCGTGGAATGTCCAGCAGGGCTGTGTGCTCCGAGCCGGGAGCAGCGTGAGGAGCAATCCATGGAGCTGCCTCGGGACAGCCCCGCTGGTTTATGGATCAGGAGCTGCGTTGGGATGAAAGGATCTGCCTTTTGCATAGCAGATCCTAACAAGCTCTGCAAGGCTGGGAACTCCTTCAAACTGCATGGATGAGTTTGCTGATGATTTGCCAAAATACGCAGATTATTGTTCTATGTGCATTGGTTTAATTATGGATCCAGGGAACCACCTGACTTTGCCTAAAAATCCTGCCAGCTCTATCAGCAGGTAACCTGCTCTGCATCAAGACTAGCAGAACCTAAGGCTATTGATTACTATTTGTGTTACAGGAGCTTTCAAAATTCCCTTTTAGGATTGGGCCGTGCTTTGCTCAGTAATCAAAACTTTCCAGTGCTTCTTTTACAAAGCATGAGGCACCTCACAGGTGCTTGGCTTGTCTCTAGCTTTTTGATGTATTCTATGTGCTTACTGTGCTGACTTGAAACTTGCTCAAGGCAGAAGAATTATAAAATTAGCAGAGAGGAACAGATGAAAAAGTAAATAAAGTCTTTGTTTTTCTTTTGTAGCACCAATCTGTGTCAGCCTGATTTCTACACAGAAACTTTAAATAGAAATGCAGGTTTTCCTTTGAAATATCTCAGAAAAAGAAACCAAAGATATCCCAAAATAGTTAGCAAACTACAATAGCTTGATGAAAGTCTCTTTACAGTGTTTCACTGTGCTTTGAATTCTTTGAGATTTACGCAGCCTTCTTCATCACCCTCTATAAATGCTGAATCACTGTAGGACATCTATCAAGATTTAATTCATTCACTGCCTTCAGTTCAGGAGCTGGATTATGGGACGGTCTCTGTGTACTTTTTTTTCCTATGCAGCAACTTAATTTTAGACTTACTGATCTAAGAACAACAGGAGATTGACTCTGGTTTTTCTCTGTTGATATGAACAAGGATGTTCTGCTGAAGTACATGGAGATGCAGTGCTGGAAAAGTACTTGCAGTCTTTTTCACAGCTGTGTGTATTTATTGCACAGACATCTGAACGTGTATGTCCATTGTCTGCCTACCTCTGCTTTCAGACAGTAAGTTTCAAAGCTGTGAGCTGCTCTCAAGGCTGGAGCTTTCTGATTGCACAGGCTGGTTGGTCATTTACTGCCCTAAAAGTTGAGCTACATTAGCTTGACTCTGCTTTCCTGTTGAAATAAGAGGTGGAAATGTGGAGAATCTGAGCTAGGGATTGTGGTGGCCCTTCCAGTGTGTGCATTTTAATGAACCTCTGAGAACACAACATTCACTTGGATCTTGTATCTCTAACAACAAATAGGTGTGATTTCAACTGTGCTGAAAAAAGGAAAGGCATCTATTTCAGCACTCTATTCATGTGCAGTGAGACACTCCTAGCAAAGCACAGTTTAGCTCAGAGGATGATGCTGTGATGAGGGCTCGGACTCATCCTTATTAATGAAACCAAGACCCAGACCTTTGAATAAGCCCACTGTCTTGCAGAAAATCCAGGGTCCCAAGAGAACCAAGCAGCTTTTTACAGTGCTTGGGCTTTTCTCTTCATTCACAGTTTGTTAGATGTCATTTGCATGAATAGTCAAACAGTGTTTTTATTCTGTTCCATCCGTTTTTTCAAGCCAAGTTTCCCTTTGGCACACAGCAGAGATACAGTTGTTCAGTTACTCAACAATTGTTAAAAGAGGCTTAGGTTAAATTCTGGAAGTTAATGAGAGAGTGGTGTGCACCAATTTGGATTATGCTTTATGAACTAATTAAATACTTATTTACATGCTGTGTTTACTGTCCTCTATACACAGCACTTTTTGTTTAAAACTCATTTCATGTACAGGTAATTTACAGCTTATGTCAGCCTCATATCCTTGATGTGAGTGCTCTCTTCCCACCACATAAAGAGGGAAACAAATGAATATTGCCTGCCTCCCTTGACAATGTTCAAGGGTCTTTTTCCTGGGTGAAAGAATTTTTGTAAAGCAAAATGTGTTTATTTTTTACCTCTTTATAATCTGTGATGAGCAATGTTCCTCAAAGTAAAAATAAGGGAGTTTTTAAAATTTCAGAATATAAAGTTAGCCTTGTAAAGTCTTATTTAAACATACATAGAGATGATCTGATTTCTAGAGGGGTTGTTTACAAAGCGGATTTGAACATAATCAGCTCCTTCTACCTCTCAATGAGAAGCCCCTGAAGCCACTCATAGCCATGAGCTTCTCATCCACCATCTTAATCCAAGGATCTGCTTGCTCATTTACAGTAACGAGCCTGCATCCCAGGCATCCCCCAGAATGATGTGAGATCCCCAGGGTGTGAGCTGTGATCCTGGAGCTGAAATTCAGCAGGACACTCAGGACTCTTGAAAACTTGGGTGCCTACAAAGCAAAAAATAAGGCTCTTCTGTCAAAAAATACTGATGAAATGAATTAAAATTCACTTTAAAATGTCAGTGGGGATTGCTTAGCAAAACCTACACTGATGTATTTAATTGTAATGGTTTTTGAAGAGATAAAATATGGGCCATTAAAACTGGGGCTGATTGAAGTAGCAGGACATTATTTACCATGTTTCAAATGAAAGGTTCCCTGAAAGTTATTTATTAGCTTGAAGTAATGAATCTAGTTTGGAGGAATAAATGAAATCAGCAAAACAATTCAGTTTGGTGCAACCTTTACCAAGGGAAGGAGGTTTTAGGGAAGGAATTTGCCTTCCAGGGATCTCATCTGCCTCTTCTAATTTGTGAAGCTAAACCCCTGCCATTTGGCCAAGTCTCATGTAGTCTTCATCAATGAATACTTAAATCAGCCTCGTTAAGAGTTAACATTTGCCCAGCTTGCTTGTAGCAGTGTTTCCTAAGTAATTGTTATTCATCCACGTTTCATTCTCTAAATATTTACAATTTTCTTTTCAGTGTTCCTGGGGTGATTTCCCCGTGTGCAAGTTCAGTTATGTAGCTCTTGTATGAAAATAAAGAAGACAATTTTAATTTTCTGGCATTTTGTAGCTTTTGTTCTACTTGCAAAGTTTAACACTGATGAGTTTTGACACACAATAAAGCCAGCCCATGTGCCTGACCAGTTTTTTAGGGGAGGCACATCCTCTTGGCAGAGTGTGATGTGATGGGTCCCAGATGGAAGTGTTACAGGGTGCAGCCGAGCTGATCTGGTGAATGGCTCTCAGGAGAGAGGTCCTGTCTCTGCTCACTCACCCTCTTCCCTATGCATGGTCCTGCTCAGCAGAGAGATATTTGGGATTTTGCCTGGATTGCCATGCTCCAAGCTCCAGTGGACCCACATGGGTCAGCTCAGCTGCATTGTGTGGGTGCACCATGATACCTCCAAGTCCAACTAGGCTGGCATTTATATACCTGTTAATCTGAAATCTCTGAGTATATATTTATTTTAAATTATTCCCTAAATTATGGCCTATTGGGAGACTACAGCAGAGTTTGGGAAAAAAAGTCCATTCCCTCTCTCATTAGTGGAATTTTTCATGTTTTAAATATGATCACTGTGTTGTGTCTGGCCTAATGACAGAGCATAAAAGGTACTGGCTGTATCTCTGTCTTCATAGTTACCATTGTTAAAGTGCTGAACTCTTTTGCAGGTTAATGAAATTTATCATGATGAGTCCCTGGGTGCTCACATTAACGTTGTCTTGGTGAGGATAATCCTGCTGAGCTACGGCAAGGTAAGGAAAGGTTAATTTAAATGGAGGATATCAGTATCTCTAGACTTCATTCTTTTATGGACAGTGCAATTACTGGGGACATGTATTTGTTTTGTATTTTAATCCACATACATTATCCTTACTAGTCTGTGAATATAAAGAACTTCCATGTTTACATATATATGTTTATCATTTAAGCTTTACATTTCAAATAATTTCCATTTCTTCTGGGTTTTCCCTGTGTCATTTGAAGTTACTGCTTAGCTCTGGCAGTCTGTCTTTTCAGATTTGTTTGGAACAGTCCATGAAACGTAGCTAACATTTTAGTTCCTAAAGAATACACAATGTGTTCTAGTTCAACTGTATGTAGGTAACAGTAAACACAAGGTCAATTCTGCATGATGCTGAGGGCTACAGCCTCTTTCTAGGAACTCATTTGTACTTGCACTTGGAACTGCACATGTGCTTAAAGTTAAATGGGTGTTCTGTGGAATAGGGGCTAGAAGGCAAGAGCTCTGTAGATCAAATCTGTAATTAAAAATACCAATTGTTCTTTCTCTCAGTTTCTGTGGAAGGTGTAGCTCCACAGACAAAACTAAAGAGTAAAGTAAAGAGGAACAGCATGTTAAATAGGTTTCAAGAGTATTGGTCTGTTCAGTACCTGTGTCCTGTTATTGACAAATCAACATCAGATTCCATGGAAACGGGAACAGGACATTTCAAGTATATTGATAACTGCTTTGGTTAAGGACATGTGATTTTAGTGCTCTCCAATGCAGCATCAGGCCCAGCTGCTCAGAGCAGAGTGTTAATGTCTAATGCACCTTCCTGTGACTGGAATTGCTGGGATTTCCAAGTCTGGATTCTGGATGACTCCATGTGTGCTCATGGAAGTTGCTGGAATGTTGTCAGCAAAAGCCAGTGCAGATGGTGAAGCTCCACTGGCATCCACCAGCTTACCTTGCTCAGTACCAGCTGAGACTTTTCCTCCCTGGGGCAAATGAGGGAGCTCTCAGATTTAGTCTGGACTCTGCAGGAGACTGATTACCTGGATACAGGTTAAATTTTTCTGTTGGAGCTTCTCCATCTGAGAACTAAACACACCAATCCATCTCTGCTTTTCCTGCAGTGATGATGTAGCTTCAGATACATCTTCAGATAAGCTTAATCAGATGTATGTCCTAAAGTAACAGGTAAAAAAGGTTATATTTGCCATTTTGTGACTGAAAGTTCATGGAGCAAGTAGATAACATTGAATTGCAAAATGTTTGAAATGTCTTTGTGATTGCTGTAATAGCAAAACTTTGATTGCAAATTGACTGACGAATCTCATACAAATCTGATGTTGCAATAGTGGTGGAAGCCAGCAGAATTAGTACCTGGGCTAGTCACTTCTTTGCAGTCCTTAGATCATGGGCATTTCATTATTACTTGTTTGTTATTATTCATCTTTAGGCATATAGATCCACCTCAGTGTGAGCTCTGGTTATTTCTGCCAGTTTCCAGGTGGCAGACAGTGGCTACAGCAGTCATCATTCCATCTTAAGGATCTTTGTTTTCTTGTGAGGAGCAAAGCCTTGTCCATTTATAATTAGAATGTTACCAGTTTCATAGAGAGGAGAGTTGGGGTGGAGGACAGAAGCCATCATTTCTTGGTGGGTCTTTGGCCACATCACAGAAGTAGCATTTGCAGGTCTGTGTAATCTGCTTGTGGGTATTCTGCTTCTGGATTCTACATCCACAATCTGCAGTGGACAATGCTTTGGCTTCTGAGTTGTCCTTCTGATTTCAGTGGAATAATTGTGCTATCATTAGCTTGACCCAAAGATAATTTTTCTTACATTTCCATGTCTGATTCTTATTTACATGAAAGACAATCTATGGCTTTTTAAAAATAGTAAAAAGTAAGTATAAAAGATATGTTTCCAGAGCTCCTCTACCTTATGATGTGGGAACCCGCATACCACGGCTGTATGAGAATACATCCTTTCCTGTTCATGTTTTTAAAGTTCCTGATCAGAGGACTAGTGTGAGGGAGTAGAAGGGAGGAGATTTTTCTTTAAAGGTTTGGGATAACAGTGGAAAAGCAGAGAGACTAAGTGCATAGTTCTTATTTTCTGAACCTTATCTGAGGAACTGGAACAAAGCTTTGAATATTTTCCTATCCCACACACCAGCACTAACAGTTTTTAGGAATATATATATATTCAAAAGACATAGTATTAAGTAGGGTATGTGTACAAGTTAAGGCAGTGCATGAATGAAGCAGCGTGATTGCCTTCACAACATGAAAATGTTACTCCAGTCTTGTCTGAGTAAGCATTTCTTTTGAAAGCATGGAGCTAATATATATTATCAAGGGTGCCATTTAAATAATCATAATAATTACATTATGATTCTGTAACTGATGAAGTATGTACCATCAACGTCAGGTTTATGACACCACTCTCAGCTATTGCCAATTCTCCACCCCTGAGCAGCCTTCTACTGCATTGTGGGTTTTTTTAGATGATTATATTATTTTATACAACTTGTCATCTATTGATAATAATATGAACAATACTTGAGTTGCATAGCAACCAACCTTTCACTGGTTCTCGCTTGAAGGTACTCCACTCTTTCAAATATACTTATTTTTTTAATATTCTCAAACACAGGCAACTGCACATGCAGAAGTTTCAGTAATTTCAGGAATAGCATTAATTGCCCTGGTAAGATGAAAAAACAGATGATGATCACATGCTGAAATTACTTCAGGGACAAATTCAAAAGATCTGACATGGCTTTGCTGAATTAGCACTTTGTGTAAGTTATCACCTCGGGACTTTGAGGGGGTGGCAGGTTGAGCCCTGCCAAGAGCACCAGGCTTGGGCTCAGGCTGGGTGGTGTGTTTGGGGAGCAGCCAGAGGGTGGCTGTGTTTGGGCTGGGGTAGCTTTGCAGGACTTTGCAGGAGCTGCCAGCCCTTCCCTGACTCCCCACTTTTCCCTTAGTACTTCCAACAAATGATGCACCACAGACTGAAGGCTTCAGCTGTGCCTTGCTGCTGGTCCACTGATTTCTCAGTTCCATCATTAGGATAGAAAAATGTGTTCTGCAAAGGCTGCTCTGTATCTGTGTTGGCTTCAGAAGCCACACAATGCATTTCTCTGCGTTTTCTTGACATTGGCTTCCAAAGTGATGGGCTGTTTTGATGTGATGGGATACTGCAAGTAAGTAAATAGGGCACATGCAGTGCATTTTTCTTCAAATGGGAAAAAGATGAGCTGGCTTGCTTTGGCCTTTTTGACTTCAGTAGTAGGAAGATTGGCTCCAAATTTTGGCAGCTGCAGATACATTTGAGATTATTATAATTCAATGTTTGTGCAAATTATTCCACTTAGACCTATTTTGGTTGTAACAGCTCTGTAATCCAGCTAGCTCTAGAATTCTCAGGGAAATAAGCAAAGCAACCACGAGTTGCAACCAAGTGCAGAGGAGGTTGCAAGAGATGAGCTGAGCATGCATTTAAAAACCCTGACTGGTTATTCTAAATTTTGTTTGGAAACATTTAAATACTGAGCACTGCATAAAATCCTCTCATCACCTCTTTGAGGTGAATGAATAAAGATTATTATTCCCATTTTACAGCTAAAATAACAAAGATGTTAAGTGTTATTTTCCAAGGCCACACGGAAGGCCACTGGCAGGCTGGGGATAAGACCTCATAAATTCCTGGCTCCAGCCCCACGCTCTGTCCATTGACAATGGTGACTCTGTGTGCAGATGAGCTGCCCTTGCACAGTGCAGAAGAAAGCACATATTAGCTGGGATGGATGTAATTAATACAGTGATTAATGAAAAAACACTTGGAAATAATTTTGCAGGGACTGCAGGGGTTTCAATAAATGCAGCCACCTGAGGATTTGTGAGGGTTATTTCTTGGGAAATGTGAATGTGGCAGTGCAGGACACCCCTGAGCTCTCCTTTGGCACCATGCACAGCCCAAGTGGCCTGTATTCAGCCTGGAGAAGGGTGGGATGGACTGAGGGATGCTGGCTCTGCTCCGTGGCATCTGGAAATGCAACCAGTAGGGAGAGGAAGCCTCCATAAGCTGTAAACCAGTGCTGGCACCATAACAAGTGGTTGGACTCTGACCCTGTGTTAACTTGAGGAACTTCACTAACACTGCAGAGAGCCTCTCAAATAGCTTAGAGGAGGAAAGAAAGCCCAAGCAACTTTGAGGTGGAAGTTCAGGAAGAAGGTACTATGGGGGTGGATGCCTGCCACCTCATAGAACCAGACTGTTCATCTGAGAAGGACTTTTCAATTTTGTATGTCTGAGATATTAGCAGAGCTCCTGTTGCCTTCATTTGGGACAGGACTTTACCTTCGATCTTTTCATAAAATGATGCTCTCTTTATCTCTGCCATCTGACCTTTTCATGTCTAAGCTTGATGCAAGCAGGGGAAATGTTCCGGGTTCAGCCAGGATGGAAGTGCTAGTTCAGTCTGGGTCAGGTTCTTCTTTCTCTCTGTTTCCCAGAGGGCATCCTTGGAAACACAAATCAAGTCTATTCCTTAAATCTGGTGTTTGTCTTTACTATTTTGCTGTTGACCCTGCTGTTTCCTTGGAGGGAAAGGGATGAGCTCCTCCATTTACCTCTGCCTCTCCCAGGAAGGTGCAAAGTCTGGCTGAGAGCACCTGTGCCTGCAATGCAAGGAGATTGTTTGCTGCACATTAGGGTCATGGAACAGCTGTGCTTGGAATGGACATCATCTAGTCCAAGTGCCCTGCTCAGAGCAAGGTCACCTGGAGCAGACTGTCCAGGACTTTGACCAGCTTGGTTTTGAACATTTCCAGAGACTCAATAACCTCTCTGCACAACCCTTCCCAATGTTTGGCCACTCTTATGGTAAAACTACAGTAACACTCAAAAGGCTTTTTTTCTTGCTCATTGCCCCTTCTCCTTTCTCTGGATACCACTGAGAAGACTGTCTCAGTCATGTTAATTCCCTGTCCAATAGGTATTTATATATATTGAGATCTTCCTGAGCCTCCTCCAGCCTCTCCTTGTACTAGTCACGAATGTGAGTTGAGTATCTTATTTTGCCATTGACATTGGCAGATGCAGTAGACCTGAAAGAATCAGCAGGAATCAAGCTCTGACTTTACAAATTTGTCTGAAGATGGAGTTGTTGACCCCAGCATTTGGCCATATCCAGTAACTAGTTCTGCACAGGATGAGTTGCAAGGCCAGGACCTACATATGATGTAGCATTTTGGCAGCTGTTCATATTTTTGCACTGTTCCCATATGCTTCCTGTGGGGATAAAGAGAAGAGATATTGCCCCTCCTGTTTTTCATCTGGGTGAATTGCTGAATTCCCTTATTTATATATTAGACTCAGCGCTTATAATTTCCCAGGGTGTTTTGTTGGGACCTTGAAGAATGTGGGGCTGGCTGATAGCATAAACAGTGCTTTGTATTCCTGATCTGCTTACATTTCTGCAGAATTAGAGACTGAAAAATGTTACAAACTGCTGCCATAAGAAAGCTTTGCAAATCCTTTGAATGCAAAACGACAGTTTGCTGAATGAGCTATATTTGTTATTTGGTTACCATGGACATTCAGTAATTGTATTTATTTATCTTTTGCTTGTCTTATTCAGGATGAAAGAAGAATATAACTGTTCTAATCCAATATCCAATGAACAAGAGAAGTGCCAAGTAGAAGCAATGTAAACAGTGTGTTTTGCAGAAACCTTACACATTCAGGAAGGGAAAGTCATATGTTAAACTGTTTCCTGAATGTGTGCACTGCTGTGGTCCAACTTTTCCTACTCTAGTTTGAAGGCTGTCATGCTAAGAATATATCTACTCCTCCTGGAGCTACTGAAGAGCTGCAAAGCCTTCTCTGTTGGCTCTCTTGGAGCACCACCTAATGGATGAGTTAGGAAAGGTCCCAAGCTCCTGACCAGCCTAAATTTCATATGTTCTTATAATCAAGTACCTGCTCATCATCACTTTTGCTCAGTTGTACCCAGTGATACCAAATATCAGATAAAAAAAATGATTGTTTAAGGGGAGCTGCCATACCATGTGTGACACCAGTGTGTCTTTCACATGGGCTGGCACCTTGAACATTCTTGAAAAGTTTGGGTAGACTAACATAAATATAGACTAAATTTGCAGTTTTCTTCTAAGAGAACTTTGACATTGTTAAAAAAAATAAACAAACCTACGTATTTCTTCCTTGCTCCACAATCTCCACAAGTGTTTGAAGGACTTTCTAGTCAGCTTCATGAATGACTTGTCCTTCAGTGTATTCGTATGAGAGAACTGATAATTTCCCAAAGGATAAGGCAGATAGCAAAGGAAGTTCAGAGACCTCTCTGACTTTCAACCATTTCTTATTGTCCTGCTTTGCCTCTTTGTATGAATGGTAGTTGCAAATCAGTTGTCTTCTATTTTTATTTAGTTTTTTTTATTGTGAGGGTTTTTGTTGTTGTTGGTTGGTTGGTTGTTGTTGTTGTTGTTTGCTGCTTCCATCTTATAAGGAAGGAAGTGGAGAAGAAATGAAGGCAGAATCAGAAAAGGTAAGGAAAATGTGCAGCATTGGTAGATGTTGAGTTTCCCAGAGAAAAGGCCTTGGCTAGTTCTGTAGGGCAGACTGTCCTCGTCACCCTCGGTGGTGTCTCCTCGCCTGGGGGATGTTTTCCCAGCTGAGCCCTTTCCAGTTCTTGGCCAACATCTCCATCTGTTTCCATCAGCAGTTCACAGATTTTTTGCTTTTCTTGCTGTGAGAAGGAAAGTTTCTCTTTCCATTGGCAGTTTTCCTGCTGATCAGCTGAGTAATGCTCTCCACAGGCCTGCTGTCCTGCTTGGAAAGAAGTCCTTCCCAGCCAGGTCGGAGCTCCCAGCCAGCTGCAGGACCTGTGAGTTCCTGGCAATGTGGGAGCTTTGCTGGCCAAGAGTAACACCTACACCTCTTCTCCATGTGCAGCCTGCTGGCCCCCAAACTTCCCCTGTTTGCCGTTTGACAAAGAGGGATTTTACCTTTCAGCCCTTATTCCTGCACACAGCTCATCTTTTTCCTCTTTCTCATTTGCTTTGTCCATTTAACAAGGGTTTGGGCTCTGAAGAAAGCCCACATTCACTTCCAAAAGAAAATATTATTAAGTGTTATCTGATAACTCTACAAGAGTAATTTTTGGACAACATCCTTCTAAAACCTATGACATCTGTCCTGTCTACTAACAAGCTCTGCCTGGTCCCATGATCTCCTAAGGTCCGTTCTTCAGTTCAGCAGCATTTATCTGTAAGCCAGGCATGCTTAGGAAGTCTTTGATCCGAAGACCACTGGAGCCTTCGAAGACCACTGTTTTTTGGAGGGGAACACTACCTTGAATTCCCTTCCCTGGCCATACCATTGCCTACTGTGAGGACCATGGATTTTGTAGTTCTTCAGCCTCAGCCATTGCAGTGGCACAGCACAGTGAGCTTGACTCACTGTCAGACTGATGGCTCCCTGGCCATGCAGTATTTGCTGTTAGCACTGTTGAAGACTTTCTAATCTGAAAGTCTTTGGCAAATTGTGGAAGGTGGGCGTTCAGGTGAAAATTTGCTGGGAATCAAGTGGATTTCTCTTTTCAGGCTGCTGCATTACTGTGAGGAAAGACAAGGGATTAGTGACAAGATTATTTGAGTGCTCAGTGGACTTGGAGTACTCCGCAGGCAGACTGAGTTTTTCCTCTCACTCTTTGAAGTCCTCCTTACTTACAGGACCTTGACTTGCTACTTATGTTCATAGCACATGGACACTCAGAAGAGTTGACTTCCTACTAGATGTCTTGTTTCCCAACTTAAAGAGCAGTGAGGCTCAGTTTTATGATGTTAAAATTGTGTCATTGGCAAAAAAGTTGGGTCAGCTGAAACATGTTTTATAGGACTTGTGTGTTTTTAGTTTCCCCTTTTATGTAAAAGGGTTTTTTTCCCCCTTCTCCCTCTTGTGTTGTATGCAAAAACCCCACAATACTCCACATTAACCAGCTGGTCCAACTTCATTTGCTTGAAGACAAACTCTAAAATCAGTGTTTTGATAAGTAAACATTGAGGTTCTCTTGAGCCTGTGGTTTTGCTCTTGGAATGGACTCCAGTATTACAGTGAGAGAGTTGTTGACTCACAGCAGATGCCAGTGCAGTGCCTGAACCACAGGAGCTGCTGGTTTGCTGTGCCAGACTGGTCTGGCCTCTGGCAGACTCGATGTTAATCAGAGAAGTGCTGGAACCTGCTCTCTTAATTCATTCAGAGACAAATATTTTGCTTTTGTGATGGACTCCACTGACAAGGGTTTGGTTTAGTGGGCAGGAAAGAGATGACAGAGGAAAGCTATAAAGCAGTAGTTATTAGGAAATAATTGACGTTTTATTTTCTATGCTTTTTTGCTGATCATGCGAATTAATGACTTCTTTGCAAATAATTGGATACCCCTAAACAAAGCATATGTTGATAGGGTGTGTGTTTTCATTGTTTTCTGATCAGTGTGTCTTAAATGATGTGATTTTTCATTTGGTAGAATGTACACAAGGAGGTCATTATGAAATAAGGAAGTATTAGCAAACATCAGAAAAATATTAGAAAACGAGAGGTTTCTCAACTTCATTTTACACCATTCTTTGCTTTTGAGTCTTGCAGTCAGATTTTTGATTGAGCTTCTTGATGGAATTGATCTTTTTTGTGCAGTGTAAAGGTGATATAGATAAGTTTTGTTTGTTTGTTTGTTTTACCATTGATGGATTTTATTAAAGACCTCATCCATAGTCCAACCCTGTTTAACTGACGAGGATTTTTGCTTGAAGAGCCAAGATTTTTCTCAGTATTAGTAACTCAAAGTTTGTTTAAGCATGTTCTTATAAATATACAAAGATTCAATAAAGGCACCACCACTGTCCCACCATTTAAAATGCAGTTATTAGTTCAGTTTCCAAGGGAATTATGGCTGGAAGCAGTATGATCCAGCACAGGATTATATTACAACTTTTTCATTCCACAGTGGTATCAGAATCCAAACTGTGCCTCTCTTTGGTTTATAAATTTGTTTTTCTGAACATTTGCAGAATTGTAATATCTTAGTTTTGCCAAAATCAGACCTCATTTTGGCAACACTTCTTTTATCAATTCCAGTTGTTCTTCCACAACCCTTTGAGGATTTTCTTTTTCATGTAGTCGATACTCTATGTACTCCATCATGCATTCAATTACAGGACACGTCAAATACATCTGTATTTAAACATGAATTGTATTACTTCTCTCTTATTTTTGGCCTAGGCTAAGTTTTACTCTACATTAAGTATTTTGGAATGACAAAGGCTTGCAGTACAGTATAGCATCTAAACTGTAGTGGTTTCTGTTACATGTTATGGAGTGGTGTTGCCATGGTAATATAATTTTTGCAAATGAAAAGCCAAGGTTCGCATCTGTAGTTCTTACAAATCCTGGAAGGCCTGGGACAGGTCAGTTAGTCATACATTTTATAGTATCCCACATACAATAAGCTTTCTAAAGTCTTAGCAGGGCACAGTATCAAGCAGAATTAGCAGGGAACTCTTAAGAAAGTACTACTAAAAAAAGAAAAAGAGGCAAATGTAATAATTGGATTCAAAAAAAAACCTTTCTCTGCCTTGCTCAAGAGAACTGTCCTTTGCACCTCACCTAACATGTCAGCTCACAGGAGCCAGCCAAGCTGTGTCAGTTCACCACCCATGGAACATGTGGTTTACATGGAGAATGACATCCCACAGTGGGAAGTTGTGTTCTGCCTTCTCAATGATCCTCTGATGAATAATGGGATAAAGAAAATGCAATTTAAAAGACAGTCACTGAGAAAGTCCATTTCTGGAAGTAATGATTCAAGTACAGGTGAAAAAGTACACTTTGTTTTACACCAACAGAGCAGCCAGCAGTGTGCCAAGGTCTGACAGAACAGCCTAAACCGCTCTGTCTCATGACAAAAGCAGCTGATGAACAGGGTGCTGGCTCTCTGCAGTTGTTGTGATAGGCTTTGATTGGTCATTAGGCATTGATCTTCCCACACTGGGTCAGTCTCTCCAGGTCAAGACTTGCTGTGGTTCAAAAAGGGACATGGGCTCCATCAGGAACTGTTTATCCAGACTGGAAGTCATGGTAAAGAGATGATAAAGTGATGTAAACTGATGCCATGGTGACATAGAAATAGTAAGAGTGCACAACCCAGTATCAGTTTTATCATTAAAATACCCATTTTTTTATTTCTCGTCTATTTTTTACTTTTGTTATATCTTAGATCTCATTAAATGCCAAAATCACAATCTAACCATGAACTTTAGCTATTTACTTGCTTTCCCGGTCCAGTAAAATTTGTTTCTGAAGTGTAAGTATCTCTTAACTAAGAACAAACTTGTAGTGGAAATGGAACGTTTAGTCAAGTGCCTGAAAAAGTTGGGAAAAAAACTGCCTACGCTTTTAATAAATAACTCTTGGTGTCTTTTTTTCCCCTGTGTGACTGCAGTCTATGAGTCTGATAGAGATTGGGAACCCCTCACAAAGTCTGGAGAACGTGTGTCGCTGGGCCTACTTGCAACAGAAACCCGACTCTGGGCATGCAGAGTATCACGACCATGCCATCTTCCTCACCAGGCAGGATTTTGGTCCATCAGGCATGCAAGGTGTGTGTCTGGGCTTGTTTTGCATTTGCATTCATTACTGAGCCAGGCTAGTCCTGTAAGGTTTAATTGTATAACTTTTGCTGAGCTATGCTCAATGTTTTCTTTCCCCAAGAGCTCTGTGCTGGGCCATTTTCAGTTGTAACTGCTTCACTTATAATTTTATCCTTTCTTACTGATTACCTATTGGATCATTTCTGGGTTCTTACTGAAGCCAAGAAAATGGGATCCATATGTAAACAGTACTGAAAATGCCCAAAGATTAAAGAATAGATTAAAGAATAGATTTCATGTTTAAAAAGTTCCAAGGCTGTTGCTGTGTTACAGCTGAATTGCAAGAAATGTTGTTATGGAGAGGTCTGGAACAGCAGGGCCAAGTGCTGTCCGTGTTTTCCTTTTTTTTAGAATTCTGCCTCATGTGAGATCAGGTTTTTCACCAGAGGGGAGAAATTTCAGAGCTTTTTCATTCATTTTGAGCTGGCCAGAACTGCTGTCAACACAGGGCTGGGACTTTGCTCCCTGAGGGCTGGTACTGTGCTCCTCCACACAGCAGCATGTGGTGTCCTTTACCTCTCTTGTCTTACACACTTAGAAAAGGCAATTGTAGGACAGTCCAAGAGGTGACAAGAATTTTCTTGATGAGCCTGTGCTCAGCAGGCTGGGTTCATCTGTTTCATAGATGAAGGAGCACATCGTTAAATGTTTGAGGGCAGGGGTCTTGAGACGACCACTTCAACTGCACTTGTGTCACAACAAAAGACAGATGCTTTCCCTAGAGCTTCCCACCACGCTGATTTTTCTTTACTTGTTCATTTTCTGAAACACTTGGTGTTTCTCACAGGCTATGCTCCCGTCACTGGCATGTGCCACCCTGTCCGAAGCTGCACTCTCAACCATGAAGATGGTTTTTCATCTGCATTTGTGGTGGCTCATGAGACTGGACATGTGTGAGTACAACTGGACATTTGTGTTGTTCCTTAAATGGTTTTTGGTGCAGGCAAATGCTAATGACATTGGACAGATGTATTTGATGTTAAGAAACAATATTTAGGGTTAGCTCTGGTTTAAGGTCTCAGCTCTCATGAAGTTTTCTTTATTAAACTTTCTTAAGTAAGGTTTATATTTTAGGACTTTCAAATGAGAAAAAAGAGCTAATACCAAAATGTCTTCCAGGGCTGCTGTGGGACTAGATTGAATGATGTATTGTAGTCTCCTGGTGGAAATGTAAAGTACCCATAATAAAGAAATGTGAATTCACTGAGTCAGTGGAACACAGTATTCTTGCAAGCAATCCATACTAAATAAGGACATAATCAGTATGTTACTGCTGATAAAGGAAAAAATACTATATAGAAGAGAGGTGCCAAGCACTGCAGTTACAACTCTTCTATATATCTCATATAAAAAATGCAATCATTTTACCTATTGATGTGATTTGAACCAGTGCCTGGGCAGCAGTTGTCAGAGCTTTGGTTTCTCCCAAATATTTTTTGTTTCCCTGTTTTCTCTGCAGAGAACTCCCACTGATTTCTCATTTTCTCTTTGGTAGAATAACAGTTACCAGAAGGCTTTTTCTGAACAGTTCCTATCTATTCTGTTTTCCCTAAGAAAGCCTGCAGGCCCTTTCTCTTCTTTTAAACAATAAAGTGCCAAGATTTATTGAAATCACCATAAACATATCTTAGTCAGACAGGGACACCTATTTGAGACTCAGATAGTATCTGATTCCAGAATTTTTGAATTAGGAATAAAAAGAACACAGCATGAGCTTTAAAAGTGACACCACTGCAGAAAGTTTGTAATCCCTCAAGTCATATTCAGCCCCCATCTGTTAATTAGGTCTAACTATGGACAGATATAGCCCACATTAGTCCAATAGTGCTTGTTAAAAATGCAGTATAAGATCCTAACAGAGGGGAGGAGCAAATGTATTCATAACAAAGCCAAAAAGAAATTTTAAAATTTCTGTTACTTGGGGTAATTTTCTAGAAAGCATCCACCACTTTCCAGGCTGTTTCACATTTAAACAATGTGGGATTGCTCCTGGGCAACAGCAGCAGCTTGTCTCAGCTAGCTTTCTGTGTGATGCCTTTCTTTTCTTTCCACGCAAAGGACTTGTCTGAAATTGCAAAATATTTTGAATTAAGCTAAGGTGTGATTTTTTTAGAAGTCTATATATAAAGTCCTGAATAGCTCCAGATTAGAACCTGGGTATACATTTCTGTTAGTATTCCTGGAAAGTGGGCAGGCTCTGCAATTCAGAAATGGATTCACATGTAGCTGTACTAGTTCACAAATGTGCATGTGCACAGAAGTCCAAAAAAGGCATTTTTAGGTTTTTTCAAAGGTGGATTTAGCTAATGGCACGAAAGCACTCTCAAGGGTCAGCCCTTCCATGAGGGAGTTACATCAGACCATCTCTAGCCTCAGCCTCGCCCTGTCTAACTCCTCATGACTTTGCCCGTGTGGACAAGGGCCGTGGGGCTTCAGAACCTCGCTGGCACCAAGCACTGGTGCTGCTGGGGAGGGCAGCTCTGGGGCACTCAGAGCCCATCCCCACATCACCACCGTGTCTCTGTGTGCGGCAGTTTAGGGATGGAGCACGACGGGCAAGGGAACCGCTGCGGGGACGAGGTCCGGCTGGGCAGCATCATGGCCCCCCTGGTGCAGGCCGCCTTCCACCGCTTCCACTGGTCCCGCTGCAGCCAGCAGGAGCTGAACCGCTACCTCCAGTGAGTACTGCTCAGCTGCCTCTCCCTGCGCCAGGGGCACGGGGCAGCTGCTCTGTGTCCAGTGTGATGTCGGTCCTTTCTAAGTTGTTCTCATCTCGTTCACGTCTGTTCGTTTTCTGGATGTTGAGGGACGCTGTATTTGCTGTCCTCTTGGGGGTGATGGAAGGCACTGTTGTTATGAATCTCGTTGCTGAGTTTCCTCCTTCCCTGCCCTAACCTCTAGCCAAGGGCTGCCTTGGCTACCCAGCTGCGTTGTGTCTGTCTTGCCATTTGTTGCTTATGATACCTGTCAATGACAAGATGGTGCTGCCTAGAGAGTAGAATCTGCCCCTTAAGTGCTCAGGGCTTTTCTTGACTTCAGTAGATATCTGAAGAGCACACATGGTTCTAGAGTTAGTTCTTCAGTTCCTAATTTTTCTTTCGGTACCTTAAATGCAAAAGCTGATTAAACAGCTTCATCCATGCTCTTACCTTCCTTTTTGGACCTGGCACTTCAGTCATTAGACCTGTGGAGGAGTTCCCTCACAAATTCTGTTGTTTATGAATTTTGTTTTGCTCCTCACAGAAAAAAACCCTTCCCTTGTTATGTGCAAGCTGTACAAAAAATATGGGGAAGCTACTACCATAACCAGCAAAAGCTGAAAATGAGTAGGAAAAAGTGCAGCAAAATACATGAAGTGAAAATAAGTCAGTCTTTTTGTTAGTATTCTTGTTATCATAGATATCTTAGGTGTGGCAATAAGGAATAAAAACACTGTGAGGGAAGTGTGATTGTTTCAATTAGCAAGATCCTCCAGAGCTTTAGCCATTAAATAAAAATCATCTGGCCTAAAGGGCTGCTTTACGTTCTTTTAAATACAACTATTTTTAAAATGTATTATAACAAAGCAGAATGACAGTTTGCTTTGAAGTAAATCTAACCTCAAAATTCTGCTTTCAGCTATTGGTAACTTCAAGGCAACCTTAATGATTGCCAGGGTTGGCTTGTGTATGGTGTCCTCATGTCTGTTAAATAACTTGGAGACATTTCAGAGATCCTGTGGACTGTGCTGGTGTTGTGAATCAACCAATACTTACACTGTGTTAACCATTTGGTGGTACTAGCTTCAGTCCTTTGTGCTGGCATGACTTGGTCAGATGTAATTCTACAGGCTGTCCTCACTCCTTAGGAGCAGAGGAGAAACTTCCACGTTGATCACACAGCAAGGAAACTTAGTTTAAACTATGGATGGAGTTGGGAGCGATCAGGAGAAGCAGAGAGAGGGAACAAACCCGAGTGAAGTCTGCAAATGAGTCACTGCTTCTCAGGGAGGACACAGGGAAACTGTAAGTTCAGTGTTCTGGGCTGGTTACCCTGGCCTCTGCTTTTGAAACCTCCCTTGAAAGACAGCTGCAGGCAGCGAGAAATTCCACAAATGGAAAATTAATTAAACTTTCGTTTCTTCTTGGTCTCATGTGGATTCTTCCTTTGATTCCTTTCACATACAGAGGCTGGAGACTGATAGGAATTTACCTGCAAGCTAAATGGAAATTACAATGGAAGGGCTTCAAAAGAGATGTGTAGAATCCATTGAAGGTGGATACAACATGCTAAAGTGAATGTGAGCGTAATTGCAATATTAGCTGCTCTTCAGGGCCAGCATCTGAGAAATTTTAGGCTCTGTTTTGTTTGGAACAAAACAGCAATGAAATCACAAACACTGTGCAAGCCTCACAGCCCCATCTGTTCCTGTAATTTTTGCCTGTTGCAGTTCCTACGATTGTCTGCGGGATGATCCCTTCGAACATGACTGGCCTTCCCTTCCACAGCTGCCAGGGATTCACTACTCCATGAATGAGCAGTGCCGATTTGACTTTGGTCTGGGATACATGATGTGCACAGCTGTGAGTACTTAACTTTAGCTTCTGCTATTTCTCATCCAGGAGTGGTCTAAGTGTCTCTGAAATGTCCTTAATAGTGACAGCATAGTGAAGCCTACAAGGAAAGACATTGTGCCCTCTTAGCTGTAAGCAAGAACAACTGAATGTTGACATATATGTTATTCTAAATATCTCTTGGTTTGTTGTTTTTCTTTTTTAAGTGGAGTTACAGATGTGATTATTGCATAGTTTCATAAATATCTGTAGCTGTCAAGCAAACAAACTTGCTGTGTTATTGAGCCTCCTCTTGCTGGCAGCTGGTTATTTTGCTACAAAACTCCCACCCAGATGTGAAGGAGATGGATTTGCTGCCACATCTCATAGTGCTAGCACAGGGCAGCATGCTTTTATGATCCAATTTTATGGAAAGTGTGATGCATTTTGATACCTTGCAATAGAAAATAGGCATGACAGCGAATAAAGCAACTTGTAAGGGCTCTTGATGACATGGTTGGCTCTTATGTATGAGGAGAACAAGAGACAACATCTAAATTTAAAGCAAGGGAAGATTAGTACAATTCTCAGTGGACTGGCCTCAGAAAATAGAGTCTTCTGCAACAGGGCTGTGCCTCCCAACTCCAGATCCTCAAGTCAAACGAAATATTAAATGGAAAGAGATGTTTTCAGCTGCTGGCAGCTGCTGACACATAACATTTCTGCTTTCATTCCTATCTGCAGGAATATATATGCCAAGCAGTGTCCCTAGATAATGGATGAGAACCTTTAGAGCATGAGCTGTAGTATTGTGTCTTGACACAATTCCCTCTGATACTGGCTTGGAAGAATGTCCCAGCCAAAGAGAATCTTTTCTTACAGCCATCCTCCAGAGCCTGGGAGATGGAGGCTTTCTATTCTTCTTTGTTCAGAATAGCCAAAAGCATGTCCAGAAATCATGATTTAGTATGTTTTGTCTGGGTGGCTCTCATCCTCTCCTATAGAAGCCTTTGCATTGCAGGTAAAATGATGATTTATTCATTGGATTGGGGACCTGATCTCAAATTTCCATCCCCCTAAGAAGGGGATTACAACAGCTGAGCTGAAGCCTGAGCCGCTCATTTCCCACTCCCCTGGGTACACAAGGATTTTTTGCTTTGTTTGCCAAATGAAGCAGCCCCATTTGGAGAAGCTGTAAAAGGCAGCATGTGTCTCACTGCCTGAGGAAACTGGTTGGTCACTTGTGTAAAACTATTTTTGCCCGACTTTATTCCATTGCATGCATGAGATCTCGTCTCAGAGTCATGATTCTTTATGCTCAGATTTTCAATCCACAGACATCACGGTGTTCCTCAGGAGTCAGCGCTAACAGCTGGCATTTAATACCTAGGAAAGGAACCCCCCACCTGCAGCTTCTGTTGCAGTTTCCAGTGAGAGCTCTCTCAAAGCATCTTCCTCTCTGATTTTTCTCCTGTGTTCCAGTTCCGTACATTTGATCCCTGCAAGCAGCTGTGGTGTAGCCACCCCGAGAACCCCTACTTCTGCAAAACAAAGAAAGGGCCTCCGCTGGACGGGACCATGTGCGCACCAGGGAAGGTGAGAGCTGCTGCCCTGTGTGCCCATGTGTGTTTTGTGTGCAGCTGGGGATGTTCCCCTCAAAATCAAGAGGAATAAAAGAAGAGACTGTTTGGAGGGCCTGAGGTTTGCTAAGATACAGTGCAAATTCCTGAGTGCAAGCGAAGTGCTGAGCATTAGCTCAGCTTGTTAGAGCGTGGTAATAGCACGTGGGTTTGATCCCTGCAGGGGCCACTCAGTCAAGAGTTGGACTTGATGATCCTTGTGGGTCCCATCCAGAATATTCTGGATACTCAGAATGTTCTGTGATACTGAGTAGTGTGAGGGGAGGACATGGGGTGAGGCCTGGCGTGTCCTTCATGGCCACTCTGGGACCATTCAACCCCGTCCTCCGGCAGGTCATGGCAGGATCTGCCCCACGCAAGTCTCTGTGTCAAAGCCAAAAATGGGGAAATTTCCGCTCTCCTACGACTCTTCTGAGGTCAGGGTGTTGTGCTTGGATCAGCAATGTTGCCATGGGCTGCCTGGCCTCCCCCATGTGGGGGTGCAGAGGGCAGTGGGGGCTGGAGACACGGCCAAGCCACGGCCGCTGGAGCTTCCCAGAGGGAAAGGATGGACGTGGGAGCTGAGTGCCAGCTAGAGAGAACCACATGACAGCACAGAGGGACTGTGAGCAGAGAAGGGCAGGTCTGTGGAGGTAGATTTGCTGGTTTGATGAGAGCCCAGGGAGGCACGAGGAGCAGTAGAGGGGATGGTGAGAGGTGGCAAAGGCTCAGAGAGCTCTGGCTGCTCAGCCACCACGCTGGAGCTGCTCCCAGCCCCAGTTATCCTCCGTGGAGATCACACTCTGCTCATAGTGGGTCTGAACTCCAAGTCCTTTGAAGTCTAATGAAAAAAATCTGGCTTCTCTGGGCTTTGGATGCAGTGACTGAAGGGGAGAGGAAGATGTCGCTACTTGGAAAGGTTTTTTTACAACCCAGTGCATGACATCATTTATGTGATAAATGAACCATATTAGCAGCTGATGTTATGGTTTGAAAAGTCTTTTTTCTGAAAACGTTATGTTAAATTAATTCCCCAGTAAGTATGTCTATGTAAACCACCTCCTTCTGGTTTTCTCTTCTTTAAATTATTCCTTCTTTAAATTATAAAAGCTTTGTTTCTTATTAAAAAACCATAAAATTGAAAAAAAAAAATAGGTTACAATCCAAAATTCTTTATCTTGACTTTCATATTACAAATATTCATGACCCCAAACTGAAAAATACAGTTATATTCCATTTTGTTGCATCACCCTCTTCCCTGAGCTATTCATTCATATTAGTATTTGAACAGAAACGAGGAGAAAAAACGAATTTGTAACCCTACAGTTAAGGATCTGTCAGTGCTTCCATTATAAACAGTTTGTCAGGATATTATGCAACTCAGCTGTAAAAATTTTCTTTGGACTGGAACTTGGGATCCAAGGCTTCAGCAAGCTGTGCAGACAGCCAGGCTTTTGAGCTCAGCAGAGATGCAAGAGAGTATGTGCACATTCTGAAGTTTCAGTAGATGATAGGACTCTGACTGTTTTGTTCTTAAGGGAGCTGTCCCAGTTTTTTGATAAATAAACTTGCTGCCACCTTCCAAAAGAACCTGAGAAAATTATGTAAAATGAAAACCATTTTATTAGATAAGGCTCAACAGTCTGAACTAAAGGCTTTGGGTTTTTTTTTTTTAAATAGTGTGAGTTCTGAAGGTTATATAGCTAACTTTATGTATCTGAGCTCAGCATTTGACCAGTGTATTTATTAGATGTTGGCGTTTTTAATAGAGGTACATCAGATCAATGCTTTTACATCTCTTCCTTTCCTATTCATCCCTGCCCTTGACTCTGCCTTCCCCTTCAACCAATTGAGACAATACCAGAGGCTCTTGCCTGAATGCACAGGGCTGTAAAATGCATTTATTGCCCAAAGCTGGGACTCAGTTGCTGTGGGGCAGCTTCTTTCAGGTACATATCCCAGGATACCTCATCAGCACTTGAGAAAAAGGAAAATAATTTCAAACATGATCTCTTGTTTTCTTTGGAATCATGCCATAAAAGAAAGTTACAGAAACATAAGCAATTAAAGATGTTGATTGAGAAAGATTCGTTTGTTTCCCACCTTAGCGGCTTGCAGTTTTCATGATTTCATGCCACTAATTCCCAGGGCCTATTTTAAGCTCAAACCAATCACAACACTGCTGATGTCTCACAGAAACATCCTGGCTTTGCTGCAGCTGAGGAGAACAGATGCCAGAAATGAAAGTGGTGCTAGGGAGGCAAACACAGCATGTGGTGCATGGATATTCTCACCTAGGGCTGGTGTTCACATAACTGATAAATGATCCAAAATTTAGCAAGATCCCATTGAGGAGGATCCAGTCCAGCTGCCTCCTTCCTAACTGATGGTCAAGGGACAAGAACAGCCATGTGGGAGACATGAAATCTGTAGCATATTTTTGGCAGGCAGGATGATAAGGGGCATGTGTCTGCACAGCCAGGATGTGTCAGGCACCGACCCTTTGAAAGGGAAGATGAGGTTTCTAATGCTGTCTATACATGTGTATGTATGTGCACAGATAGGTGTACATTTATGTAAATGTTTGTAAGCTGTGTTCTGTGCCTGTGGTTATTTGAACTAAGTTGCCAAAAGAATGAGGTGCTGCCATTTTGAAAACTTCTTAATAAGTCTTCTTGTGCAAATGGAGATACTGAGCAACCATTACATTAATTGGCAGCAAACTAATAATTTACTGGGTTTAAAGATAAAAAAATAACATATTGTCCTGGAGTTTCACAGTTCAAAAAGAAAGCTACTATTTTGACAGAATCCTAAAGGAAATAGAATAATTTCTATTGCTCCCAGGTTTATTTTTTTTAAAACCAGACTGAGTTTTCAATAGCAAGAGGGAAGTTTCTATCAGTTTTGTGAAGTTTTGATGATGCAGCCACTTGCAATGGTCACATTACCTTCCACAAAATAACTCCACTGTGTAAAGTTAAGCACATGGAGGTTCAGAGTCTTACTGTGGAGTCAAAGGCACTCTATAAATTGCTATAGTAAACCATGCAGACAAGACATAACTGTGCAAAGCTTAACTCTGCTCAGCATTCTCTAGATTGATAGAAAACATACGCTGTCAGCTGATAATTTATTTACTTGTATACAATTCTGTCAGCTCTACCATTAGCCTCAGGCTTCTGAATCCAGGCAAACTTCGGAAATCTATCATCAGTTTTTGTTATTCCATTTTTGAAAGATATTACTCTTCTGGGGAGACATTTATGTCAGCTGAAGTAGCTAACTGCTCTCCACAGGGCAGAAATAAAACCCATAGTCAGTCACGCAGGGAGATCACATGCTTGAGTCCATCTGCTTGCTGCAGTGACTAACATCAAGGTTTGCACCACCTAAGCCTCCTTTTTTTTCTTTTCTTGGAGAGAGGTAAGAGCCTGGTAGCTACCCCTGCCAACCAAGCTGATGTTGCTCTTGGATTTGGCTTCTGTGCCAAGGATCCAGCAAAAACCTAGCAGGTTTTCTCTTTGCTTGCACTGTGCTAATGAGATGATCTGAGCAAAACTTGGAATGATTTTTACTCTGTCAGGAAAGGAAGGGAATGACTAAATATTGAAATAAATAGATATTTTTGAGAAGAAAAATGGACCAAGAAAAAAGGTTTCTGAGAACACTAATATGTACTCAAAGCAATCCAGTTAATTTCCCACTGAGAAAGCTGACCTCAGCTTCTCTAGGAGACAGGAGACAGATGGGTGAGCGTGTGCTCTGTTAGTCACCACAGAAACAGGGAGAATACTTGATTCTCCACTGAAGAAACTTTTACTGCCTCAGAGTTGTCCTCAGGGCTGGAACTTTCAGTTCACCCCTTGCAACTAATTGCTCTCAAACAGATGGAGCAGAGCAGGCCAGCCTGCGTGTGATGGGGGATACACATAAATAAGTAACCCCCTCCTGATGGGACCTCAGGACAGTGAGGGGAACTGAGCACACCCAGGGTTACTTGGTAGATACTGGAGCATCAAGTGAAGAGCTCAGAGAGGTGCTCATTGCTGCCCAATATAAAATAGCTACAGATACTCACAGAAGATCTTCAGTTCCTTTCTTGGAAAATTGACTTGCAGATGTGTTAAGCCCACAGGAACACACTGGCTCTCTTTTTGGCATCCACAGCAGTTGTTTCAAAGAACTGCTGAAAACAGCAGTGGAATGTTTTACTGCAAGAAATTTAAGCTCCCTGTCCTGGAAATTGCACTTGTTTTGGACTGACCTGTTTGCCAGAAAAATAGGCGAGACTGCAAGAAATCATCTTGT
This sequence comes from Anthoscopus minutus, assembly GCA_013399455.1. Lineage (NCBI taxonomy): Eukaryota > Metazoa > Chordata > Aves > Passeriformes > Paridae > Anthoscopus > Anthoscopus minutus. The sequence continues at coordinate 164,255 of VWYI01046931.1, forward strand.
CTTCAACTAAGAAAACAATTTGCATTTACCCATTTTTTTTCTCATTTAAAAAAAGCTGCTTTAATATGCTTCATTCTTTAAGTGAAACCGCCTGTTTATGAAGGGAATAGTGCTTGAAATTGGCTCTTTTCCACCTCATTATGTAGTTAATGTAGTAGCAATAGAAAGGGTTGGCTTTAACTTCCTTTATTACACTGGAGATTGCTCTGCCTCTGGTTTTATCTTCTCATGCATTTTCTTGCATGGATCTCAGTGAATCATTTTGTTTTCTGTAGGCTCCTTTCTTTTAATCCACAAAAAAAGGCAGAGCTGGGGATGACTCACTTTACACAAATGCTTCTCTCCTAATAGCTCTGCCTCAGCTTCCCAACAATCAGTATCTGCCCAGCTTCTCCACAAAAAATCAGTGCTGCTCTTCCCTTTACAGAACTCACAGAATTCACAGAATGACTAGGTTGGAAGAGACCTTAAAGATCATCAAGTCCAACCCATGCCCTAATATCTCCATTAGACCACAGCACCGAGTGCCATATCCAGTCTTTTTTTAAACACATCCTGAGATGGTGCCTCCACCACCTCCCCAGGCAGACCATTCCAGTACAAAAGTTACAAAAAAATTACAAAGCAAAGTCAATAACACTTTTCCATGTTTGCCTTCCAGTACAGGGACCAGTCTCAGTGTCAGAGAGGAGTTTATTAGAGGTTGTTACAAATCTACATCCTGCTCTTCCCAGTTAAAACAGGGAAAAGAGGCTGGGAAACACAGTATCATCACATCTCTCCCTCTCCTCCATGAGTCCAGGCACTGAATTCTGGATCATCACATAGCAGAGAAACACAGTATCATCACATCTCTCCCTGTCCTCCATGAGTCCAGGCACTGAATTCTGGATCATCACATAGCAGAGAAACACAGTATCATCACATCTCTCCCTGTCCTCCATGAGTCCAGGCACTGAATTCTGGATCATCACATAGTGAACATAGGCTAAATGGCTCCTGAAATGGGTTTGGTCACTGCTGTGGAACTTGGACATGAGAGATGCAGCAGCCTGAAAAAAGGATGTGTGAGCAAGCACAGATCAGGAGCTGTCACTTCACATCTGCTCCCAAGCCCGGTGAAATGTCCATTGACAAGCTGAAACACTGCCAGCTTCCCCCGCATCGCTGAATGCTCCCCTGGCCATGCAGGGCCCCACAACTCAAACTGTTTGCTCAAACAAACTTCTCTAAAGCCATAAGTAAACAGTCCCTGAAGGGTACAGCCCTGAGCTTCTAAACCAAAAAAAAAGCAAAGGACATATTAGCATTTTGCATTTCTTTCATGCTTTGCTGAATTATCTCTTGTTCTGTCAAACATCTAAGAAAAATCTGCCCATTACAGCTCTGGGGCAGGATTGGTATAATTGGCTTTGTGGTAACTCATCTATTTCATAGGTTTTGAGTTCGAGTATCTGAAGTCATGGGGAAGAAAAAAAGAGTTGAAACCTAATTTCTACTCTCTCTTCTAGTCCTTGTCCAACCAAATCAGCCCCAAAATAAATTGCATGAATAAGGAGCCAGTCACTGAGCAGATTAGTGAATCAGTAAGCTGTTCCTTGTCACCATTCTACTAACGATTCTCTCTTTAAATCCAGCATTATTAATGATTATCCTTCACTTCTAGATTTGCCTTCCAGATCACTAATTGCTCTATGCTCAAGAACGCTCTCCTGTTATGTATCTTCTGATTTTGTTTTTGCTGGCAGCATGCATTTAGCCATATGCTTGTCTTGTGCAGCCTGCCAAATTCCTGCATTCCATGGCTTGTTAAGCTGTGTAAAATGTTGTTGTTGACTTGAATGTTAAGGAAAGTAAGTGACTGATTTCACTTGTTGTTGCAGCCATCTGTGCTCCGGAGCCAGAGCTCCCATCCCAGCAGTGACTGTTAACGCAGACAAACTGTGACAGTCTCATGCAAAGTCGTTTGTTTGCTGGAATATATTTTCCAGCACCCACACTTCATCAGTAGACTTTTATGAAGGCAGAAATAGTACAGAAAGGGGCCAGAATCCTGTGATCCTTGAGAAGAATTCTTTGTGACTTCAGTTGAGAAAAAAATCCTTGATTAGGGATTGGAGAAATTAGTGGAAAGGCATTGGAAGGTTTCTTTAACAGGAGATGAAAGAAGAGATGGTCAGTAGTGGAGCTATGAAGGCTCTTAAAGAAATAAAATAAATGCCTTAATGGTTTGGGGAGTGTAGCAAGTTCTGTTTCAGCTGCTGCAGAATAACTGTATTAAAAACCAGGTAAAAGAAAGGAGAAAGTGTGGTAGGGTGTGATGAACTGTGCAGCTGTAGGGCTGTCCAGGGCTGTCCCTGAGGCATGCCTGCTGGTTTTTTGGTCAGGTTTATTAGGAGATCTCCAGGGAGACACTGCAGAAGTTTTTATTTAATAGCATTAATGTCTACAATGTGAGCCTGCTTTAATTCCATGACACTTTGTTAATCACATTTATTATAGGAATATGTGTGTGGATTTGGGAGCAGCTGGGCAGGATGGTCCTGTGACCAGAGCTCCTGACAGTGCTGCCTGGAGAGGCTGCAGGCAATAGTGGAGGCAGGATGTTACTGTTAGCCTCCAAGACTTGGGATTCTGCCATTTCCCTTAAATTATATCCCTGCTGCAGACAGGTGATGAGGAAATGTAACACTGAGAACAGTTTAACAAACTTGGTAGACTTGAAACTTGCATGCACACATGTGCATACTGAACACATAAGGCTGTAAAATCTGTGTGAGTTTGGGATCATGGGCACAATCTGACAGAAAGTCCCTCTGCTTTCCACTGGAGAGGTGAAAAAATACAGAACTTGTGCTGAAAATTATAATGCGTGGTACAACTGCTTCTCATCTCATGTAAGTTAATCATCTAATCATTCTGACATCTGATTCTCTCTTTCAGCATTGCTTTAAAGGTCACTGCATCTGGCTCACACCAGACATCCTGAAGCAGGATGGGCACTGGGGAGCATGGAGCAAGTTTGGCTCTTGCTCCCGCACGTGCGGCACGGGGGTGAAGTACAGGACCCGGCAGTGTGACAACCCACAGTGAGTGACACCCCACGGGCTCCACTGCTGTGCAGGGGCTGCACAGGGGGCATCCCCACTGCAGCAGTGCAGAAAAGGATGCTGAGTGGTGCTTGTTAAATCTGACCTGTAGCATAAGTTGTCAGAAAATCTACTTTTGGCCTTCAGCAAGTCATGAATCATCTTTATTTCTCAGTTTATCTATCCATTAAGCTGGTTATGCAGTTACAAGGATCTTGAAAGTGCTACTACAGTGCTGTCTAAAGCATAAGCAAAAGTTTAGGGTCCTGTATATAACATTTTAAAATGCAAGTATGAAATAATAGCAGTGATTGACTGGATTTTTTTTTAAACATTTTAAAAATTTTTCTTTAATCTACCTTTAGGATATTTCAACAAGAAGGTCTTAAAAGATTTTCAAACTGTATTCATTCCAAGTTGGAACAAAGCTCCTGAGATCAGAACCTTCCCCAAAGTTAATTTTAGCAATTTTGAAATGTCTTGCTTTAATACTTACATATGGGTCATCTAGATAATGTAGCAATTATTCCATTCCAGTAGCAGTGGAAGTAAAGTATACTTAATACAAATTATATTAAATGTGTTATTATTGCTATCTTAGTGTGGTATCATAAAATGTCAAGATCCTAATAGCAGGAACAAAAACAATTGTCAAAATTAAATTATTTTAAGAGAGAAAATATTTTTAACATTGAATTTCTTGGTTTGTTGATAAAGCAATTGAACTTGACTAGTGTTGAAAATCATCTTAAATTTGATTTTTTTTTTTAGTTTTATGAAGCAGCCTTTTCCATTGGAAATTGTTCTGTTAAGAAAAAAATTGCCAGTTCTTTTTTCAGCTTTTATTACTTTGGAAACAGGGAAGTGACCTTTATAGTTATGGGCACAGTTTTAGTTGTAAAACCTATTTGCATGCAGGAAAAAGCCTAATGCATTATTGAAACATTTTCTGTGTTTCCTAGAAGAGGATGAAAACCCAGCTACAGGTCCTGATTTTTTCATTGCCAGATCTGCCAGGGATCTGGTGCACATCTGCCTGGAGGCACAGCACTGAGCTGGGCTCTTCTGCCTTTGCTGCTGCATTAGGGGTGAAGGTGAATGAGTTCTGCTGTGCTTTCCTTTCCTGGCTACACCACAAAAATGTCTTTTCTTGCCTTTATCAAGTACTTTGAACCTCTGCTTGCAGAAATTGCTTTTTAACAGCTAAATAGTGACAGCAGTTTTTGAAAGGAAATATGTATTTTACATATCAGAAATACAGCCTTGGCTTCATTAAGTGCCAGCTGACATGACTGGGAAATAAATTGCTCCTCAAAAGATTTGACAGACACTTGATTAATGAAAAAATGGCCAAACTGAGTGTGGGTTTCTCTCCCTGTCACAGTCCTGCCAACGGAGGCCGCACGTGTGTGGGGCCGAGCTACGAGTTCCAGCTGTGCAACACCCAGGACTGCCCCAAGGACTTAGAGGACTTCAGAGAGGAGCAGTGCCAGCAGTGGGACCCTTACTTTGAGTACCAGAACACCAAACACCACTGGCTCCCCTATGAACATGTTGATGGTGAGCAGCTCCTCTCCTGTGAAAACTAAAATCAGGAGCAAGTATGAGTAAAAATTACGTGAGGAAGGGAAAATTTTCCTGGGAAATCATGCCTCCTAAATCTCTCAGGATTTGTTTGGATAGATCAGTGAGTATCAGTGATTCAATTTATACAGTGCACTTGGATTTTCAAAAACTTTGGACACTGTTCCCCAATGACAGCTGGTAAATGGATTTACCATGAGATAAAAGGGAATGGTTTTGCATGGGAGGATGGCCCATTCTGAGAGCTGCAGATGGACCTTGTAACACAAGAAGAAAAAGGAAGTTTGGTGTTACTGAAGGCCACTAATGGATGTGGGAGTAAAAACTTGTGTATATGTGTGTATGGATCTGTACAATGGTGGGCTCTGAAGAGAAAGGCTGGGAGGTGGAAATAGCTTTAGGAAAAGATCAGTTCAGTGACTGTGAAGAGAGAGACATGGAGAACACTGACCTGCCCCCATGTACCTGCATGTTGTGTCTGCACTTTAAATACTCAGCCAATGCAGCTCAGGTTGTGCCCATCTCACTGCTGCCATGCTGCTGAAAAACCCACAGCTGAACACAGGCCAGAATAAAGCAAACATAAATAATGACTTCTGATGAGCAGAGTTTGGATAAAGCAGGACTTTTCACTCTGAAAAAGCAAGGATACGGATTAAAAAGGTAGAGTTCCAAAGCTGTGAGTGGTCCAAAGAGACTGAATGTGGAATGATGATTGAGTTTCTCACAACACGAGCCTGGGAACATCAAATAAAATTATCGAGTGACATATTTAAAACAAATAAGAGGAAAGACTTAGTACAAAGCATCTATTATCTTGAAATTTGCTGCCACAGAAAGTTGCAGATGCCAGAAAGTTTTAGAAATTATTTAGAAAAATTCTTCACAGTTCTAAAGTCCATTTAGAGCTATTAAACACCAAGTTCCAGCCATGATTTTGGAAGTCCCCAAGCTGCCGTGTAGGAGGAACTGGGAGAATATTCTGGGAAAAGTTTCTAGTTTGTTCCTGTGTCTTCCTGCAAATGCTGCCGGCACTATTGGAGGCAGCTGTTGGGTTGGGTGGGTGCTGGCTCTCAATCAGCAAGGTCAGGCTGATGTTGTGGCCTCTTGACAGAGATCACCTCCTAGAACAAAAATGTTCCTGTTCCTGTTAATGCCTTGGATTAACTCTCAATGCAAGTGCAGCTGCTTGGTTTGGGCCATGCCTGCTCTTGCCAGGAAACACACTGCGTTGTTTTACCAAAAAAAAAGGCAGTGGGCAATGAGTCTCAGCTTGTTGAATGAGCAGGGTGTGCTGCTCACTGGTTTGGTACCCTGTCACTTCACTTGAATGACAAATTCTTGAGGAAAGTATTGGCTTGGCATGGGGCAGGTTCTGGGCACCCACCCCATCCTCAGCCCAGCTCCCATCAGTGGGAGGGGAAGGGTCACTTTGGGTGAATCATTTTGCATTCCAGCGAGAGGATACTCTGCCAGAAATTAATAGCAAATTCCTTATAATTAATTTGCCTTACTTTCTTCCCAAACAGTTCTCAGAGTTCCCTCATTCTTTTCATGCCATCTTGGTCAGTCTGGGATTTTCAAAGGCACAGACACAGCCTCACAGCTTAATTTCATGAAGTAGCTTTGCTGGCACAGGGTAAAGGGACGTAGGCTGTGGCCTGCAGGACCTTTGCTTATGATTTAGCCTTTGGAGCAGTCTGCTGAAAAGACTAGTGAAACAAATCAGATTTTTTTTTCAATTAAATTCAATGGCTTCTGGGTCAGAAACCAGCTCATTGATGTCTGAGCACTGATCCCTGGGCACTGCTGATTTCTAATATAACTGTGGTGTAACTGCAGACACCTTGAGAGTTACATTTACCTGTACAGGGTTATTAGAGGGAACATCTTTTGTGTGAAAACAAGGCCAGAGACAAGCTTGTGCTTGAACTTCAATCTATTCAAAACTCCCTTTTGTAAGGATAAGGCATATCAGTGACATACTTGTGAGGATAATGCAGTTGTGGCTCAGAAGTGACATAAATCCATACACTTCACAGGCAGCTCAGCTGGACATGTCTGACACATTCTACAGAGCATAATAACAGAGAGGAGTGGCTCATGCTGTGGGCAGAGAAAAGCTGGGGTGCACCCCAGTGTGTCCTTGAGCATCCCATGCCTTGTTGTGCCATGGCCTGTCTCCTGTTCCAGGCCCCACACCCTCACCATGCTCAGAGACTCCTGCACTGTGCATCTGCCAGGGCAGCAGGGAGTGACTCTGGCTATGAGCTCCCAGCCTCAGCTGCATGAGAAGGACTCAGAGAGCAGGGAGTGGACAGGCACACCATCACATCCGTGCTCCTGCACCTCTACTGTGTCCAGTGCAGGTGAATAGGAAGAAAATAATTCTTTGCAGTAACAGCACTTGCACATTTACTGTTCCCATGGAGCACTAGGAGCAGAACCATCTTTAAAATAAAGCCTTTGTACAGAGTTGTTGGCACCCACTCAGACCTGCTGATATTTTCATTTAATCACGTGCAGCGAAAGTGTGGTATGTGTGGGGTGGGGGTGGGTGCATACCCAAGGGTGATGTGTACAAATCTGTCTTGTGCACACCTAAATATATACAGTAGGTCGGTCATTGTTATGATCTTAGTAGTCTCCTATTAAGAATTTACACCAAAAAAGTACCTGTTTTAATAGACTTGATCCTGGATTTTTAGCATGACTTCTCTGCATGGTTTGGGAGCAATAACAAAGGTCTCTGATGTACCAATACCCAGAGGTCTTGAGGACATCAACAGCAACAACAAGGACTTTATAAAAAGAGGGCAGAGGCCATGGAACTGTACAGGGGAAGAATGCAAAGGGCCTGTGAAGATTTATTTCAGCTGAACTGCTATAATGGAAAGGTCGTTATTGTTTTAAATGGTGGGAAAATCATTCCAACTTTTAATCATGTTAAAATAGCAGAATCTATTTGTTTCATCTTGCAGAAAGGCCATCTGCTCTTCAGTGCCAAGGAAAGCATAGTGAATCTTATTATGGGGCTGAGGACAGCAAGAGACATGGATAAAATTAAATACACTAGTGGAATACAACTTTATTCAGCTACTGGCTAGTCATTTTCAGCTTTATTTTTTGTTCTTAGCTCTCTAATCTTTGGAACAAATTAGAGAAAATACCACTTGTCTGGCTGTTTGTGCCTATATTAACAGTAAAAAAAAATGGTTTTATGTCTGAATCTTTTTGACATTTCATATTGTTTAACAGTTTAAATTATCATAAATACAAGTACAACCATGAGGCAAAATTAACTTTGTGGTTAGGATGGAATGCTATGGCCCAGCTGTCTCTGAAGAAACTTTGGATGCCAGGTTCACTCAGTGTCAAACAGCTGTGTTTAATGGGAAAATTACTTTGGCTTTTTTTCATTTGAGTGCAGTGCAGGAGAAGCCAGTATCTCTCACAGGTAGTCATGCAACTGAAGAGAGCTCTGCCAGATTGCATCATCTGCAAAGGATTAAATAGATCCCCCCCAAAGTCACTGATCTGTTATTTTTAAGCCTGTCTCCTAAAGATGAAACATGGATGCTTTGTGATTCAGCATTTTCCAAGCAACCACAGAATTTTTCAAAGGGGGTAAGCATCAATGATTTATGGGAACCACGCTGGGCTCTTTGATGTGTGCAAGGAAGAAGGGAGAGGCAACTCTGCTGAAAGTGCAGCTCACAACATCAGCAACTAAACTGTGAGAGCTGAACACACACAATTTGGGTTTTATTTTTCAGCTAAGGAGAGGTGCCACCTGTACTGTGAATCGAAGGAGACAGGGGACGTGGTGTACATGAAAAGGATGGTACACGACGGGACGCGCTGCTCCTACAAGGATGCCTACAGCATCTGCGTGAGGGGAGACTGCCTCGTAAGTGTCTGGGGGCTTCTTCAGAGCTCAGTGTTGTGAAAACAATTCAGATTGTACCTTGAGTGTTTCCCTCCGAGACTGACTAAGTCTAATAGCACTTTGGGCAACAAGGAGATTTCATTAAGATTATTGTCACAATATTATGTGTGGTATTCACAGTTGCCATGCATGTGACTCGATTCCAAAAGCGCCTACCTACACAAGTAATGTTTCATGCAGTATTTTAAGATGAACTATTACAATTAGCTTTCAAGGAAAGCTCTCCCTGCTGAGGTTTAGAGGGGGTGGAATGTACAATGGAATAGGAATGCACAACGGCTTTCAAGGAGCTGTGTTAGGATATGGCTGATGTGCATTCCCTTGGTATTTGACCATGCTATTTTTAAAAAATCAATGACAGTTCCTCTAAGTTGGGATCTGCTGCAGGTCATCTTTAAAAGGAATTACTCTCTGACTAGCAGAACACCAGTGGAGGTGCTTATCCTCATATAGATGCCTAGATTTTCCTGGAATTTAAGTATCTGTCTTAAGATAAGCTGAGGCTTATGAGTTTTCCTTAACCATGCTGCTTTCCTTCCGTAAGAGAACCACTCTGAAGCATAATATAAAAATGTCATCACCCACTTGACAGCTATTATAGGAAGTGGAAGTATTAAAATCTGTTTAGGTGTTGATCTTCCAGGAGAATGCTACAAGTTGTGCTGCTTTGCTGAAGCAGAATCTGGGGGCTGACATATAAAGTGAAGGTTCATTTGAATTGAAGAGTGGATAAACAAGAATGATTGTTTCTCTATTTTGTGCACAGAAAGTTGGGTGTGACAGGGTCATAGGTTCCACGAAGCAGGAAGATAAGTGTGGTGTCTGTGGAGGAGATAATTCCCACTGCAAAGTGGTGAAAAGAACATTTTCCAGAGTACCAAAAAAGCAAGGTCAGTACATCCAGTGTGGTTTGTCCTGGGGAATTCAGGGTATTTTTTCTTGATCTCTTATGTTTCTTGGAAAGTACCACAACAATTACAAACCACTTGCAGCATCATGAATTCCTTTCTGGACTTACTTCCAGATGTGTTTATAATTTGAAAATAAGACTTCTGTCCAGTAAGCAGTTAAAGCTGCTGATACCAAAACCTGTGCATGCATGGGAGAAGGCTTCCTTGCTCCTGGAGAGTCGTGGACTTGTGCTGCTGCTCTGTCACTCCAGTGCTGCAATAATGTGTCATCACCAGGCTCTGTCAGGCAGGAGGTTGTGTGGTCTCTGTGGGTGCATGTGGTGCTCAAAGCCCATTTTAGTCTGAAGCAAAGTCTGTTGATGATACTTCAGGATCTTTCTTCTGACCTGAAGCCCTTTGTCCCAGTTATGTTCCATCACCTGGCATAGAAATGGGAGTGGGAATAATGCTGGATTCAGTTCATCTTGTTCACCCTGCTTTCAGAAAACAAGTTTTATTTACAACCTAAGACAAACCCTCCCTGTTTATGGCATATTAATCCATAACTATTTTTCAAAAACCTCAATATAGGGTACATTAAGATGTTTGAAATTCCTGCTGGTGCAAGACATTTACTTATACAGGAAACGGATGCCACCACTCATCATCTCGGTAAGTAACAAGCAGGAAAATTTTCAGTCAGAATAATTTTTTTCTGGTGTTTATTTTTGTCTCTGGAGGCTGACAATGTTTATACATTTGTTTACCCATTACCCACCCACACCATGTACCTTCTCTAAGCACGTTAAATTAGGAAACTTGTTTGGCAATTTGATTTCCCTGTGCTGTATATCAGGGTGTCCCAGCCAGATCTCTGTGCAGGTGTGAAAGCTGCTCGAAGAGCCACTGAGTTACTTTATGGAGTGCAGTGCATTATCTTTGGAGGTTGAAAGTAGATGATCTTCAAAGTCCCTTTCAACCCAAACCATTCTGTGGTCTTTGTGTGCATCTCTTGTGCTTCCCACCCTCAGTAATTTCCCAGCTATATCCAGATCTGTTCCAGATTCTGCCCTGCTGCTAACAGTATTGACAAGAAGCTTCCAAATCAATCCAGCAGTTTAGGAGGTAATGGAAATCCACTCCTCCCCGGGCCCTGTAATCAATGCTAAGCAGCGACTAGTAGGCTGCCATTAATTGGAAGTAGATACACAGCGAATGGTCTGCTAATTATAGTGGGAGTCATCCCGGCTTCTCCCCAGTGAATGCTTCACTTGCTGCTGGGGCAGCCTGGCCCTGTGGATCAGGGAGCAATCCTCGTTCAAAGTTCTGCCGGGGTGGAGCGAGTGCTGTGCACATGGACAGCTGGCTCACTGTCAAGGCTACTGCTGAGGGAGCAGGATGCTCAGGTATCTGCCAGAGAGAGAATGGAGTTGAAATCTGGTGTTACATAAATATTCACCACTTCTTCTAATGAGGCAGGCAAATGTTCCATCTCAGGTGAAAAACCTGTCCTTATACAAAGGTGGCTGAAGTCTCTTCAGGTGAAGGATGGAGCACTGGTGAGAGCTGAAGAGAGGAACCAGGCTCTGTGTGCAGTGGCAGGTGCCTGCAGAGCAGCAGGAGCTTAACAGGGCTGTGTTGGTGTCAGGACTGGATCTGAGCAGGAGAATTAATGCTGGTTCTAGTGTCTCTCTCTCACTGTGGGGACCCGCTGGGCGTTAGCTCAGTAGCCTTTCTCTGATGGAGCAGTAACAGCCCCCTGAGCTGCCTTACAGCATATGAAGGAGCTGAATAGCTCTGGGACCCCCCACTGGCTCCCAAATTGGCTCGGATTTGGCCAGTGGATTCAGAAGTTGTTATATGGGAGCAAGCAGCTGGACCCCTGTGGTGCAGCCTCATTTCTCTGGCAAGGCAGGCTATGAAGAAGGAAAAAAAAGGACAACTGGAGCTGAGCAGAAAAGCATTGACAGTTCAGTGAAACACCTGAAAAAGTCTTTCCAAACCTCTGAGGGAACAGAGGAAAATGCACACTGGTCTTTTCAGCTTCGTCCACTGGGACAGGAGCAAAACAAAACTGGAGATGAGAAACAAACCTCTTATATTCACTTTTCTTGTGTTGTTCCCAGCTATTAAAAACCGTGAAACAGGGAAATTAATTCTAAGTGAAGACAACTATGTGCCAGACTCCAAAGTATTTATTGACATGGGTGTGGAGTGGGAATATCGGAATGACGACGACAGAGAAACGGTGCAGACCATGGGGCCGCTGCGTAATGGAATAGTTATTCTGGTAAGTCAAATGAAAACCACCTTCCACAGAGCCATAATGGGCTAGCAGATCATTCAGATTCCTCTTGTGAGTTACAAGAAGACATCTGCTTCAATTATAAGACAATAGAAGATGTATTTTAATTTCTTTCTCCTGATTCATTGTTCTGTATGAGAGGTGTTATAATTCAGGATTATGTGTTGAGCAACCAGCTGTTCTGATAATTTCCTGTGGACGGCATAGCAAGCAGAGTAAAACTGCAGCCTACTTATCCTATCTGCAATGTGAGCACCGATCAAAAAAGGTCAGAGTGGATCGTATCAGCTAGATCTAATAGTTCCTTCTCCCATCCATGTTTTGAAAATGTAAAGCATCTGCAAAGGCAGATGCAGGATTCCTGTGCTTCCTGGCTCCCTTTTTCAGGGCAAAACCAGTTCCACAGTTCCCAAAACCACCCAAATATATTCTTTTTTCATTGCAAACTCGCAAACAATAGACTTCAATTAGCAGGGGCAAGTTGAATTAGAATTCCTCTGAAAACAACTGTAATGTGTTGATCTACACCAGCTGAACTTCAAAGAAAGAATAAATACTATGTTTCCAAGGGACCAATATTTTGCACTTTGTTCCCATTGAGTTCCATTTTCTTGCATTTCTCTTGGTGCAGTGTGATAACAAAACTTCTTTCTAAATAGTTTATATTTCTGTCAAGATTAAGTAAAAAGCTTTGCAGAATTCCAGAATTATCATAAGAATATTTGTGTTTTATGAGAAAAATAAGCAATTTTCTTTGTCACTTTCACTTATTTCTGCAGTTGAATTTGCTTTGTCTTTTAGTGGAACTATCCATTATCATTTCAGTACAAAATTTCCTTCCTTTGTGATGTGATATGGAAAAAATGTAGTATCATGATGTCAGTCCAGTGCTGGCAAGGAAAATAAGTCTAAATCAACAACAGTCTTTCTTAATATGTAGTTTAGAAATTCTGTGTCATAAGGATGGAGATACTTTTTCATCAGGGGAAAAAAGACCTTGAGGACAACTGAAAGGTTGAAATCCCTCCAGGGGTGTTTTTATATGTGAGCCATGATCACTATTTCACGTCATCTCACAGAGCCCCTGATACCAGCCTTTCATATCTTTTTTCCTTATATCTGCTTTGCTTATTAGGTGATTCCTCATGGTGGTGCCAAGATATCTTTGACTTACAAGTACATGATCCATGAAGATTCCTTGAATGTAGATAACAATAATGTTTTGGAAGAGGACTTGGTGTCATATGAATGGGCTTTGAAGAAATGGTCCCAGTGTTCAAAACCTTGTGGAGGAGGTAAAAACAAAACCACAGATCATTCAAAATTCATTCATTGCCATGAGACATTAGGGAGACCAGAGTATGGGAGGAGTTTTATTTAAATAATAGATAAACAGTGAATGGGGACAAAATCTGACTTAAAATGATTGGGGAGCAGATCTGGGCTGATTAATTTCTGATTTATGGTTATGAAACTGAAAAATTAGACAAATGTGCAAGATTTCAATGAGGGTTTCCAAGCTGTGAAAGTGCTGAACCTCAAGGTGCCATGGGGAAGCCCTTTGTAAATCTGCATCCAGTGATGTGACCTTTGCAATGTCAGACTTATTTTTGGGGCCAGATGTGAATGCTGATGCTGTTCCCCAAACTGATGGTCAGGTTCCAGCATTGGATCGTGGCTGCGCAGGTTTGCAGAATGTTTTTGAGATGCTGGATCTGGCTGTTATTTTCATTAAATATTATTTAAATGTTATTTTCCTTTTCATGGTGAGGCCACACCTTGAATGCTGTGTCCAGTTCCGGGCCCCTCAGTTTGGGAAGGACATTGAGACCCCTGAGTGTGTCCAGAGGAGGGAAACAAGGCTGGTGAGGGGCTGGGAACACAAACCCTGTGAGGAACAGCTGAGGGAGCTGGGGGTGTTTAGCCTGGAGAAAAGGAGACTCAGAGGTGACCTCATCACTCTCTACAACTCCCTGAAAGGAGGTTCCAGTCAGGTGGGGCTTGGTCTCTTTCTCCAGGCAGCCCTGACAGAGTGAGAGGGGACAGCCTGAAGCTGCACCAAGGGAAATATAGGTTGGATGTGAGGAAAAAGTTTCTCACAGAAAGAGTGATAAAGTGCTGGAATTGTCTGCTCAGGGAGATGGTGGAGTCACCATCCCTCTCTGTGTTTAAAAACAGACTGGATGTGGCACTTGGTGCCATGGTTTAGTTGAGGTGTTAGGGCTGGGTTGAACTCAATGATCTTAAAGGTCTCTTCCAACCTAGTGATTCTGTGATTAGAGTGAAAAACAGGGGGAAAGCATTTATGGGTGTGAGATTTGCATTGGCAGTGTTTATTCAGGGCAGCTTACTCCTCCTTTGGTAGCATGTACATCTGCAGCTCCTACTGCAACCCTTGACAGAATTTAAGCAGTTCACCTGAAACTCGAGCCCTCTGTGGGATCTGCAGGTTCTGAGAGTAAGAGCAGTGTCTGTCCCCAGGCTACCAGTTCACCAAGTACGGCTGCCGCAGGAAGACAGACCACAAGATGGTTCATCGGAGCTACTGCGAGCTGATCCAGAAGCCCGAGCCCATCCGCAGGGTGTGCAACCTGCAGGAGTGCTCCCAGCCCATGTAAGCATCCCTGACCCCAGCACTGCTCCCTGGAGGTGCAGGGGCCAGCACTGTCACCTCAAGGAAGGTGGCTTTAGCTTCACGTTCTCGGCCATTGCACAGACCCAGGGCTGTGAGGATCTCATCTTCTGCTCATGGAAATACTCTTTCTGTGATTGCTGGTTCCTGTGACTTATGAAATAATTTGGATTAGAAAAGAAGCACTGTCCTGATCCAGACTTTTGTGTTCAGGGCATCTTGAGGTGATACAAAATAGACATAAACTCAATTTATACCAGCACATTGTACACAGAGTTAACCATGTCAGAATAAATGTACAGAGTGCTACTGAAGACAATGTCATGCAGTCTCTCAAATCCAAATCTTCATAAAGTTCACAGCACATTTTTGGATATTTAAACACAAGGAAAATATTGGACCTGTTAGATTTCTCTGACTGCCCTTGTACAGCATGAAATGCCTTTCGTACCTTCATTTCTGCTCTACATAATCAAGTGTTATAAATATTTTAATTCACGTTTTACAGGTGATTTTTTTCACTGGCAGCAGCTTCTTCCTCCCACCAGTAGGACTGATACATTCTTTGTGCTACTACTGCAACAAGAAAGGAGTATGTTGATCCCAGCTTTTATCTCTGGGGACCAAGTATAGGTTCCAGGAATAACAGCAAATAAATAGAACATATCACACAATATTTCCTAACTTCCTTTAAAAATAATATATATATATATGTATTTGAAAGAGAGAAAAGGCAAGAAACTGTGCCCCATAAACTCTACATGGGTCAGGGTTGAACATTTATTTGTAATGACCTAACTGTATCCCAGGCTCTCTGGAAAGGACTGTATCCTCCTTTCAGCTGCAAATATAATTGGGCCTAGGTACCACAAAGACTCAATAGGATCCTAAATTGTACTTGGAACCCTGAAGTTTCAGTTAGCTCTGTTTCCATAGAATGTCATCCAAGTATTTTGCTCTTGTACACCGGAAAGGCAATTATTATGGGGTTTTACAAAGCTCTGTGACACCCACTACACTAATATGCTGCTTCTTAACTTCTGGGAAAAACTTATCTTTGTCTCAGAAGTCACCTCAGGATTCATGGCTCCACAGCTCTTGCCTTTCTTCACAGCTGTGTGATTTCTGTAGGTTACAAAGAGAAAGTTGGGAGAAATTGTTACTTTCTGTTAAACTGGAGTGTATAGTGCAGTGCCTTGTACTATTTTTTGACCATTTCCAAACTAGAGATTTTATGAGTACTTTAGGACAATTCCTTTCAAGCTCAGTGCTGAAGTGGGTGTTTCTCCAGATTCTGTATAGTTTTTGGTTAAGTTTATCCCATTAATATTGTTTACATGGAACAGTATTTCCATCTTGCAGATCTCTGTAAATATTTATAGACTGCTGCATGTCTTCCCTTGATTATAACCAAGCTTTCAGTAGTCTAGGTAAATTTCCTTTGGTATTGTCTGTCCCTGTTGTTCTTCTCTAAGTTCTTTACAATTTGTAGCTATAATTCACGAGTCGGTTTGGGTGATCAGTGAGGGTTTCAACTACACCACGTGACAAACTATAGATTTCATATCTCAGTGGCCAAACTGATTTCGAAATTATGAACTTGAACTTTCTCGTTTTCAGTGGGGTGTTGCCTTCCTCCAAACCAAACATTTATGATGATGAGGACCCTGATCTGCCTCAGCTCCGCACTCACAGCGTTGGGTTTAACGCTGATGCTTCAGCAGATTGAGTCTAACATGGCCAAGGATATGGTCCGTGTAGTGTCCAGATGTGGGCCAGCCAGGCATTTCTAGCCCAGATGTTTTGGATTCATTCATATGGGAACCAGCTGGTTCATGCTGCATTATGAGACAAGGCACATCTCATGCACCCAGACCTGGGAAGCTCAGCAGCATCCTTGGGTGGCTGCTTTTGACATGAAAGCATATTTTTATGTGCAGTCTTGGAAAGGGCAGCTTAAAATCAAAGCAAATACAGCAAAGGAAGAATAATGTTTATCTTGGAGATAATGAGAAAGAGTAATATTGAAGATCTGGGTCTTATTAATGATATTTCAGGGGCAGTCAAATAACCCTCACCAGAACTGCTTATGGTTTTTTTCATATCTTCTCCTTTTTCCCATATTAGAGCTACTATTAACATCGTGTTAAACCTGTGTTTAAGAGTTACAGATCAACAGTTTGAATTTTACTCTGCTCACGCTCTTTTCACCAACCCAGATGGGTCACAGGAGAATGGGAGCCTTGCAGCAAATCCTGTGGGAAGACAGGATATCAGGTCCGGTCTGTGCGCTGCATCCAGCCCCTGCACGACAACACAAATCGCTCTGTCCACACCAAGTACTGCAACAACGACCGCCCTGAGGGCAGGAGGCCCTGCAACAGGGAGCTGTGCCCAGCACAGTGGAGAATAGGACCCTGGTCACAGGTCAGTCTCTTTCTGGAGGTCTCGAATTCCTGATCGTGTGGCATGAGCATGACAAGTAATGCCACCCCTGTATTTGTGAATACATGGCTCTGTGAATAGATGGCTCACATGTGCAGTTGTTTGTTTGTTGCTCAGACTCTCGCTCCAATTCTTGGAGTATTTCACAATTACTGGTGTACCACAAGTAGCAGTGAGTGTCTCTCCTTCTTGCTTCATTACTTGAGCTACTATTTGAGCTACTGCAGTGGCTCAAATAATGCACCACATCAGCTCAAATCAAGGGCAGTTTAAAATTGACCAGCTGATTTCTAATCTGTTGTTTCCAGAGGGTGGCTGGGGTGTAATTGCTGCCTGTCCTTTCAGTGCTCTGTCAGCTGTGGCAATGGCACCCAGGAGCGCCCGGTCCTGTGCCGGACCAGGGACAACGCCCTCGGCCTGTGCAAGGACAACAAACCAGAGACCGTCAGGATTTGCAGACTACCTCTGTGTCCCAGTAAGGGCTTGTCTTCAATAGCTTCTATTACTTGTTGAAAAAACAAATGTATTTATTCATTTGCAATGCAAATCAGTTACAATCAGTTCACTGAACTGATGCTTGTGTGCTATGTCTGCCTAGGGGGGCACTTCTCCATAGTCCCAGTTTTGAGTAGAATTCCAAATGTGATGCTGCTGTGTGTCCAGTGGGCTTCTTGGGCACTCTTCTCCTGCTAGGGAGCACTGCTTGGCCCAGGACAGCCTGAGAGTCTGGGGCAGACTGGGGCAGATCTTAGCATGGTGCTGGTGGCTGGATGTGGCCAGCAGCTGCCCTGGGAGAGGAGCAGAGCCTGAGTCCAGCCCTGCACCCCTGAGACCTGTGGGGCTTGGCAGGGGGCTGCTGGGCTGTGGCTAACCAAGGATGCCTCTCTGCTTTCCCCACCT
Organism: Anthoscopus minutus; assembly: GCA_013399455.1. Taxonomy (NCBI): domain Eukaryota; kingdom Metazoa; phylum Chordata; class Aves; order Passeriformes; family Paridae; genus Anthoscopus; species Anthoscopus minutus. Next base: position 182,049 of record VWYI01046931.1, read on the forward strand.
CCACCAACGGTTCCAGACTTCTTTTTCATTCTGTCAAACACAAGTTATCTGCTGGATTATCTAACTCAGTTTTTGGAAGCTGTAATTAATTTGTTCCTGCTTAATCCAGGGCAATAAGGTCTTTATCCTTGTTAGTTTTTCAGCTGTTTGCACATGATACTTGTGAGATCATTTCACATATTCCTATTATTAAGTAACTCATAGTTTTCTTTTTTTCCTGATGTATTTCTCAGGGTAGCTTTTGATTTCTAATTAATTGGAAGCAAGCTGTCAATTATATTCTCCAATACAAAGATTTTAATGAGGCACTGTAACTAAACTAGACTGCATGTCTCAGGGGTGTATGACCCTGCCATGAGAAGTGCTGCTGGAGAACTGGCCCTTGGGTTGTCTTCAGTGTTGGCTGTGAAGTGCTGGGTACAAGTTGTAGCAACCTCCCCAAACAGCACCTTGTGCCCAAAATCACATAGCTTGTGATTTTGAATCCTGATTTGTGAATCCTTCCCTGGGCTTCTTCACAACTGGAGCCTGCTCACTCTCTGAGCTTGTCTCCTTCTGACAGGGCAACAATTTAATGCTGCCTAACATGTGTTGTGTTGCATCTTTTTTTTTTTTCCCTCTATTCAAGGAAACGTTTCTGATCCTTCAAAGAAAACCTACATGATACAATGGCTGTCAAGACCTGATCCAGACTACCCCATCCAGAAAATATCTTCAAGTAAAAGACCCATTTATAACTCTGCCTTTGCCCTTAAATGCATGCCACATCGAATGTGGACTTTGCCTTTTGCTCTCTTCTTCTCTCTATGCGGAAAGTTCCCTTGACTTTGCCAAGTTAAAATCTTGGGCTGAATCTGTTTTTTCACACCAGGCACTCAGTGCTCGGTGTCTTTCTTCTCTGGAGCTTGCATAGCACTGGTGGTGGAGGTCTTGAAGTGTTGGATGTGTGAAGTTGGATCTCCACAGTATGTTGCAGTCCTCTGACAGGGAGCTGGGATCGGTTTGCTTGTTGCTTGGCGGTGGTGAAAAAAGGCTCTTACTGGTTCCTGATGTTCAGTTTGATAGCTAAACTGAGAACTTATTGTGAATGTGATCACATCACAATAATGACACCTTGTAGTGCTAAAGTTCTCCTTTATCTAAAAACCCGAAATCTCGTAACTCTCTGGTTTCAGTTCGCTGACAGGGTAGTCTGATGAGTGGAAGAATTTTTTCATTCCATTTTCCTTTGTGGTGCTGTTGCTTTCCTCACCCTCACTGCTCATTTGTCATTCCTGACCCTCACCTTTCTGTTTGTGACCCAGAGAGGGCTCACTGGGAAGCAGAAGCTGAGTTTCTGTCTGTGCTTTCCATGCTGCTCTGATTCCGTTGCTGTCGCCAGACTCCCCGTGGTTGTAGGGTGGGTTTTTCTCGAGAAAAGCTGCATTCATTTTTGCCATCGCACAATTTTTGCCAGTTTTGCTTATTTTCACTTTAGAAACAAACCCAAAGCAGAACAGGCATGGTCCATAGTGAAGGTGGCATGGTGGTGTTTTTCTGGCAGAGGCAATATGATGTTTTCATTGACTACAATGTCTCCAGCTGCTCAGCATGGAGCTGTTTATACTCATTACATCTCTGGTCTATTTTCACCATGTGCATGTCTGACTTGACTGGTGCGGCTGTGTGTGTGTGTGTGCGTGCGTGTGCTCTTAGATGTGTCAACTGGCAAACATAACAGTGTGAACTACTACAGAATTACCTCAATTTTTATTGCTTTTTTTGCTTAGGAGATGAATTTTAGAAAAATGCCTTAATGTTGAAATGTAAATGGCATTGATTTACCAGATCCAGCTTTAAATATGAACAGTACACTGGTACCTTGAGTTAATCTTCGTATGGAGTGTTTTTACTTGAACGATAACTATTGGAAGGCAGTATATTTAACTGGAGGTTGATTTGCACAGTGCATATTCATATCTTCATCAAGACAGGATTGTGGCCTGACTTACTGAAATTTAACTGGCATTCGTGCTTCACCTTCCGTGTTTGTGTTGGAGATTTGGAATTCACAAGTCATAAACTTCTTTGTGACAGTCAGTACCAATAGTAGAAATGTAAAACTGCAGTCTTGGAGCAAATTACTACCTTATTGCTTTGATCATATTTTTTGGAAAAGTGGCATTTTTGAATCTTTGGGTCGTCAACAGTGTAGCACTTCAAACTTGTCATTATCATGTGATCACATATTTAAATTTTGCTGTTAATATTTCCTGAAACATGTTAACAATTTACATGACAAGGTGAAAAAGCAAAGACACGTATCTGGCACTGAATACTGTTATGTAAAATAATTGGTGTTTAACTGTATAAATATATTCATGACTGTTACCTTTAAATAGACAATGTTTAGTGATGTTTCAAGAGATGGGTGGCTATAGAGAATGGTGCAATAAGGTATCTGGGCATTGTGCACTATGTCTATATGCACTTTGGTTTATCAGGGATATTTTATTAGTGTTTTGTATGTATTTAACATAATATTAAAGATGTGCCAATTCAGTTTGCTTTTCAATATTTTTTTATGAGACTAATGTGTACCAAAGTGACTGTGAAACTGATTTATTTTTTTCTTACTGATGTTTTGAATATATACTTCCAGTCTGTCATGCATACTGCAAGTAAAAATAAATAAAAGTTCAGCAAATCTGGATATCTTGGTTTGGAGAGAGGATCAAAATTTTATTCTGGCATTGGGAAGTTGCAGAGTTTATTTATATAACTTATCAGATGTCACTTAAGTTATTACATAATGCAGTTTTATTTCCATGTATTGTTAAACTTGACATTGCATATTTTTGTTAGGAAAAAAGGCATTTTTCTAAAGGTGCTGTTATTGATTCTTACAAAGCCAAGAACAGACCTGCCTTGTTAAAACCACATTTAAATATTATATCTGTTGGCTTTTATTATGGAAGCTATTTGGAGGAATGTGTATAAGGGTCATGCATCACAAGGCAAAATGTTCAAAGGGGACTCTTATGGAGTATGTAAAAATATATATAAATTGTATAGGCACTCGTATAAATTGTATATGCAGGTCTTTGTATGGAACTGTGCATGCAGGTATGAACAGTTCCAGCTCTTAAAGGCTGGTTTGAAAGTCTCTACAAAACCAAGGTACTATTCTTAGGTTCCTAAGGAAGGAGTCATTCCTAATCTCCAGCAGTATTTCACTTAAGCATTTGAAAAATATGAAAATTACCCGACACATTCTAAAGTAGGAACTAGAATTTTGCTTTTCTGCAACAAAAGCAACGATCAGGGCATAGAAAAACTGTACAAGAGGTATTTTCCTCCACCTCAGCCAGCAATGCCTTTTAAAGCAGCAGCACCAGCTTTTAGTTTATTTTAGACTGATATGTTTGCCAATGAAACACCCACGGTGCCCTGTTTTGTTAACTGAGGATGAGTGAGGGGGTGGCACCTATGCTTTCTGAACCTCCTCGGTATCACTGAACCTGCTCTGCCTCTCTTTTGCTGTGAGGGTGCTGACACAAGCCAGTGCTCAAAGCAGGAGGGGGAAATGTGAGCTCCAGATCAGGCTGAGAGCACTGTCTGCCATGGGGTGGGTGCACTCTAAATAAAGGCAAGCAATTGGAGTTACTCACCCTTTACTGTAAGAGCAGGGAGAAAGAGACAAGTGATTTCATCTCTGTCTCAGCACTTTGGTCACAGAGATGTTTTGTTATTGATGATGCCAAGTGTTGGTCAGTCTGCTTTTCTCCTCAGCCCTCTCCTTTCCTACAAACCCTCTGACTCCTCTCTTAACATGGGCTACATGTTGGGATTTTTCCTTCACTGCAGTGCCTGGCTCCATTACTTCATCCTGGAGGCATGGGAGCTGAGGGGTGTCTGTGTAGGACAGAGGACAGGCAGATTTCTCTCAGAGGAGCCTTCTAGACCCTCACCACCCATTTGACACCAGTTCATATAGTCCTCTATCTCCCCTGAGAAGAAATCACATGGGGAATCTCTGACTAGGCTTCTGTTTGTTTCTCAGGCAGGAACACTTCGACCTTTAATACCTCAGCCTACAATTTGCCACCTGCATTTCAGCAAGATCAGGATCTGCCAGAACACCTGTTATAGTGCAGATTGTTGTAACAGCTTTTGACAGCTTAAAGCTTATCAATTATCATTCTTTCTCTTTTATTACAGTCATTGACAAAAATCAGGACTTTTACTGAGTCTCCCAGTCATTAATGTACTGGCTTGGCTCCATTGCACTGGAGTTTGTTGTTCCAAAAATATCTGCTCCCTTCTAGGAGGAGTAGAAAAGCCTCATGGTAAATGAACCACTTTTCTCTCAAACAAGAGATGTGCTGAGAAAATGCTGCTGTTTTCAGAGTAGGGGTACCTGGCAACAATGTCACCCCAATTAGTGGAGATGGATTAATTCTGAGAGTTACAGGGTGCATATCAAAACAGGACTTGACTTTCCTGAGACAATCCAGATAAACATGTTTCCCTTGACCCTGGTTAGTCACTCTTTAGTTGCAGAAATGCATTAAAAGGAGCAAGGTGGGAAAAAATAGATTTCTAAATATAAAAAGTGATGACTTTGTGGGAGTTCAATGTAGTTTTAGCAACAAAACAGCACAATCAGTGTGTTTTGAAGTTTAAACGAGGACAGTAACACAATTCATTGTGACATCACAGTCCTCAGGGTAGTGATTCCAGGCTGTGAAGGCAAAAATTTGAGTGTGGTGGCCTAGGGCTTAGATGGGACTGGTACAAACAGTTCAGATCAGCTTTTGCAGCTCTTGAAGTGAGTTGACTTTTAGGTTGAATATCAGCCTGCTTCTGCTTATAGAAGGCTCATTTGCCAGTTTCCCATCCCACTTTAAATATCAAACCCTCTGCCCACTGCCGAAGCTTCAGCTGTGTTTCTTTTTCTGATTAATGTGAAGATGCTCTTTATTTATCTGTTCCCTTTTTCTCTTTCAGAAGATCATTGTCAAGGAGACAAGTCAATGTTTTGTCGCATGGAAGTTCTCTCCCGTTACTGCTCCATTCCTGGCTACCATAAGCTCTGTTGCAAGTCCTGCAACACGTACAGCAACATCACAGAGGACAGCAATGTAACCAATGCCAATGTAAATAAGAATAATGTCATTGAGGAGGAGCTCCTAACAACCCTCAGCTCTCCTGTGGGAGTGTCCACCACACAGTCTACCACCAGCCCTCCTCTGCTTTCCAAAACACGTCCACCCCCTCCCAATGGAACTGAGGAGCACCCAGAAATCAATGCAGTGGATGTTCCCTATAAAGTTGATGGGTTGGATAATGAAGTACCACAGCACAACATCATTACACGCAGGAGGCCGTATGAAAGGACAAGGAATCAAAGAATTCAGGAGCTGATCGCTGAGAAAATGAAAAAAGAGACTCTTAGGAAAATAAACTAAAATGGAAATATGGCACAAACAACATTTTTCTCTTATAGAGATGTTACCAACATCATAGTATTGGCCATTGTAGAGACTAGAAATGGGGAAAAATCGAAGTGGTGCTATGGCAGAGATACCAAATTCTCAAGCCTACTATAAATGGAAATGACAGATTGTTTCATAAATGCTGATCTGAACACTTTGATGGCTGGGTTAGGTGTACAGGGTACGGCAGAGTATTAGTGCAATATCCCTACAGTGTCCCACTGAATCCAAACACACCACATTACTTAAGTCAGATTAGCAGATTTCTCAGTTACAGGCTCTTTAAAGTCTTCTATACCTGTGTAAAACTGCTTGGGAGTCACACTTAACATGGAAGAAAGCAGTCCCAAGACATAATAGATCCCTTTAACTCTGACAAGCAGGGGCTCAGCGCTCCTGTGATGCTTCTGTGCCTTGCACAAACCCTGGCACTAACACAGCTCGCTTCGGGAAGGTTCTTAGGACACGCCAGGCTGGGTTTGGCTGACCTTGGCAGGGCTGCCTCTGTGGTCACAGCTCAGCATGTGCTCACTTAGCTTCCTGAACCAGGATTGTGCAAGAAAATACAGAGAAAATTCTGCAGCCATATATTTATGTGTAAATTAAAAACTGACAAACAGTAGTTTACATATGTCCATAAACAATTCCAAAGGATTCTCCTAAACTTTTGGATATGTGCAAGACATTTAGTAGGGTAGATCCGGCCAACTTGGACTGACAACATCCTAGTCTTTCTGTTTACAATTACCCATATTTTTTAAGGTCTTTAAGTTCCTGTAATGCAATGGCCTCAGTGATCCTTATTGGTTGGTGCTTTTTTATTGGTCTGATTTTTTTTTTTCTACCCACATTCTGTTTTACTTAAAGATGACTGGTTTCCTGTTGTCTTTTCTTTGGTGCTTTGTTAAGACAAACTCTTTTTTTTTCCACCCCACATAGGATGCAGTTATTTTTGAGGAATTAGTTTTGTATTATCTTCCTTTCCTTAGGACAGCTTTATTGGTGCAGAAGTGGACAACTGTTTGCTATGCCCTTACATGAACACACACATGTATATTCACAGCACCAGGTCTGCTAGAAAACTTTTAAGATGTTTTCTGACAACCCTTTGAGTACTCTTTTTCCCCCTCAAGGTCATCATGGTTTTCATAGGTCATTTTGAATTCCTGGTCGGAGAACAGGAGATTAACTCAGCTTGGCTCTAACACTGCTGAGACAGGGAGTATGGACTGGTTCCTGCTGTGGGTGGCATCTGAGCAGTTTTTTTCCTGGCTTGGATTCTTCCATTTGTTTCTTCTTTGCTGGTAAATCTCCTGCAGAGCATGGGACTTCCCTGAAATCCTCTCTTTACTACTAGGTAGGTCTGGTGGCTCCAAGTTCAGATTTTCCATTCTGAGAGGAAGATCTCACCCTTCAGCCTGAGCTGGTCCTGGTTTGAAGCAGCACCAACAATAAGCCCATATATAGAGTCACAAAATTATTTGGAACATGCTGCATTCCCAGCAGTGTGTGAGCTCTTCTCTGGCCCAGCTGCTGGGAAAGAGCTTCACAGGTATTGCAAGGTGAAGGACATGTGACTCCCTGTGACCCTACCTTCTGCCCTTGACCACCACAACTGAGTGAAGTGCCCAGTCTCCTCTTCCAAATGAGCCATTCCTGCTGGAAAGGAGGCAGGAACCTGCAGGAACCTCAGGCTTTACAGCACCTACGTGTTGGACTGTTTTGGCCTGAAGTGTGGCCAGAAGTTTTTAAAGCACAAGACCTGGTCTAAGAAAAGTTCTTCATGGAGATACAAGTCAAGCAGAGAAGGAATGTTTTCAGCTGGTGTAGTGGCATCAAGTGCCCCTTCTTACACAGGACCAAGGTGATATACTTGGAGCAGCTGAGATAGCCAGGAGTGAGAAAGAAGACCACTGAAGACCAGGAAAACTTCCCATTTGGGAAGCCAAATGGGCCTGCTAAGAGTCCAGAGCATTAGGAAACATCTCCTGGGCCAAGCAGACGTGGCTGCAGATGTGGAAGCAGCAGCCAGCACAAGCAAAAATCTGTTCTGCTTTGGAGAAGTAAAACTCAGGCTCTGCAGTTTGGCAGCACAGAGGGATGAGTTCCACTGCAGGCTTTCACTCCTGGGACATGGAGTGCTCTCCTGCAGCCACGGGGTGCTTGTCCTTAGTGCCCTGTCCCAGCCCTGCTCCATGGCCTGCTGGCCATCACACGGCCACAGTGCGCGGGCAAGCCCCGGGAGCCTCCTGCCAAGGGATTTGTGGTTGCCTACAGATGGGATAAGTTTTAATAACAGTGTAGGTTCAGGTCATGTCTGTGCACAACAGCAATGTAGTAATGAGCACTGAAAGGAAAAAACCCCCACCATTCTATTTATAAGTGAGGAAGACATGTCTAAATCAACATCATTCCAGCTGCAGTGCCATGGGAGACACAAGCTGTAGCCAGGCTCCCAGCCTGTAGTCATAGTATTTCTTGCCTTCCACATTTCCTTTACACAGATGTGGTTTGTATAAAACTCATCTTTTCCCCTTCAAATTAATATCCTTTAGCTCTGTGGACAATAAAAATAAACCACAACCCCCAGCTTTTTCATAGGCTAGAAGCTCATCCAAGCATATAAAACTTAGGAAAAAGGCTTGTAAACCCAAAGACAGAAAGGGTTGGAGCTGGATTTACATAGATGGGGAGGTAAATGTTTGCTGCCTGGAGGGTACCAGTCTTATCCTCTGGGACTTTTTTGAAACCCATTAAACTCATCCCCTGAGGTAATTCATCTAATAGATTCTGTTCTGTCCTAGCTTCTGGAATAGGCTTGGTCAACCAGGCAGTGTGAAGAAATACCAGAGGAGGCAGTGCCCACACCTCAAAAAAGCATTTTTCCAGATAAAGTGGAAAGTTCTGCTGCCTCAGGGAGCAGGAACAGCCTTCTGGAAAACTGGTCTGGTGCTATGTTAAGTCCAGCATTCATTAGGAACCCCATGCAGTGTGTGGTGGCATCTACATTTTGGAAGGACTTGCTCCCTTCTCAGTCTCACCTTTTGGGAGATTTAATTTGATTTGTTTCTCAATTTAAATTTTGGTTTAAATTCTACTGAGTACTTCTCTAGCTGGTTTTGGGGGGAATACTAAACTACTTGAAGCAGCAGCCTCAGTCTACATTGTTCAAGACATCAAGAAGCTGATGATCTCTTTAAGGAGCAGCAGCCACCAGCTGCCTTCTCTTCACATTCTTCCTGTATGAGAAGGGGGGAAGTTAAGTCTCTTCAGACCAGGAAAGACACCTTCTTTTCAAGCTGTCATGGGTTTTTCAGCACATGACTTTTTTCAGCAGTTCCCCAAGAGCATGTACATCACTTCTACTGGAAAACACAACTCAGGGCTCTACTGATAAAGAAAAAGCAGCCCCAGACAAAAGGTGGGAGTTTGCTGTCATGACCTGATCTTATTTCTATGTCATGCAGTGGAAAATTTGGTCATTTTTTTTGTTTGGTTGAACTCTGACAACTGTTTCATCTTCTCTACAGTGCTGTAAGTGAGCAAGAGCACCATCACAGTGGATCTTCTGTAACCAGTTTGCTGTTGCCCAGGTGCTGCATTTTCAGACATAAAAGCAGAAAGTGATATTTAATGTAATCTAATCCCCAGAAACTAAAGCAGGTTTATAAACAAATATATTCCTGCAGAGACCATCTCAGAGATCTGAGAGATAAAGTAATGTGCTCCCATGAAGCAATGTGTTTATGATCTAACCACACAAGTACACAGTTTTCTCAATTGTCATTTTTCTGGCTGTCTAAACTTAAAATCCAAGTGACAGCCTCTCATGAAAAAAAAATCCCAAACAAATTTTGGTTTCTTTGGCTTTAGTCGCCTGCCATTTTTTTCACCATCATTTCTTTAAAAATTTCTGTTCTCTATTATGAATGCATCACTTTTTATATTCATATATCCATTCAATATTTAGAGTCTCACAACACCTCCATAGAATGCTTTCAGATATTTTGAGAATTCTAGAAATGGTGCTTTACCAGTACTCAAAGGGTTTTATGTTTTATTTTATTGCATAATGCATTTAATGTCTTATTTACTCACCTACAATGCACAGTATTAGCTATGTTCATCTGAATATCTATATGCAACTTCCATTCACTTACATACGCCTTAACAGAAATTGCAATAAATAGCCATTTCTTGTATATTAAAAATGTATATACAAATTAGAATCTTTAATTTTATAATTTATTAAATTCAAATGTCTGTGTTCTTTTGCAAAAAAAAGTGTTTGGCTTTTCCCTCTGCTTTTTTCATTGAGTTGATGTGATACAGAGATGCTGGAGGACGAAGAACCAGCATCTTCAGGTTCAAAACCAATTCAATTTCTACAGCTTGATGAAGTGGGATTGGGATCTTGCTGCCAAAATCCTACATCCTTGTTACAATATCCACTATCCAAGGCTAAGTATCATGAAGTCACTGGGCGAAAACCTCAGTTGATAACTGCATAGAAATTAATCAAACCCACTTAAACCTGCTTGAGGCCTAAATACATCCTGGTCCGTGTGTCACCTCTTTAAAAGGTTCAGTTATTTGGGCTTCTATTCAGGACTGAGGAGTGAATCCTGCTTTGTATGTCCTATTGATAAAGTAATTGCTCCTTTCCATGAAATTCTTTTGCACACATTCTCCTGTCCTATCCTGCACAGAGTAGCCAGGTTCCCTTTAAAGGATAATTGAATCATTCCTGTCTGACTGAAGTTTGTTGCTCGAGGATTTGAAGGATCCCTGCTTACTGTGATTATTCAGTGAGCACCATGCAGTGCATTCAAGTCTAGCATTCTTTAATCAGCCACCTCAACACTTTCCATCGGGAAAAGTAATTTACATACTTAAATGCCCTGATAAAACAGTGGACAAGCCCAAACCTGGGGTTCATTTACTGTGATAGTTCATGCAGCATTTACAGCTGTGACAAGGGTTATATTTAATTGCCTTTTGCTTTCATAGATTTTGAGATTTTTAGAATGGCCATGGCAAAGGGTCTCACGTCCACACCCCAGACATGAGGGACACCCAGGGTGGGGTCAGTCATGTCCAACACCTCTCCCTCCCCCTGGTTTTGGTCTCTCTCTCTCAAATGCCAAAAGATGACACCACTGGAGGCCTTTTCTTCCTCTCCTGGCCTACATCAGATTTTTAGCTCTTTTCACCATCATCTGGCTCTGAGGAATTTATTTTTTTTTAAAGGCAGCTCAAGGAGCTGCAATTCTAGGCCAGGAAAGCAGTTTCCACGTTATCCTTAATTACACCAGGCAGAAAGCAGCTCCTCCAAAGTGCCGTGCAAATTTGACTCCCCTTTCCCACAGCGCGGGGAGCAGAGGATGATTCCCAGCCTCCCACAGGGAGTTCTGGCTCAGCCCTTGGCTTTGCTCACAGGGGTCAGAAAATGCTGCTGAGCCTTCCTGGGAGACAAATGCCCGGACACCCCGCTAGGGCTGTGTGTGTGCATTGCCCACCTTTGCTCTCGCCACCGCCTTTCCCAGTGCCTCCTCCTCCAGCAGCTGCCCAGGGCTGAGCGATGGAGCCGCAGGAGCGCACCCAGCGCAAGCGGAGCCTGGAAAATCTCACGGCGGGAGGAGCCGGGCAGCCCCAGCAGCGCCGGGGCTCCCGGCAGCCCGGGGCTGCCTCGGTGCGGTCACCACTAGATGGTGGCACGGCACAACAATCCGGCTCTGGAACGGCAGCTGGACTGCGATCCCAGCCTGAGAAATCCCCCGGTCTGGCGACATGCGCTCGGATGGAATAAAACCCCTTCGGCTCAGTCCCCATCACAGTGTGGGTGTAATCAAAGATGCTGCTGTGCTGCTGTGCGCTCTGACTGTGGCTGGGGCAATCCTGGAGGAGAGAAACACAGACAGCACCTGCAGCGGAGAAATAGAGCCGTGATCAATCCCGCCACCCGAACCACTGAAAATAACTCAAGAATAAGCTGTTTTTCTGGGGTTGTTATTTCTTAGGGCATCTAAACACATCCCAGCTCGTCCAGAAGAAAGTTTAGAGGCCAGTAACATTACAGGAAGTTCCACTGATAATTGTAATTTAATTTGAAAAAAAATATTTAATTGAAGAAACACAACAGCTATGGGAAAACAAACCTGGTTTGGGTGACCCAGGCTGCTGGCAGTCCATGCAGTCAGGTGGCTCCAGGCAGGAGAAGGTTTTTAAGTGATGGCAGCGCTGCCCTCACTGAGACTTGCAAGAATTCACAATCCACAGCGCTCAGCTCTCCAGCCTCTGTGTGGTGTGTCCAAGAGGAACCAATCCACACCAGCGTTCAGGCACTTCGGGATGTGTATAATCTAAAATGATGATAAAAAATGCATCCATGCAAAGATACAATTTAATCATGGGCAGATCAGTAATAGCAGAAATAAAAATGTTTATATTATTTTAAATAAATAGCCTGGGCTGGATTCCCAGGGGAGGTTGCCAGTGAGTTGTCACCACGGTTTGGACTTCTGAGACTTCAAAATATTTTAAGAAAAGTCTACACTGGCACAGAACTCTCTTTCTCTCTGTTGGCCATGAGCAGCCACTGCCAGTGAAGCCATGACCATGTCATGGCCTAGAAACTCCCAGTAAAGGCTCCCAGGAGTAATTTTTCAGCCTAAATTAAATTGCCAATGAAACAAAGTACCTTAATCTCTCTGAGCCTTTGCAAAGTCTCCTGACAGGACTCCACCCATGTTCCCAGCTGGATGGAGAGCTCCAGTCCTGCAAACAAGCCTTGGCCCTGTGGTGATGTGCTATAGCTGCCCAGCCCTCACAGCAACTGGTTCCTCGCCTGCCAAAGGCAAGAAATAGCCAGGAGCTCCCAGAAAATCTGAGTGCAACTGTGACAGTGTTGACACACGTAGCCACCACCAGTTGCTGTGTGAGCTGCAGTCAAGGCAACAGCTGTGGGTGCAACAATTCCAACCCAGCTCTGTCTAGTTAATATGAAAACAACTCATTAATATTTTATGGCAAGATCTTCACTGGTACCAAAGTGGCTGCTTGCTGTAATGCACAGGAATGGGCTGGGGGATGTAATGAGAGAACACAAATCATCTGGAATCTGGCAAAAAGGTCAAAACATTTTCCTTTCCTACAATTTTAATGACAAACATGGAAACACAGAATCACAGAATGGTTTAGAACGGAAGGGACCTTAGAGATCATCTTGCTCAACACCCTCCCTGCCATGGGCAGGGACACCTTCCACTAAACCAGATTACTCCAAGACCTCTCCAACCTGGCCTGGAACACTTCCAGGAACCCACAACCTCTCTGAGCAACCTGGTGTCTCAGCACACCCACAATAAAGAATTTCTTTGTAATCTAAATCTCTCCTCTTAATTTAAAACTGTTCCCCCTTGTCCCATTCAGTATCTGCCCTGTAAAAGGTTGCATGCAGGAGAGGAGCAGCTCTTCCAGGCTGTTGAAGCACCTTCAAGGAGGGCCTGCATTGAGGTGTGGAGATTCTCAGTGTCATGTTAACCCTATCCCCCAGCCCTGGCAGGAGCCAAAAAGCTTCAAAAATGCCCAGGGAAGTGTCACCTGTTACACTTACCCAACTTTGCTAACCTGTATGGATTTCCCAAAAACTGGTGGCATTCCAAAAGAACCAAAACTAACAAACATAAAACAAACAAACAAGAAAAAAAACTAAAACGAAAACCAAAACCAAAAAACATCACAAAAAAATACCTGTCAGCATTTATGTCTCAGGCACTTAACAGAAAACTTCTAAACTAACAACTGGTGTTTGCCTCTGCAGCTCAGACACTGCTGCTGTTGGTGTTTTCTTTTTCAATTAATCCCATTTGGTGCCAGTTTTCATGCACCAGGAATGCTGATTCACTGCACCCTTGGGGAGTATAAATACAGGAAATTGGGATGATTTATCCAGAACCACCCTCACAAGTGTTTAGGAGAAACCTATAGCATTCTTGCAACACACATTCAAATTTGAACCTTGTTTCTTTTAAATTTAGATTTTTTGAGGACACAGCTGATGAAAGAAGAAACCAAATGGCTGTGGTTGAGGTAAAAAAAAAAAAAAGAGGTATATTTGTCTATCCCATCTGGCATGTTCTATTCATTCCATCACACCTTTGAAAAGGGGGCAACTCCAGCAGGGAGGAGGGACTTACCAGGGCAGAGGAACCATCTTGGAGACTCTTTTTAAAGAGAATGTATCCATGCACATCTGCATATGCGGAGTTTGTTTCCAGATCAGTGATCTTCCTCACAAAATGTTTTTCCCAAGGTCCTCACTGCAGCTGCTTAGCATAGCCGGTGTTTTTTTCCTTTTGATGGTAATCATGTTTCCCACAAGCAAGAAGGAAAAATTGAAGCTTGAGTTACTACAGCATAATCCCAGATGATCATTGCTGTTAGTGAATTTAATGCATGAAGGTTGTGGGTCATTTCAGCCAAATTCAGCAGTTTAGAACCAGAAATCCAGACAAACAGCTTAAGCTTATGTACCTGTTATATTAAAATGCAATGCAATGGCTATTTCCAGAAAAAATATAATCTGCTTGGAACTGTATCCTGAATGGATGCACAAGTCTGTTGAGCTGCTTATTTCTTTTTACTGGAGATAAAGAAAAAACCTGAACGATGAATGTGAGCTTGGGTGACTAAATCAGCTGTTACAGCCAATTCCAGCCTGAATGCTAGTAACACAGAATATTTGCATTAAAACTAAAGCAGTGATTTTTAATCTAGGATTCCTGTTTTTCTCTTCATCCCTCCAGCAGGTCAGGACAGGTGTTGTGGGGAGCAGCAAGGCTCAGAAATACAGTCATACTCCCTGGCCTGGGCACACAGGGATGTTGTGTGGGATGGCTATTCCCCAGGAAAGAGCAGCAGCTGTTGGGGCTGCCTCTGAGGACAGTGTTGGGAAATAAATACAGAAGGAAAATTCTGCTGCAACAGAACAATTCATCTCCCCACACAACCTGATGCTGCAAGAGAGGCCATGAGAGGGACACTGGGCTTACTCCAGAAATGCAATCAGTTTGCAGCATGTTAATAAACCAGGAAACAAAGGCAAATCCCTGCTGCCCAGGGACCCGTAAGGTTGGATGCTGCCAGTCCTCCTGGCAAACCAGTTTGATGTAATGCCATCGTGTGGTCTCAGAGAAACACGAGCAGGGATGATACTGGGAGCAGGGGAGAGCTGGTGGAGCAGAGTCCTGGGAGGTGCCCTGGCAGGGCTGGCTGCTGCTGTGCCTCCATAGCAACATGCACATACAGCTCAGCCCAGGGATGTAGAGCTCAGCCCAGGGATGTAGAGCTCAGCCTAGGGATGTACAGCTCAGCCCAGGGATGTACAGCTCAATCCATGGATGCAGAGCTCGGCCCAGAAATGTACAGCTGAATCCAGGGTTCTGTGGCACAGCCCAGCGATGCAGAGCTCAATCCAGGGATTTACAGCTCAGTTTAGGGATGTAGAGCTCAATCCAGCGATTTACAGCTCAATCCAGGTTGTATGGCTTGGCCCAGGGATGCTCAGCTCAGAGCAGAATGGGAGCAGGGACAGAGGAGAGCAGAGAGCAGCACTAACAAAGCTGCAAACACCCCCTGCCTCCCGGGCAAACCAGCACAAATTTCTTCACAAAATAACACAGAGAAGGAAGAAAGCCAGCCCCAAACCCTAAGGATTCCCCTTTCAGCGATAAAGCATGAAGGACCTACGGCTGTTCTTTTCCCACCCCAGCTTAGGGCACGGGCAGCCCTTCCCGTCCCGCATCACGGCCCCGCAGTCCCTGCGTGCACACGGGGCACTGCGGCCCGGCGAGGGATGTGCCCCGGGATGTGCCCCGGGATGTGCCCAGGGATGTGCGATGTCCTGGCGGGGCCGCTGCCCGCGGGCTGCCCCGGGGCCTCGGCGCCCGCCGGCTGCGGCTCGGGCAGGGCAGGCAGCCAGCCGGATATATTTAGCAACAGCAACAAAACAGGCAGCGGGATCAGCTGACTGAGGCAGGGAGCTGGCGCATGGGTTAGTGTCAGACAGCACATCTCCCGTGCTGGAAACGGGCAGGAGGGAGCGGGGCAGAGCCGTGCAGCCAGGGGAGACGACAGCCGCCCGTGCCCGCACGCCGCAGGTAAGGGGAGGGGGTCTGGCCAGGGGCTGTGTGCTGGGGGTCGCTAGGAATATCCGGGATGCTGGGAGCCAGTGATGCTCAAGCATGGCATGGTGGAAGGGAGGGCAGCGGGTCCTGCTCGCCGGGGCCGCAGGTGACAGGGAAGTGACTTCGGCCGTGCCAGCGCCGTGCCCAGGGCGAAGGGCTTCTCATCTCATCCGGGCGGGCCCTGATCCATCCCATCATCGGAAGAGTTTTACTGCAAATAGGGATTTAATTTCCTTCCGGGGGAAGGGCGTGTTGGCAGGACTTGGTCACTGATTAGCGCTATCGTGATTTAACACGACATGCCCGTGCTCCTTACCAGCAGCGTCCGGCCGCTCTCATTGCCGGGCCTGGACTCTGACACTGCCGGGCTCAGGCAGGGCTGCGAGGGAAGGAAGGAGCAAGCCTCTTCTTTAAGGCTTTGAAGACATGAGAGAAACAGAGCAGGCAGGAAAAAGGATAATAAACAGGCCCTAAGGTTTAAAATAAGCATCTCCTGCTCTCAGGTCAGCAAATGCCAGCGTGGCTGGCTTTACCAGCAGCACCTGGGTAAAAGCAGCGCGGGCCAGCAGCAGCCTGGGGAGGGATGGGTACCGGCGAGCACTGCCCTGGGCTCGGCACGAGCTGCTCATTTGTGCTCCGTGTGTGATCTGCAGCTTTGCAGGGAGGTTCAGCGCAGCCAGATTTATTTCCAGCAATGACAAGCAAGGCATTAAAATAGCTCGCAAAGCACTTTTGCGTTTAATCACACAACAAAGCTATATTGTGTCTGCAGATTAGTCACATACAAATTTCATTGGGGGAAGCAGTAAAAGAAAAATAATCCAGGCTATGTGGTCATTTTTGCCAGAGGCAGAGATAAGCAAAGCACAGGGAGAGTGTTTGGGAAAAAAAAATCAGTACAGTTAGAAAACACTGCAGTATAAAATATACTGAAATATTTGTAATTCAATACATTTAACTGAGTAGTGGAAGCAGGTTGATGGAAATCCATCCTAAAAGGAATTTAGGATGACCATTTGAAAATAAAGGACATGAATTAAATCCCTTTGACTCAATGAAAGCACTCAGGGGTGGACCTACCTCTCCATAACTACATTTATGAACTACAGACAAAAGTGTCCCTGTACATTCTCACCTACAGCTTCTAGAAGAGACCACTGTAATGTTCCTTTGCTTAGGTGGTGCTCCCCACAGGGGCAGGGCAGCTCCTCTCCTGTTGGGTTCAGCTCCTGCTTGCTCGGACTAAGGATGAAATCAGAGCCCTGTCACAGTAACCAGACATGGAGCATTAAATAAGGAGAGTTGTTTGTGCCTTGCTGCTCCCACAAGGGCAGTGAGACAAGCTCATGCCCCTACCCCACACCTCTCCAGCTGTGCTCCCTTGCATTGCTTCAGGAGAGAGCACCACTGCTGATTTCCTTAATGAACCTTCTATTTACTGCTACGTTTAATGACTTGGCTTCTTTGCTACATTTATGAAGCCAGGATATAAAACTACTGCCAGCAAACTTTTAAAAAGCAGTTTTTGTTGACAGCCTTGTTTACCACAAGAAGACCTCAGGAGGCTCAGGTAGAAACAAGCCCAGGATTTCTTTCCCACAGCAGGTTTTCACACACTGATGGTGTCTGCTCTGTTCTTTGCAGCTATGGCACCTCGGATCAGACTGAGCCTTTCAAAGCCTCTCCCAACCATACGGGAAACCCACGAGGAAGCGATGGAGGATCCAAGCAGCAACCCAAGGCATGCTGGAAGTGCTGCAGCCAGCCCAGACTCGTACTCCAGTGATGACTACATCCAATCCATCTGCCACCTCGCCAGACCCACCTTCCCAGCCCTTCTGGAGAGCAGACATAAGGGTCAGGACAGAAAGACCCTGAAAATTCTTGAAGATGTGTCAGGTTCCCCACCACTTGTGGGGACACAGCAGGAAAGGTCAAAATGTAAACTGACCAATTTCATCTCAAATGTGGTGCCACTGGGAAAAGTCCCACCTGCAGAAACCGATTTTTGGTCCAGAGAGGACCCCTTGGAACAAATTTACACCAATGCAGGAAATCTTTGGTCCTCCAAGGCTTCTTGCTATGGTGAAAGTGCCAGCACTGGTTACTCACAGTGCAACTCTTCTGCCCCAAATCGTGACCTTCATCCCACAAACCTGGAAGAAAAAAACACAGGAAAAACCAGTTTTCCACGTGTGTTCAGTTTTCCAAGGCTTCCTTCCCCAAGACCAGTTCAGAAAGAGCCACTATGCTCAGAGATGAGGTATCTCAGAAGGGATGAGGGAACAGTTTTAGGGAATAACCACAGTAATGGCCCTGTGTTCATTAACACTGAAGGGCTATTCGCCCCCTCAGCCAGAGGGAAGGTGGTAGGAAACCCAGCCCTTCCCTTTTCTGTAAGAAGGCAGAATTTGTTCAATACAGCAGGGGTAGATGAAGAAGAAGGAAGAGAAACTTCTCACGGTGACAAAAATTTCATGGGTGATGTTCCCACTAAGCAGAGATACTTTGAGTCTTTCCAGGTACCTAAAAAAGCCACCATCCATAATTGGATTTCAGAGCACAGATGCATCTGGAAAGAAGCAAAGATAAAAGCTTGTTTACTCCCAGCCATTGCTGAAGTGTGAAGTAGCTGCTTATCACAAGATATAACCACCCTGTGCTCTAGCAGCTCTCTTTGGAGTCCTCACACAGAAAATATGGCTTGAACATGCATGCGAGTCAGGCAGACTCTTGTGATCCATCATATCCCTCATCTGTGGGCAAAGGGACAATTCAGAGTCTCATCTGCTAAGGAAACAGCAATCAGTTTTCATTTTGGAAAGGCAATGGTTAATAAAGCATCTCCTCCCATCTTCTGCCTAGAACTGCCCTGAACACAAAGAAAAGCTGGAGAGAGCTGGAGAGAACACATCCCATCGGTGCTGGAGAAGAAGTACCAGTGCTTTCCAGCCAATGCCAAGCAGCCAGATGTTGCTGACCCTTGGGTACAGTTATTCAAAAAGGAACCTTTTGCCCAAGGCTCAGACAGAAATGCACTCTCTGGCACACACATTTACTGGGGGACCCATCATAGATCCCTGCCTCTGCACCAGGATCCCACTGGAGAGCTCATCCATTAGAGCAGTAGCATAAAGAAATATTTCTTAAAAATCATAAGAAGTCTTTCATGAGGATTTGCTGGAGGGCAACATGGAGAATATTACAACTCCTTGGGTGGGGATTTTCCTGGGGCTTACCCTGGCACAACTCTGTTCCCTTTACTCCTGGACTTACCCCTGGCAGGAGGAGAGCTGGGAGCCCTGGTGGGCACTGCTGTGGCTGTTGTGGAGCCAGCTGTAAAGAAGCAGGCATCATGTTGGACTCTGCACTGACAGCCAGGCTGCACACCTCAGGCACCCACAGGATTTGCTGCTCAGGTGCAGGAGCCCCATGAGCCCACAGAGCTCTGCAGGCTCAGAAGAGCAGCCTTGGCTGAGGGGCAATGCTGGGCTGGTGCTCAGAGAACCTTGATCTAAAATAATAACTCGTGTTTCCCTTCATACCTGTGCTTCTGTATTCTCACCTACCTGACCATGCTGATGGTGTTGACTGAGCTTTGCTTCATGCTGCAAGACTGAAACCTGGAAAAAACAAATATGCATATTCCAACCATGCAGAACACAGCATATACAAACAATTCATTTGTTGATGGTATTGCTACATGGGATGTCTGTAGGACAAGAAGCATTTCCACAAGGCTGGGAGGTCCTGGCATGGGGAAGTGGGCACATGCCCAGGCCAGCCCTCGCTGCCACTCAGAAACTTCTCCATCAGAGAAGCTGCCATTGGCATTTTCTCCTGCAGTCAGAGCAACCTTGCCCACCTGTCTAGTGCCACACTCTCTGTAGCCAGTCAGGAGATGTAGCTGAGAAAACTGCAAAGCAATACCAGCTTAATTATTACTACTACTAGGAATAAATGTTTTGGCACAGTGGAGAGCAGAGGGACCAGGCTGTTTGCTCAACAGCAGCTAAGATGAGAAACAGCATTGGAAAGCTGCAATTATAAAAATGCTCACAAGTGATTTCTAAACCACCCTCAAGCAGATTAAATAAAAAAGCAGCTTCTACTCCATACCAACACCAGTGTAAATATGCTCAAGGATCAAAAGGTGAGAGTGTTTTTGAGCTTCTCATCCTCACATCTCTTACCTCAAATATTTTTTTCTCCTGTTGAAACTCATTAGTGCTATGGAGCTGAGCTGCTTCTCAGCTCTGTTTTTGAACCAACCACACAGCAAGAACAGAAGTGAAGGTGGCTCCAGCATTCATTAAAGCTGATGGAGAAAGATGAACCCAGGAGGTCCCAGCCTGCTCTGCCTCCTCCTGTCCTGTCCAGGGACACCTGTCCCTCCCTTCTCAGGTAAATGCTGGGGTTTAAGTGATGCTTGTCCCCACTGCTCTGCTATCATTTAAATTTCGCTCTGTGTGAATATTTATGACTCTAATGCCTAACAAGTCTTGTGCCAACTGCATGTATCACTGCTTTTGACAAAGGAAACAAATAAAATCCTTCTATCCAGTTGTTGTTTCCATTCTGCATTCCACTGGGGATTATTTTTAATGTTGGGCTGATCCACAGCACATGGGCTGCCATGCAAACACCTTCTCACTCTACCAGGTCACCAAAGGCCTTCACTCCTCACCCCTTCAGCAGCTGCTGCCCAGGACTCTGATTCCTGCTCAGCTGCCATGTAATCCTGCAAGGCTCTACACCCCTGAAGCCCTTTTCTTTCCAGAGCAAAGAGGCACAGCAGCAGATGAGAGCTGCATCCCAGGACACACGGGGAAGAGCCTCCAACTCTTCTAATGTAGGACTGGGAGGAGGTTGTGGGGGCTGGGGTGATGGCAGGGTTGGGCTCAGAGCTGGGGACATTTAAAAACACTGTGTTAGTTCCAGGTTTGCTCAGCAGCAGCTGTTATGTGCCCATAGAGCACCAGGAGTTTGGAGTTAGGCGCAGCCAGGTTTGGAGCAGTGAAGTTTTGGAGTGAACTGGCTCTTTCCCTTTAGTGAAAACTGAGATTCTACTCAAGCAACTGGGTTTTGCAAAATGAGACAAAACTGCTTGGATGCAGCAAAGCTGAGGACAAAGAAACACGGGCAAATTAGAAACACAGGCAGGGAAGGGAGGAGGGAAATGTGGGGCTGGTGGTGCCAGTGGGCAAGCAGGGCAGCTCCGAGCAGGAGGGGGATGCTGGGTGGCAGGGCCAGGAGCCCCAAGATGAGGAATTCCAGCTGTGCAGTAGAAGCTGTGACAGATAGAAAAGAAATAAGGTAAGAAAAGAAAAGCTGATTTAACACAGGACAGAGGCAGCAGATAGGAAGGGTTTTTCTATTCAGGTTCACTTAAATCCTGTTTTTGAAAAGCACAGTCCTCAGCTTCTTCACCATCAGCTGTTGGAAATTACCATGTTGATCCTTGTGAAATCACTGCACAATTAAATATGCACCAGTTCCCTGGATAAGGCAGTTCTGCAGCTGTACATCACCCACCTGGTGCAGATGTACTTTGGGCTGGTTCGGGGAAGGGATGGGGATTGGGGCAGCCTTGTCACTCCCCTGTCACAGCCTCTGTGCCAGGTGCTGAGGGAGCCTGCCGTCCTACCAAAGTAAAAAAACTGGATGCTGTTGGGTGGGATAACATGGCCTGTACTTATACAGCACTTTTCTCCCTGTTCACCCCATGGAGGCACACCTGGGCCATCAGAAACTGCTCCCCCTCTTTGCAGAACAGCCCCTGAGGAATCACTGGTTAGGATCAGCCTGCAGAAGTTGCTGCCTGTTCAGAAGTGCTTCCAGACAAGAAAGAAAACCTTATTGAGGAATTTAGGTCACAGAGAGAGATAAAAGCTGCGCTGCTTCCGTGGCCAATCTCATGGCAAGCTCTGCATTTCAAGTCACCGGCAGGAAAATCTCATTTATTGAGATCATCAGAACTGCCAAAGGGACTTGGATTAATTTAAATGGGGAATTGGTATCCAAATCCCACCGGCAGCTTTCAGTCTCAGACTTCACATCCAGTTCACAAGCAAACTCTGAGCTAACATGGCAATTTTGATTGCATGATCATGCAGCCTCTTCCTGCTGCAAACGGTAAATGCATTTGGACACAGAAATTCATGACCAGAATTTACAAACCAGAGGTGGGGAGGCAGAAAGAAAACTGTTCCACTCTTCCCACAGATTCTCAAAGATACCCATCAGCTGAAACCAAAGGAGAGGAAGAACCAGCCCCACAAGCCCCTCTCTGGTGATGAGACCTGTGCAGTGCAGGAGCTGCTCAGAAACTCCTACAGCACAGAGAGCCTCACCCACCCAGGAGGGGCCTTTTTGTGCCCATACAGCCAGCACGAGAGATGTTGATAACTAAAATATGAGCCAGTGCAGCATGTACAGACAGGGGCAAGTCAGGAATGGGGTTCTCTAAGCCAGGGCTTGTGATGTGAGAGACAAGCGTGAGCTGATCCAGGGGCTGCACACACACAAGGAGATGCTGGAGGGGTATGAGCAAGGTTAGCAAAATCAGTTTTTAAAGAGCTCTTTAACTCTGAAGTTAGGATTGAAGCAGCTATTTTTTATTTCAGGAAAAAAAATCCAACTTCACGGAAAATTTAAACGCTCCCACCTTTTTAGGAGATCAAACCTGAGCCCGAGGCAAAACCCAGGCTGCCTCAGCTGAAAGTAGGGGCTTTGTGGGTGGTGCTTCAGGCTTTCCCCCTGCCCTGAAGTGCCTGCATTTGGGCTTAATTGCTCATTGAGGGCTTATTTTAATTAACTTTCAGCCTTCCTAAGTGGAGACTAACTTCATTTATCATGGTGCAGAATGAAGTTAAACTGCATTTAGTGACTAAGCAGGAATCCTTTAGCATTGAATGAAACCTTGACTGAACCATCAGCAACGTGGTTGATGGCAAAATGTTTTGTATTTTCCATTTGCAACTGTAACCATAGGCAGGAGAGAGCCTTGAAATGATGGCTGAAAG
The DNA here is from genome assembly GCA_013399455.1 of Anthoscopus minutus. Classification (NCBI taxonomy): domain Eukaryota; kingdom Metazoa; phylum Chordata; class Aves; order Passeriformes; family Paridae; genus Anthoscopus; species Anthoscopus minutus. The sequence goes on from VWYI01046931.1 coordinate 204,738, forward strand.
CTTTACTGCTTATGTTTGAAGAGCCAGAAGGTTCAGGCACAGCTCTCTGCCTGGGTCACCAGGGCCCACATGTGATTTTATGGCTGGCATCACTTATGTGGGCCACAGTTGACAGCAGGGATGACCCCTGAAGTGCCACATCATGGACTTGTGACCTTTCCCCATGCTCAGGGATTCTCAAGTATAATCTAATTTGCTTGACACGAGCTAGAGTTGATGCAAAATACGTGTTGTGTAGAGAGATATTGTTCTTGGTAATTGCAGCCTTCCTGGAATTAATAATCCTGGAGGCAATCCTTCCTAGGACTGTTGCAAAGAGCTGTAGGGAAACTGGGCATTTTTAGAATACCAGCTTGTTGCTACATAAAGTTTGACCAAATGCCATTTAAATCAAAGGGAGCCTTTAAGTGCTTCAGAATGGGCCTGTAATAAGAATAATTTAAAGCACAGATTTCTTATAGCAGCTGTTGAGGAAAATCAAATTGCTAGTTTATTAATTTGTGTGTATTAGCACTGTATCAAGCATTTCTTGTCTTTGCTTTTAAATTAACCTAGCTGAAAGCCCATCAGCCTGCTGTGAGCTTAGCAAAACCTGTGTCAACCACAAGGCTTTATCTGCCTGTGCCTCACACACCTGCAGCAGCTTTGTCCCTCAGGATCAGCAAATCCCTGCTCTGCAGAGCGGGTGGTCACGCCGGGTGGGAGCAGAAGGGGCCAGCAGGGACACTGCCACATCTTATCTGGCAGCACAATGTGACATTTGCAAGTCAGCTGTGCTCAGCTGAATGTTTTACTATTTTTTCCTGGATTGCAAGCATGTGGGAGAAAAATGGTTTATGAAATGGATTATACCAGAGGTACTGGGCTGCTCTCTCAAACTCTCTGAAAGGAGGCTGTAGCCAGGTGGATGTTGGTCTCTCCTCCCAGGTAACAAGTGGCAGGACCAGGGGAAATGGCCTCAAGCTGTGGCAGGAGAGGTTTAGATTAGGTATTGGGAAAAATTTCTGGATGGGTTGTCAAGCCCTGGAACAGGCTGCCAAAGGAAATGGTGGGATCACTGTCCCTGGAAGTGTTAAAAAAACATGTAGGTGTGGTACTTGGGAATATAGTTTAGCAGTGGGTTTGGCAGTCAGTCCTGTGCTGAAGTCACTGATCTTAGAGGGCTTTTCTAACCTTAATTATTTTTTTTTTCTATCTTTCCAACTCACTCAATGAGCTCTGGCTGAGCTCATTACACAAGAAATTACACAAGAAATACCAAATTTGCTCCAGATGTTCTTCACATTCCCCCTCATGCTACAGGTCATGCTACAGAAGCATCAAAAACTGCACAAAATAAATTGTGAGGTTGGCTCACAAATGCCCTTCATGGCTGTTTAGCAGCGCCAGCCTCCCACCAGGCCCTGTTGAGCTGGGGGCTGTGTGAATGCACAGGGTGGCCATCCCTGGCTTGCTGAGCCCAGCCTCATTAGTGGGATGAGCTGGGACCTTCAGATTGAGGCTGATTTGCACAAAGAGCAAAGGAACCTGCACATGGTCCTTGCTCACACAGCCAGCTGTGGAAAGCAGTAAAAAATATAGCTATTTTTTAGTGGAAGCAAATACAAGCACTGATCATGCCCAGTTTTGTATCCAGAAATATCCAGGTCCTACTCCAGACCCCAGTTTAGGACAGATGGGTATCTAACAACTGGCACTGTCTGCAGGTAAGAGGAGTTTGGTGGTACAAACATTACAGGTGAATTCCTGCTCCTGCCCAAAAGAGCTGATAGGGATGGGCCAGGGTGGCTGCAGCTGGGACTCTGCTGCTGCTCCCAGCCTGGTTCAGTCCCAGCTCTCTCCAAAACTTTACTACACCTGTTCCTTCAGGCTCTACAAGGTGACATAGAGCACAGCCAGGCTGTGGTGACATTTGAGCTTCTCAGTTGATGTTCAGCTTTCTTTCAGGTGTGCTGGGGTGTGAGGCATCCCTGGCCCTCGAGGGATGGTGACATCCCTGCCTCAGATGCCAAATTCTCTGTTGACCCTCCATGCTGCCTTTGCTCAAACTTGGTTTGCTGGAACAAGGGCACAGAGACAGAAAACAACGCAGCCTCCTTGCTGTGCAGGGTCAGCTCCTGGAATTAATTGCTGCAGGATGTCAACAAGATAAAATTCAGCAGGATTCAAGAGAGGATTAGACAGTCCTGTGATCAGGAACATTTGTGCAATGCTAACTGGGTCAAAGAAATACAAGAGAAATTAAGTGTTGTGCTTCTCTGAAGGGCTGAGCTGGTACCAGCTGGGTTTAGAACAGATTCCTCCCCACCTCCCTTTCCCAGTCTTTTTATAGCAACAAGCAAATAGCAGGATCTATTGCAAAGTGTCTTCTCTTCTCTTGGAATAATAAAACATTGCCTGCCCTAGGAAGTCCTCGAGACCAAAGTGACAATTGATCCATGCTACAGTGCTCAAAACCCTCCCCTTGTCATTTTAAAGGCAGAAAATGAAAGTTTCTCTGCTGCCTTTAAGCTTCAGATCAACAATTTCTCAAGGAGGGAATGAACTGCACAATAAACTGGCTGCAGATGAGCTGCTTGCATCTCTACCCTGAAACTCTTTTCTAAATGTAATTAACCAAATTAATTACATAACTGTACAATAGTGTTAACCAGAAAAATGTGGGGTAAATAGCTGGATCCAGAAGCCAACAGTGGTATTATAGGGAAATGGTGGGGGCAATAAAGGGAGCGATGGTTTCCACCATCAAGGAGAGCAGAAGAGATTGGGTCTTGCAACAAGGAGAAAGAGGAGCAAAATCCTCTGGATAGAGTTCACTCTCCAGGTAAGCCGATACGGCACCAGGTGCTCCAAGGTGGGACTTTCCATGGGGGTAGAAGGTGGAGGCTGGGGCACCCAGTATAACCTTTTTCTAGATTGTATTGTTCAATAGAAAGATGCTGACAAACATCCATAATCTCTGCACATTTTTCTGACATGTAAAAGTGCTCCTGGCACAATTGGCCAGCAGGCACAAGGCACTGCATGTGACAGCAAGGGCAGTGCAGCTGCTCTGAGCACATCGGTTCACTTCATTAAATTTCACTGTCTCCAACAACAGGATTCTGAGAGAAAAGTCTCACTGAGGCTAATGCTGGCAAGAGAAAATTACCTGTTCATCTCAGCCAGCCAGCAGCAACCTTTAGATTCTGTGCCCAAAGACAAAATCTCCTTCCTACAGTTCATTGCAAAGGATATAGGCTAGAAAGGAAAACGTCAGCATTTGAATATCACCTCATTAGGCTTGGCAAAATTTTATTCATTTTAATTGTATTCAAAATTTTCATAGTATCATAGAATGGTTTGGACCTTAAAAATCATCTTATTCCAATCCCCTGCCATGGACAGGGACAACTTTCACTAGACCAGATTTCTCCAAGCCCCATCCAGCCTGACCTTGAATATTTCCAGGGATGGAGCAGCCATAGCTCCTCTGGGAATCTTTGCCAGGGCCTCACAGGGAAGAACTTCTTCCTAATACCCAATATAACCCCGCCCTCTGTCAGTCTGAAGCCACTCATTTTCATATTTGCTGCCAAAATTGACAAAGAAACAAACCCTCTCCAAACTGCCCTACCACATTTCATTGCATCTAATACAAATTCTAGAAATTTAATTTCAAAAGGAAATACAAAATGTTTTTATTGTTTCCCTTTTCCTTATTCTTCCAGAAAAAGCAATGGCTGATATGGCCTGTCCCACTTTGTCAGACTCCAAGGGGGGGCTGTGAGGTCCCAGCTGTCAAACCAGACATTGTAATTAGCCTTTATTAGACTTCTTTCCTTTCTCATTAACAGGATCAAGCGCCACATTTACATGGTTGTCACACATGGTTTTTGGTTTTTTAGAGAAATATTTTGTGATTGCATCACAATAAAACAGTTGGACTCTTGGATTTTACTGCTCCTAGTACAAGCACTCACACCCTGAGCCACACGAGCTCTCGAGGTCTCTGAACTCCATTGTACTTCAACAGACAACACAGACTTAGGTATCTTTATGGATCAGAACCTTTGCAGAGGTATTTCAGAAGTCATTGCTCCCAAAATCTTGTACAGAGTGTTCCAGACCAGCAGTACAGTACTTTTAAAATCACTATGAGAACAAAGCACTGCACAGCACACGTTCCTTTTCCTGGGGACAGGAGGGAGCCAACCCACCTGACAGACTGAAGGCACCTTGCTCGTCCTGCCGTGGAGAGGAGCTCCAGGCAGGACAGGGCCATGGCTCTGTACCCTCCTCAGACCATGTGGTCTACCTGAATGCAGAGCAGTTTTACCCTTGCTTAAGTCTTTCAGCTCATGGGATGAGATTCTTACCTGCAGGACAAGAGGGAGTAGAAACAATCCCAGAGCCCAAATTGGGCACTGCAGCTGTGACCTGCTCCACCACCCAGACACCCAGGACCTTCAGCTAGATGCTGGCTTTTGGAATTATTTCTGATTTCTATAGAATGGGAATAATTTCTACTTAGGGGAAGAAGATTCATAGGATTAGCCAACCATAAAGGGAAAAAAATTATATAGAAACAGATTTTTCAGAGCAAGCAAAGAATCACAGAGATAAAAGAGTGGCAGGTGGTTCTTTCTCTTTATTCATTTCACCAGTTCCTACAGTACATGAGTAATACATGGACAAATGTAAGGAAAAGGCTGACTGACTCCTGAGGGTGATGTAACAAGTTGAAACTGCAGTTTTCACACCTTCAAATTGAAAGCTTAATTAAATTATACAGCCATGCTAGAGACTTGGCACTGGACCCAGCAAAAATGCAAACTCAGTTCAGTGGAATGTGAAGCCTGTGTTGGGTGCCACAGGTCAGACTCTGCCCTCATGCCTGCAGGGCTCCAGGGGTTTAGGACAGGTCTCAGGGAAGACAGGCTGTTACACATGCACATGTGGTAACTTAATATTTCTGTACTCCTGATTATGTTTTCCAAGTGAAAGCTCAGTTGAGTGAATGGAAAATTTCCTGTTGGCTGTTTTGGGCCAAGATCCGAATTTCTGCCTTTTGTTCATCTCCTTCCTCCCTCACAAGTCTATGGATAAATGATTCCACCTGAAGGAGAAAATGTTACACAGGGTAATCCCAATAATTTCCATAGTCTATCACCTTAATTTACACCAGGAATACTCCTCATTTACTACCTGCAAGCATTAGCCCCCAGTAACAAAGGGGTACAGCCTCTCAGAGAACAGCTAAGGCCCTAAAAACCTTCAGCTGCCTCACATACCAATTTAAAACACTGCAAAGGACATGAAAATACATAAATTTGTGCAGTCAGAAACTGAAAATCAAAGAGCAATTGAAGGAAAAGCATGTTTGATTTGATCTTGTCCCACTGGACAGCAAATGTAGTTTTACTGGGTGTAGTTACTGGAAAACTTGCCAGTCATTACCCAGCACTGCCAAGCCCACCATGACCCCAGGTGCCACAGCCAAACTTCTTTTAAATTCCTCCAGGGATGACCACTCCACCATCTCTCTGGGAAGCCTATTCCAGTGCTTAACAACCCTTCCCATTAAGAAATTTCCAAGGGAAATCTAATATCCAATCTAAACTTTTCCTGACAGACCATTTCCTCTTGTCCTGTTGTTGGCTACCTGGGAGAACAGACCAACCCCTACCTGGCTACAGCCTCCTTCCAGAGAGCTGTAGAGTGGGATGAGGTTTCCCATGAAGCTCAGTTTTCAGAGGTATTAACCAAGGCAAATATTCATTATCTCCATTGGTTTCCTTTGCATAGTAACCTGTAATTCATCTTTCTGAGCCTGCAGCAGCTGTTCCATGGCTGGCAGCACAGGCCCCCATGACACACGTGAGTGCTCAAGTGTGGCAAGGACCCACCATCCCTGGCCATGAGCCACTCTCACAAGCCACTGGAGCATGGCATGTTCCCAGAGACCAGAAAACTGCAGAGAAAACTTAAACCAAAAAACAAACAAACAAAAAAAAAGGTGCAGCCTCAGCAAGAGACCAATGTGTTACCTAAATCTCTGTGGTCACTAAAGCCCAGGAGGGTGTGTATGTTTTCATTTTCTGTAGTGTGTGCTTTCTTACTATAAACATCTCACATTTTTAAATAAATCAGTACTGTCCACTACACTAGGAATATTTAACCAAAATGTACTGTCTTTTATTTTAAAAAGTGATAATCTGTGAGAACACTAGGCTTATTTTGGAATAAGAAAATATTCAAGTGTAGCAAAGATCCCTATAAATAGTTTAATTGGATGTACTGCTTTCCACACAAAGTAAAGGAACATTTAGAGAGTAAACCATTACTGCTGGTGGGTTAGGAAGGGAGGATGAAAAGCAAGACAAGAACCAGAACACTCACCTTTAGTGAAGTATGGCTTCTCCCATGAGGTCACTTCATGTACCTGGCATAATTTTGTCCTTTCCACTTTTTCTCTTTGGCCTCAATTCCACAGGTTTTAAGGTTCCTCTGCTTTACTAGTGCCAGTAGAAAAGACAAGCCACACTATCAGCTGCTTTGATTTGGGAGATTCTCACCCTAGGAGGCCCAAACCCAACTTTTTTCTATCACTGAAGAGCCAGTGGACATGGGGTATGAAGGACCAGTAAGAGGAGAAAATGTGTAGTCAATTTTATTAAACTAGCTACAGTTATTTTAGTGCAGGTTAAGCAAAGACAAGATTTCTTTGACCTGGCTGAAGATGACAGGACACAGTCTCAGCTCAGTCCTTTGAAGAAGAGACGCTGTTTTCTCTCTACATTCTCTGACATGGATGCTGGCCTCTTGGGAATTTTGGCAGTTTCCCTACAAACTGCTCTCCCCATATTTACATGCCAGGTTTGTAAATACTATTTAAGAGCTTGTAAACTCCAATCTGGAACCATGTAACAAATCTACTCATCTGAAAACATAATGCTAAGTAGATTAATGCAACAAGGGAAGGCCCTACTGATTTTGTCATCGAGGACCAAGTAGGTCATTTTCATTCCCACCATGACAGCTGGATTTATAAAACTGTTATTAATTGGCATGGATGCTACCAAACCAACTGCTGCCACTAGAAAAGGTTCATCCCTGGGCCTGAACTCCCACAAATATTCTTCAGAATAATTCTACAAGCCCCACTTTGTGCATGGCACCAAAATAGGTTCAGGCTGTGCGCAGCTGAAGTCTGTGTTTCCTGCACCATCTAGTGGCAATCCTGCAAATGAGATGGGAATTAACATCTCACCCAAAGAGAATTAACAAACCCAAAGGGAAATCACAGCTAGGCCTACAAGGGACCCATCACACTGCTGGGGACTTTGAGCTGCTTCAAGAGAGCACATTTTAAACCTATAAACAAGCTGAGCATTCTGGGACCTGTGGTATTTATGGGAACTAGATAATTTATTTCATAGCAATGCAGCACCAACATAGTGAATGTGGGCTCTGAGGAGGGCAGTGGTGCCAGAAGTATTGAGTGCTTCAGTGCTCCATACACACATTTATGCTTAGGTGTCTGATATTTCCTGCTGCCAGTGATGGGAACATCACAGCAAACGTGGTGAGGCTGCACTGTTACAGACACTGAGACACAGGCACCTGCAGAGAAAGAATGGGATGAAAATACACCAATGACAAGGGTTTGCTGAATCTCATTCCTGAAAAGGAAGTTGGTAAAAAATCTTCACTTTGCTTCCCTCCCATGCTAAACTGAGTATTTCAATCCCTTCCTGCTATCAGACCCCAAGTCTACTTTGTGCTTCTGGAGTAGTAAGGGGAAGGAAGGAGTGGGGTCTACAGGAGCAAGACAAAACCTCCACTGCACAACTGACCTTACAGACTGACCTGGCAGGTCAGAGGATGGCCAGCTATGAGACATAGGGTTGAGCTCTGAGTAGATTTGGACAGGCTCCACAAGCTCTGGAGGCATTTCTGATCATGCCTTCCTTTTGTAATCCAAACCCAGCTGACTGGAGGAGATTCCTGGTGTGCAGATCCCAAAAGCAGCAGGAAGCACAGCAAGGTCTTTCTGGGATTATCAAATTCCTTATGCTTCTGTTATACCCTTCACACACTTCACTCACTTTGGCTGCAACTCTTGAGAAGAGCTTTACAAATCAAGTTAAAATATGAATTAGACTTCAAGAAGGTTTGAAACAGATACTGGATTTATTGGTCAGCTATGAGTAGGAAAATACATTGGTAAAGAAAAAGAAGACCCTGTATATATAAATATAATACTAACTAGTTAAAATTTGACCAAGAAGAAAGTTCCACTGAAGAGAACAGTAAAAGCCCTTGTTTACCATCAGACCATATTCAGTTTCCCATTTATCTTATTGAAGAGCTGCCTATAGACAAATGCAACATTCTTTGAGCTTAGTGCAGATAATGTGCTGGTTTTTGTTACATGAATGGTAAACAAGAGTTAGTCCAGTGCATTACACATTATACAGAAGTACTGTGAATAAAGACTAAGATAATCTATTTTAGACACTACTAAAACATACCAAGACACTTAAGAGTTACAAATTTATGCAACCAAAAGAAAAGAATAGCAGTTAACATACTAAAAAATACTGTGTCCGGCTGGATGAGAAAGGCTTGCTACTGAAGCGGTTAAGTGAACTTTTCAAAGTTTTACAGTGTAATTAGGTTTTTTTTCCCCTCCCCTACAATGGTGTTGCAATTATTTTGCCTTTCATACAGGTTTTGCATGGTTGAAAAAGCAAAGCATAAGCTATTTTCTAAGCCTGCTATATATTAAAAAAAAACAACCTTGAGAGATTTGTTGAAGTTACATCAAAGATGCATACAACATTCTTAAAATCAGTTCAGTCAAATGCTAGCCAAATTTATCTTTAATTTAAAGCTGCTAAAATGACAAAATAATCACAACACACGCCAATTTATATGCTCTTCCCCCCCACTTGTGTTATGTTAAAAGCAGTAACTTGTGGTATTAGTCTTGTACTCTAAACAATTGTTTTAGTTAAAGGTGTAGTTCAATTTACACTTTTGACACCCAGAATTCTTGGTAAATGTAAATAAAACTAGACAAGATATGGCAGAGTGTACTTTAAGTGGAAAAAAGCCTGGTCTTACGTAAATAAATCCTTTCAACCCCAAGGATGTTCTGTGACTTTTGCTATATGTGCTTTTACAACAAGAACACTGAAAGTACATTATGGCAACACCCAAAACCACCTCGAATAAAAAATATTGCAAATAACCATTTAATGTTAAAAACTATGAAGCAAACATTTTGATTTTGTGAAGACACGGTTTATTGCCTTATTCTATGTTATAGCTGGAAATTGAGACCTATTGAGTTAGATTTGTTTGACACAAGAATGTATTTTCTTTGAAAGATTGTTTGACCAAGTTTATCTCAGCTCTGTTTTGGTGCCATCTGGTCTTTCACTATTTTCAAAACATTTCTCCTTCCTTCCTTCAGCCTCTGAGTCACAGCTACAGTCCAGTTAAAACCCAGAGAAGTCAAAGGAGTGTCTCCAATGGACTCAGAGGGTTTTCAATCAGGACCTGATGGACTACTATAAAAGCTGCAGGAAATGTTTATTCAAATGGACCCTTAGACCATAAGGTGACTAAGCAGGAACAGTTGTGTCTCCAAAAGCACAAGGGGCCGTATTTTCACATGCTGTCATAAATTCAAATATTTTTTAAGACTAAGCAATAGAGGAGAACACATACTGGATAAAGCTCAAACCTTTAGAATCTAACAAGTGCACTCAAGCTCCAGCATCTATTAAAGTAAATTATCCCCTCTAAAAAAATACAAAATGAGTAAGTGCTTCCCTTCCCCTTCTGTAAAGCTTTCTGGACTCCTTACACAATCCAGGTATCAGAAAAGAAAAATAGTTTGCTTAGTCTGACAAGCTAAATTGGCTCATCATTACCGGAAACTGTCATGATGTACATTACCAAGACATCATTAAGGAAACATGAGTAAAACACCTTTTATTCACACTTTACAAAAAAACCCCAAAAAACAAACAGAAAAAAAATAACACTACGCATTAAATCTACTACAGCAATACTACCAGCATTTCAATGTACTGATTATAAACTGGACATGTTTGGTGTTTTTACAACTAAAACCAAAACAAGATAACCCCAAGAGATCAGGTCCCAGACAAGGATTCAAGATCAAAATTTCTCGTCTTGGAATTTTAAAATGTACATTTTACACATCTGAACTGTCTGCAATTTTTACTTTGAGCTTAAAACAGAATGGTTTGAGCACACTTGTGTGCTGACTACTTTTCAATAAAATTTTGAATCATTATTACCAATTAATTCTCTTATATATAAAAATTCATAATATTTAGAAAGTTTTCTCTTAATGCTCAGTGTCCTTTTGCTTCCCTGCCCGCAGCTGAAACAAAAGCTGTTTAAGACCAAGCTCTATCTCCATTAGTAATTTTTTTTTTTTACACATTTATTATTCAAGTTGTATTAGTTTTAGGAGATGATGAATTCTCTCTTTTAGGATACAAATAGACAAGTTAAATCTGTGAGCTGTTATATACTTGGCTTCATGACACAAATGGCACTGAGGGTACACTATAACTTCGGTCTTGCTTGACACTTAAAAATAAGACTTGGTCACTTTAAAATATGATCTGAAGAATTGTCTTTGGGACCTGCATTGAAGATGCATTTATTTTACACTGCTTCATTAATGGAAAATGTAGGGCTAGGTTTTTATCTTCAAGGAATTATACTTTCAGAAACTGAGGAACACACAAACGAAAGAGAATCCACATGATAGTAACTCTTAGTGGGAAAAACGGCACTGTGCAATGACACTGAAAGAAGCAGTGCATGGGCATTAGAAGCTAGGAACTGTGTACCCATAACCTGAACATGTTCCAAAGTGTGATATTCAATGCTTCACAAAGGAAAAAAAGATGCCACAGCTTATACAAAAGTATCTTCATAAAATTTTCACAAGTGTTAACATTATTTAAAAAAATAAAAGAGGATGCACAGGATCTCTCTGCATGCACAGGCAGTGCTAGTTGAGCAAATTTAAGCAGGCACAGTGGAGATAGGACAAATATTTAAAACAGAAATGAAGCTGTACACAAGTATCCTTAAGATTTTACTTCAAAAGTTAGAGATGAGAAAAATGTCTGAGTGTGTACACATCAGCAATAACTTTCAATCCATACAGGTTTACTTATATTCGCTGCTCAGCTTATCTGTTCTGCAAGAACTCTATGCCTCTTTTTTTAAATCACAAATAGAATGTAATTCATTATCTCTGTAAGATATTAAGATTTTATAGATTTGGATTTTGAAAGCAACGTTCTCAATTGAACATAAAAAGTAGTATAAAAGGGCTAACGAAACCCTAACAAGTGCAAATCATTAGCAGAGAAAACCTGTGACAACCTCTTTTACACGCTGGCCTTTATAACACATGAAAACAGATAAAAATTTAGCCTTAGTTTACAATACAATCATTTTCCAAATCTGATTTTTCTTTTTTTTTTTTTAAAGTACAAAATCTCATAAATCAGGTTTTCTGTTGTTCATATACAATCAATAAAGGCTAAATTCAAATTCTATATTTTACAAACAAGTCTGAAAAAGGAGGGAGTGAAGTACGGAGAATGTTCTGTGGATGTTCCTACTGGCCTCAAAAAAGTAGTGCTACAGATAACTGTGCAAAGAGAATACACTGTATAACAATTCCCTATTTCAAGGCATGAAAATGTCACGTTGGAGAAAAGAAACAACAAGGTTAATTGTAATGTATTAAAGAAAGGTGCAAATGCACCAATCACTGTGGAACAGTATACAAAGTATATTGGGCTCAGAATTGTGTCTGTTGATAGCACCTGGCTTTTACTATGTCTTTAGCAAATAATTAGATTTAAGATTAAGATTATTAAGAAAAAAAAATCCCTGTTGGCCATACCTCACTCCTCTATATTCAGATTTTACAATTGTACAAGTTAGATTGAGGTTGCCCTCTAAAATGTATTTGACTACCTCCTGCCAGAGAGATGGATTCCATTTACAGGAGGCAGGAAAGGCAGCAAAAGCTCCAGTTGTGCAAAAAGTGAGAAGTGGTCAGAAGGGATGAGTGGATGTGGACAACCACTTATATTGTTCTCTATTAACCAATGATGATCCAAAGGTCCAAGAATGCCAAGTATGTTTAGCTGAGGTTTAGAGTAGAAGATGTAATCAATAATACCCTAAAACAAGAGGGGAAAAAAAAGATTATTTTAGTATTTATTCTTGTCTCAAGTTAATATTCCAAGCAAGAGGTGAGCTCAATTTTACAAGTAATCAAACATTCCATTCTTTCTCTATAGCACATCACAATTTAGGAGATTTCCTCTTCCTATACCCAGTGCAAAGCTCAATATAGATTAGGAAAACAAAAGAAAAGGCCACCCTTTATCACTTCTGCTATGCTTTTGTGGGTTTCAATTTCCAACCTCCTACAGACCTTCAAATCACATTTCACTGATTCTGAAGAGGAAAAAAACAATCTTTGTTTTCCCTAGGCAAAAGAAAACTAAGACTTTTCCAGAAGCAACATGGATTATTTTCCTTGCACTTGACAGCTTAAGTGCCCCTGTCACTTAGCTTGAAGTATCAAAACACAAACTTACTGTTTACAGAAAAGGTTAAGAGCACCCCAACACTTGCAAAGCAACTGCCAAGTTATTAAAAAGAATAAGATGGTTTCTAGGATACTGAAGTGTTGGGCATTCTAGTTTGCTAGGTTTTAAGTATAAACTTGATGAACTTAGCTAAACAGATTAATTTATATAACAACTTCAGAGAGCAAATATTGGTTACACTTGCAAATGGAAAACTTTCCCAGAATATAAGCAAGTCCTTACCTTGAAGTCAAATGTGTAATTTGTATAAGGCATTAGACCATTCTCATAGGCACTCTTCAACTTGAAACCATGTGTAATTCTTCCATTTGTTGTCCCATTTTTTCCATTACAGCTGAAGTTAGTAAGACTTTCATTGTATCTCAGTTCCTTAAAATCTTTGTGGTTTGTTTCCACTCCACCAGTGCTCAAGTACTCAACAACACCTGTGAGGAGACACATTACAAACAAGAAGGCATTAACAAACAGCTTCAAGTCAGACATGCAGCTTTAGGCTTTATATAACCAAAACCTTAACAATACACAGTACACTCAACAGTAGTTCCTTTAAAATACTGCAGTGTGTATCAAGAGCAAGTGTCACCTAGAACAAAGAGATATACTTTGATTATAAAAAATGAGAAGGTTAATAAGGCACATAGATTGGGAAGGGGAAGATGAAAAAAAAATCAGAAAAAAGTCTATCAATGCTAGTTATTGGCTGACTATTCTTGCTTTTATGCTCAGGTCCAGTCATTGAATGTTCTTCAGCTAAAGTGCTGCAAAAAAGCCAACTTCTGAAACACTACTTCAAAAGCTAACTTTAAAGAGGCTACAAAGCCAAATTGATTAGATTTGTGTCACAGAAAACTGTGATTGTACCTCAATTTCAGAACAGCAGTGTTAAAGTTCTGGAAGGTAAAATAAGCGGTTACGTTATTCCGAAGACACAACCAGACACGTGAACTGGTCATTGCAATCACCACTGGTGATACTGGCCTTTCTGAGATCAAAAATAATCCCACTTTCATTACTGCTGAGCAATATCTTCTCCTTAAAATCTTAACAGATGTTAAGAGCTGCCAAGATGAAGCCAGAAGGAAGATGGAAATTATTATATTGAACAACCATCAATGGAGGTGATTATACTGAACAACCAGCTGCAGTAAGAAGGAAGGATGGCTCTTGAATACAGCATTTCAGCTGGGTACCTGAGCAAACAAGGTGGCAGTCACTGAATGTGTTTTCTTGCACTTTATAAAGTTGCCACCAAGTCAAGAAACAAAGTTCCATGTTAGTAAAAAGCTCTGTAAAGTCCCCTTCTGAAGGGGATGTATTAAATTTCAGAAGTTATTGAACTATCAGCAACACACTCATGTCTCCAGTTATTTTGGAAGATATTTTAAAATACAGGAAAAAAATCACAGTGGAAATGCCTCTGAAAGACCAGATGCAGCTCTATTACAGCACAGGCAATAAGGTCACTCATAAATGAAACTGTTCTCTCTCCTTCTCTTCTCTCCTACCTTCTCTCTCCTCTTCCCTTAGCGCCTCTAGAGCTCATATTATCAACCAATGCATTCTCTAAATTGAAAAACTCAATGTTGTTACACACTTGAAACAGTCTAAAGAATAAGAAATAGAACTCTTACCAGAGTCTGGTAGAGAATTGAGATCTGCACACAGTACAAGTGGAATGGTTCCAAGTTCTCCCGAAACACCAGGTTTGAGACTACGAGAGGCTTTATCAATAATGTTCTTTACCTCGGACAGGAACATCATAGTCTGAACCAGCTTCACATCAGAATAATCTGGGTCCCAATGCATATGTGCATTAGCTACAAGAACTAGCTGCTTTTCCATCCCAAGATGTGGCTTTCCAGCTAAAATTTAAAATCAGTTATTTATTTGAAATCATTTAGCGACAGAAAACACTATTACAGAAATTTAAGCAAAATGTTTAAGGGGACAAAAAAATAAAATACCAGTATGACTACAAGAGAGTTAATGCCATTTGAATGAAGAGGGTCAGATAACTCCTCTTACATTTAACAAGTGTTTTAGTTAATATAAAGAATTAGGAATGATGTTTCACATTCAAGACCATTAACAGATGATCTTGTAACATGTAATGCTTTTGTTTTACTCACTGGAAATTAACATAAGTAACAGATAATCCTAATTACAGGCAAATTATGTTTTTCTAAAAATTTACAGCAGCTTTCCTCAGGCTATGATAGCAAACAGGCTCTGTTCATATCTTATTAGGCAGCAAGCTCTGAATTCTAAGTTATCCACATTCTCAGTTACCTCTCTTGCTGGAAGTGTTTCTTAAAAGGCTTATTTGCTACAATCTGAATTAATAAAATATCACTTGGACAAATATAACACAGGTTGAGTAGGGTCCCACTGCTATACCTACAAAGCCAATTTACATTTCCTAAATTAAGACTGACAGGGTAGGACAAACAACTTGTATAAGCATGACAGTAAAGAAAATAAGTTAAAGTGATGGGAGAAATACGATCCAGAAATGCACACCACCACCTGATTCTTTGATACTTGTACATAATTTTAAGAGACAAAACCCAAAACTAAACAACCAAATGACTCAAATTCAAGTTTTTATTTTTTTTTCCTTAAAAATACAAGTGGGAAAAAAAATCTCCTCATCATTTAAGCAGTATGACTTTTCCCCAAAATCCTCTTTGGAAATAAATTTGCCTGAACATACAATCTGCAAAGCCAAATTCACCTGCAGAACTTAGTTTCTCTTGTTGATTATAACAACAGTAATTTGTTTTCATTTACAAAATACCATCTATTTAAAGAATAAATAAAATGGGACTTACATGACATTTCTATCAATTCCTTTCGCAGTTCTAACAGAACAGCAACTCCAATGTTATCTTTTGTCATAACTCTGTTCAGCATAGCCTCTGAACCTTCTGAGTTTGCCATTGCTAGTTGATTGAACTCAACAGTATGCTTTTGAACCAAAGTAAATCTGAAAGAAAAACATCATGTCATTTTTTTCAACAGGCAGATAAAGTTGGAAATGTTATCAGTAATTCTCCTTTTAATTAAAGCTCAAACACATTTATGATGTTAAAATCTCAGCCAGTCACACAATTTAATAAAACCCTAAATTGAAATCAAATTGTATGGTTCTCCAGTAATTTTCATGTAGTTTATAGTTCCTTAGTTACAATTAAAAGATGTTGTTGAGAGACAGAGAGATATTTTAGAAAAGCCATGCTTGCTTCTAACCCTGCATCTATTCCTAGTTCAAATATGCAGATTTAACAGAGACTAAATAATTTTCCAAGCCAGTAGGCAGCAAACTTGGCACCTACTTTTACTCGTGGATACACAGGAATGGGAGCAGGAAGGGACATTATGGCCATCACATCCAAGTTGTACAAAGTGCAATATGACACAATCAGTAGGTGCTGAAGCTCTTAAATGATCAGAGTATTTTACAGAAGTACACAGTGATACTTTGTCATTTGCTTTATCAAAGGCTGATGTATCAAACATCAATGCCATCTGAGGCCTTATTTCAGCAATTATATTAAGGATTATAAATTCCTTTACTCAAAAAATCAAAAGGCAAGAAAACCTGCTTCATTTTTCATTATTTCCTTCATTTTCTATTATTGCCACCTAATGGTTGGGGTACCCACACTCAACAAGTGAAAGATAACTTAGTGAACTCCCAACCACCACTGCTCGAACAGAATGAAATATCATTCAACTCAACATTTCAAGGTTAAACTTTTTATTGCTAGTTCCACACAGAATGATCTCTCTCATTTAAACCACTCTTTCCATGGGTAGGAATGTTCTATATGCCCTGGCTACAAAAGAACACTTAAAGCCCAGCTGTTTGAACTAGACACCAACTTGAGAAATGATGTAAAAGACAGCAAGAGACAACAGAAGGCTTAGCAAAACACATCACTTACTTTTCTGTTTTGAAAAATATTGCACAACCATCAACATGTTTTCTTTCCTGTTCTGACATTGTCCTAGCTCTAGATTTTGGACTGAAGAATCCATTATAGCCACGTTCTTTTAATTCTACCAGGAAAAAACTGTAGTACTGCTCCGTTTCAACCTCCTGTAAATTAAGGCAGCACAGCATGAACGTACTATTAGCAAAATACAGAAGACAGATATTATTTAGACTCTTCAGAAGTGTAAATCACTTTCAAATTAGATTTAAGGGAGAAAAAAAATCTAAGAATTAAGTACATCAGAGAATGCAAATTCAAGAGCAATATTCCTATTTTAAGAAAATATAAATTAATTTCTGTAATCCCTGGAGTTATGATTATCTCAAGCTTCTTATTTGAAAATGTGTCAACTACAGCCCCACATACACACACAGGCACAAAGACACCCCCACTAAATTGCTTTGATCAGGGGCCCAATGGCTGGTTCCCATTCCAACTGCAGGGGCTGAGAGCCTTCTTTTGATGTCAAGCAACAAATAATGTTCTAAACATCACTTCTTTTCCTTTTGTTTGCAGAAGGTTTTGAAAACAGACTGTTTACTATAAATACATTTAATGTGAAGAAACCAGCACATGGGAATAGAAAAGGAAAAGAAATAATGGTGTATTTTTTTACCTGCAGACTTATGATGTCAGCATTGCAGCTCAGTATTTCCTGCATAATGGCTTTTTTTCTGTATTCCCAGTTCAAGGCCCAGGATGGACAATAGCCATACAGCTGCCGGGTGGCATATTTGTCACAGAGCACGTTGTAACACATGACAGAGAACAAGGCTGCAGAACAACAATTTTACTTACACATTGATAGATTAAAAAAAAAAAAGTTATGTTCTTGACTTTTGTCTTCTGTGAATTTATCAATTCACGCTTCATTTGTTTCAACCAAAACACAGCATGTGTATCTATGCTAAAAAAAATTGTTAGTTCTTCAAGGGAGACAAATTACATGTTTGGACTTATGGCAGCTGTCTTCTAGCATTTAATTAGGAAACAAACACCCCCCTTTACATGGTTAACATAGTGAAGAGCAGAAAAATGTGTTTAATGCTAAGTGGTGCTCTACTGTGAAAAATCCAAACCAAAGTAAGTGTATTTGAACATTCATATAGCACACACTGCTGTATAGAGGTCTGCAAATCTACAATTAGATTCTTTAAAATGTACCTTAATTATTGCCATCACAAACTGTAACAGACCCACAAGCAGGGTGAGGATCCTTTCACACAAAGAAGTGCAGGCAAATTAAGCCCTCAAATATTTCCACCTCAAAAAGCCATTCAAGCATAAGACAAGAAATATCTCCTCTCTGTATTAATTTGAAACAGGAGTAATAATGAGACAGGCTGGGGCAACTTGACAGGTAATCCAGCAACATGGATTTGGGGGGTTGTTTTGTTGGGTTTTTAGGTTAGTTTGTTTTTAAAAAGCACTTCCTGATTTTCTAGTACAACAATGAGATACTTGGAAGCTCCTCTCAAATACAGAAAAAAGAAACAAGATCATTGTTTGAAGATAGAGAGAACTGAGGAAAAGAATCTTGGCCTGAATGGTGTCAAGCATTTTGAAAACAAATAACTAGGTGACAGCAAAACAAAAGGTGCATTAATATCATATCTTTGAAGCAATCATCTTAATAATGGGAGAATTATCAGTCCTGAAAGAGAAGACACTGCAATAATTGAGAAATACTCTAAGATTTTTGGTGTGCAGATCAACAGAAAAGACTGTATTTCAAACAATTTATGCAGAAAAAAAATTAGTAAAGAATTAAACATGACCTGAATCCCAACAGCAAGAAAAATGCTGAATCAAGAATGATACCCTGGTTACTTAAAATAATTCTACATTTTTTGGAAACATGCTCAAATGCTTCCATTTTTTTCATTTTTCAACAAATGTTAAATTAAGCCTGTTATAATTCCACCATTTAACTAATTGTGGACAACAGTTTCAATTCCTGTGAGGGGAACATTAATTAAAAATAAATTACTTTAGAGTAAAAGATGGGTAAATCTGGAACAGGTGTTCCAACTGGGATAGAATGACTTCAGCTGGCTGGTCAGCACTGCAGAGATGACTGGTTAATTTAAGTGTAAGCTTATTTTCTAGTAAAGATCAACAGCTTTTATTAAAAGGAAAATAGAAGAAATGAGAAATCCTTGAAGTGTTACAGTACCTGTTGGTCTTGTACGGTCTGGTTCTTGCAACATAATCCAGGATCTTGGAGGTGGCTGTTCTGTTGAAACTATGGGAACATTTTAAAATAGAGATACAACAAGTGATAATCACATTTATTTTGCACAACAGGAATAAATGTTTCAAGAATGATCACTTACTTCTTTTTGCAGTACCTGCCAAATTATCAAGCAAATAGTTCAGTAGCCGTCGTGTCCCATCTGGTTCCTGATACAGGTTCAGAATATCCTGTGTAAGTGGGTTTCCTACAAACCAATTCACAGGAATATTGAATAAAATATACAGAACTATTGCAGACTTGCATATCAGTGTCGAAAGCTGACACGTTGGAGACAAGATCTACTATGAAGTACATTGGGGTTTTCAGATCTCAGGTCTTCAATCCCACAAAACCCTGGATGTGTGGACAGCCCTAGTGAAGTTTAACAACATTCCCTGCTGATTCTGCTGTGGGACAGAGTATCCCAAAGGTGGTCCTTGGACTAAGAGCAGGAAGAACTTGTGTGGTACAACAGGCAGAGCTGGTGAGCACAAATGAGCACAGGAGTCACCTCTGCTCAGTGTGAAACATCCACCAGCAGTTGATCTGACAGATCTCAGCAGAGACTGCCATCTGCCAAACATAAGCAGATTGCAAAAGTTGTCATTGACAACACACACTGTAAGTGGCCAGTTTTAAGGGGGAGATGAACAGACTTTTGAGACTTAACAGTGTTTAGAGGTATTGTATCTCCCAGTGCTTCTGATTTTGTGACTCAAAATTCTCCTAGGTCAGCAATTTTACAGCTAGAATCCATAAAGTCCAGAGGGGGAAAAAAAAATTGGAAGAGACTTAAATTGCTGCTTGCATAAACAGCACACAACCCTGCAGCCATACAAAAGATGTTCCCTTTCTGGCTAGAAATGTACCACAGTTAACCACAGACTATTTCTTAGTTAAAGCAGAACTGCATTCAACCCCCATGCAAGCAACAGAAAGCTTCTGTGCACTCTGCAAAAAGAAAGGGAAACCTCTTTCTATGGGCGCTACTCTACCCACCTGTTCTTTTTCTAAATAATCCCTAAGTAACAGTATTTATAAATGTGGGGAGAGCAGCTACATGTGGGATTGCTAATCAGTAACATTTTATGAACCAGCAGACTACAGCCATTACAGCTCAGCAACAGTATTACTAAACAAGAACAGATACCAAGAGAAAAACAGCAATACCTTTCAGACCCAAAGTCTGTAACTGGAACAGTTTTCCCAGCTCAAAAGGTAAAACTCGTAACAGGTTGTTATTTAAATGTAGTTCCCTGTAGACAGAGCAAGAATCATATGGGTCTGAAAACAGAGCAATGTTTATCTGCAGCAGTACAAGAACTGAACTAAAAGAGAATCAATATCGTAAAAAACCACAATATTGAAAAATTCAGAGACTAAACAGCAATGGTTAGAGAAATTCTGCTGTACTCAGACACACACACCCAGACAAAACACATTATGTTGATGTACAGAGGAAAGGACCTGTTTGGAGAGTTTATCTTAAAGAGTCAGACATTTTGTGACCATTAGCAATAATTAAACACTTTAGTATCTACAAGTGACGATGCAGTAACAGCTCAGACAAACTAGACCACAAAACAGGCCAGTTGTGATTAAGAAATAAAGTAAAATTATATCCCTGAAACCAAATTTTAAAATCCAGAATCACGCCAGTATGATTAGAGCTATGGCATTTCCATGCAGTAGTCATTTACAGCAGTAATTTTCTGTTGGTTTGGGTGGTCCTCTTTCCATAGTATCACTGGTAAGACAAAATCCGTGCTTTGTAACTCTCAAAACCAAGATACAGACAGGAACAGAATTCATGTCCTGAATTCTGATATTCCAACAAACTGGGCAGAGAAAATAGACTTTTCACTTTCCTAAATGAATGCCCACTAAGCAATGAAAACTTTCCTAGAATCAATCAGTATGAAGTTGCTGCTCCAAAGTGAACTTGGTGTCTAGAGACTCAAGTATTTCTGGTCAACAAAAAGAAAAAGAAAAAAAAGGAAACCTGAAGCCTAAGAGTTAATTTAACTCTTTTGATCTCTACAGAACAACATCTGAGCATTTTAATGTCTTTCTTGTCATAAGCAGCCCAGAACTGACCCCAGGATTTGAGGTGTGGCATCAGCAATGCCCAGCACAGGGGGACAGTCACTCCCTGGTCCTGCTGCCACACTACTGCTGATCCAAGCCCAGTGCCATCAGCTTTCTCAGCCATCTGAGCACACCTGGCTCATCTTCAGCTGCTGTGGACCACCCCCACCAGGTCTCCTTTTCCCCCAGGCAGCTTCCCAGACACTGTTCCCCCAAACTGGAGCACTGCCGGGCTGTGCCCCGAGTATAGGACCCAGCACTTCACCTGACTGAACCTCACACCACTGGTCCCAGCCCACGGGTCCAGCCTGTCCAGATCCCTCTGCAGAGCCTTCCTGCCCTCCAGCAGATCAACCCTTCCACCCTGCCCTGTGTCATCTGCAAATGTACTGGGGGTGCACTCAAGTTCTTTCAAGCATATCAAGAGAATCTGTTTTATAGCTGAGCTTTCCAAGATAACATTACACTATTTTTTTTCTCCTTTTTCTGCAAAGATCAGAAATTCTACTGCTCTGACATCTCTTTTTTTTTAACTACTTGCAGGAAAAAGGGAGATGAAAGGAGTCTTGGGCGAGCTCTACAGTACAGACCAAACCCAGAGTTCCAGATGTGGCAGCTGGGAGAGCTGTTATCAGTTCTCACTGCTGAGAGCACAAATGATTTCTGTGGCTCGGGATATCAGCAATGCCCGGGGTTGAATTACTGTCAGCTTGAGCAACTTCCCAGAATCCAGGGAAAGTGTCTGCAGCAAGAGCCAGCCTGGAACACAAAACCCCAGCCCAGCTGGGACCTGCAATCTCACATAGGATGTGCTTATGGGTTTTTCTTCACTTTCACTGCAGTGGAAAAAAAAACCATGGAGCAGCTACAATTACTGAGGAGCACAGTGGGTTCATGCACAGCTTTTCATATCTAGAGACCTGGGCTCAAGCGCCGTGACATATTTAGGTCCATTTTTGGACATAAATAGAAAGCTTATGTGATCCTAAACCTTAGCTACCCATTTCAAATTTACAAGATTTACCCTTCTCTGCTCAAAAGAAACTCAGGATTTGCAAGAGCTGAAGCTTCACAGAATCAGCCAGAATAAATCAGGAGAAGTGCTGGGAAGAAGGCATAATGACTTAACATTACTGATGACTCTGCACTGCTAAGCTAAGCTATCTCCATGTCAAAAGTGCTCCATTTACAATAATGTTTTAAAAAGAAAAAGACTGAAAGGAGGCTAATGAAGTACAAAGATGAATTTGAGACAATTCCAGTAAATGTAGGGTTGCTAGCTCAAAATATCCAAGCAACTGGATAAAGAAGGGAAGAAACCTGTTACTAATAACTGCTTTTAATTGAAATAGTAATGCAAAGAACTAGAGCTTAGAACAGACTCCTCTCCAGTTGAAAGCAACTATGCAACATGCTACAAAACAGAGTTGCCAATTATGCTTCAAAAAGCAAGGTCCCTTTGCTCAGCCTCCAAGGTTGAGACTTGAACTGCTCTGGAATTTGAGCTTTTAGCACCAATTTAATCAACTAGTTTAATCCTCTCCAACAGAGGGGACTTTTGTAAAGGGGAGGAAAATGCAAGGACAGATATTTCTGTGTGCACACTTGCTTTGCTTCCAGTTTCATGAAAGCTGTGCTGGCAGCCCATTTCTCTGTCATTGTCTTTATTTCTAATAAAATTCTTGTTACTGTTAGACTCTGTATTTTCTGGATTTAAGCAAGCTGTTCAGAAATATCTTCAAAATTAATAGCAATGAAGGCAATTACTTGCAACTGTCTAATAAACCTAAGATAAGGCTCTTCCTTTGGGTCAAGGGCCAAAGACTGTTGCCTGTAAATATTTACTCTTATATAAATAATTTCTATATTTACATAACAGTGTTTTTACAAAGTAAAATGCTGCAGCAGCCTTAAGTATAATCTAAATAGGCATCATTACTCTTCTTTCACCTCCAAAAGGAGTCTTCATTCCATGTTAACTTTGTACATCTTGGCATTACAAAACTGAAGGGGAAAAACCCTCAAAAAGCTATGCTTAGAATACTATTTTTCTCCTCCCCAGTCTGCACAGGAATGCAGTTACATCACAGCAAAGGTGGGGAGGAGATGACACTAGACATGTTGCAATTGTTATACAATAAACAGAGCAAGAGCTATCGTTAAGTATAATTACTAAATATTAATAAAGAGGAAAATATTGTAATTAACATGATTATAAACGTTTAATCTGATCTTTTTCCTACCTTACTATGAGTTAAAAGCAATTTTTTTTGGTGCTTCATTTATTCTTTGAGACAAATGCCACATAAAAGATTTGCAGAAGAATCTGGAAAGAAATGCCTGAGAGGAAACCTGACTTAAAAAAATATAAAATGGGTGATTGCCATCAAACCAAGCACTTCTGAGGCTCATTCTGTGCTGTCATACATCAGAACAGCAGATCACAGAAAAGCCAGTACTGCTATAGCTGCACAGCCCACAGCAAGTATTCAGGGACGCAGATAAGAAGGGAGAAAAGGAGAATTTACTTATACTAAAATTTGAACTGTTGCTACAGAGACAATAAAAGGACAGTTTTAAGTCCTGTTAGGATTTACATACCTGAGTGACACCATGTTTCCGAGCTCTGCTGGTAAACTGCGAATTTTATTAGAGGACAAGTCCAGATATACCAGATTGTGAAGCTTGGCAATGTCTGAAGGAATTCGGGATAAGGAATTGTCACTGAGATGCAAAGCTGTCAAATGGGTCAGTGTCCACAATGATGAACTTAAGCTTCTCACTTTCCCTGTGGAAGAAAGGTACAAGAGAAAACAGAACATTTATAATACATAGATTTGGCAATAATAGGATATTTTTCAAGTATGCACAGGGCAGGGAAATTTGAGGGGGAGTTTTGCTTGTGGGGTTTTTTGTGGGTTTTGTTATTATTTTATTCAATGTAAATTCCATTCATCACTCATTCTATAGATGAAAAATTTGTCATTGTATGAGAAAATGCAAGATATTGCCAAGGATGCTTGAGGTTGTTTTTTGCTATCCATTCTTAGGGCTTAAACATCTGACTTTATCTAGTTCCACACGAGACAAAACATATTAACTAGCTGACCATGAATTTATCATTAACAGAGGTGTAAGAAACAGATTTTTTTCAATTATAGTTTATGTCTCAGATGAAAGGCAGTGCTCTGGTTCATCCCTTACTTCTGCACATCTTTCAAACCAAAAATCTTTACTCTATGGCATTAATCCAGCCAAGAACAGATAGAAACACTATATTTAGGGTGACTAAGATGCTTAGTAGAGAACATGGCTTTCCATCTGGCATTCAACTAAAAGCTGTATCAACTATTGCCAGATATTTTAAAAAAGGTATGATTTTCTGTATAAACTGAAGGGTGGAAACATGGATTTGTGTGACAGAATCAAGATTTTTACAGTGCTGCATACAAGAAATATCATCAGAAGTGAGATATCATCAGAAGGTCTCAAAATATTTCTTCTCTCCAAGACTTTTTTCCTCCAGGGGTAAATCTTTTTACATAAATCATATCACTGTACCAAAAGCATTAGAACTACCAACACCAGTCTCCAATGCATAAAGTTGGTTGGAATAACTTTAAAATTCCCACTGTGACTCATCAAGGTTAACAACAGTCTGGCTAATATTATACCAACACACACACTTTGTAATTACTTTCCTTAAAGGATTTTCTCCAAAATAAAAGTTCATATTTAGTGCCCAGGGAAGGTTACACTGAGACATGTGCATCTGGGACTCAGTCCCTGGCAGCAAAACGTTTAATACTGGTATAATTTCCAGTGAGCTATAACAGAACAAGGAGCATAAAAAAAGCCTGTAGCGAAAAAACATGATTTAAATGAGATCAGTTAAAACATTTGTGCCTTTCTGTGTGATGTGACCAAGCATTTTGCAAGGAAAGGACAGCATGAACATTAATGAAATGAAAGCACTGCACGTTTTATTTTGCAAGGCAAATGCATACAGCTCTTAAGGGACTGATGCTCCTCTAATGCTTGTTAAGAAATCTTTTGAAAAGTTTTAAATACAAATTGACAGTTCTTTGCATTTTTAAAACTGAACTAACACCTCTTCCCCCACCCCCAATGTAAACAGGTGACTGTGATCATAGAAAGCCTTGCAGCTGAGGATTTCCAATCAACAGCCCTGATCCAGGCTCTTCACTCCAGCACCTCCCTTGGCAGGAATCAGTCTATAGTGAGATTACCAGGCGTGAAAGGAAAGAGCCATCACTTAATGCACTTCCTATGCAGAGCAGCAGATGTCCAAGAGGATTCCAAGCCTAATGCTGATACATAATGCTGATTCCTGAAGCAGCATTTAACTGGGTTTCTGCATCTCTAACCTCCAGTAGAGAATGCTACTCACATGGTGAGGCACGTGGTACTAAAAGCAAGGCACAGATTCAGTGAACTGGATAGAAAGATTCTTCACAATTTGAAGAACTGTTTGTTTAGTCCTTCTTCCATAAATTTCTATACTGAGCAGTCATTTATAAATACCAAAAGGCAATTTTCACTGTTGCTTAAAGAACCTCCATATTTACACAAAATTACAGCCTAAGTTTAAAACGGCACAAAATAATTTTTTAATTCTTAAAATACTTGCTTGAATTTCCTTGTAAACACTTTTTTTTGTAGCAAACTCAGGATTTACTCTACAAATCAAGAGACTGGTTGACCAGCTGAAATACATGCTTATGAATTCTGAGCATTATCTTATTTTTCAGAAAAGATTCGAGTCCAAAAGTATCTCAAAGCTTGCACAGATTGTGGAGGATTTGGTGTTTTGTCTTCAATCTTAAGAACAGAGAAAAATTTAAAACTGCTTTCAAACAGAAAATTTTTGCTTCATGGACTAATCCTCATTGCTACTTTACCTACAGTAAACACATACCACTATAGATCAACCCCAACTTCACTCTTTTCTCTTTGACAAATTAGATCTTAAATTCATGCTCTTCTTAAAACACAAATAGCTCACATCCATATCCTCACGTTGACAACTTTCCTATACATGGGGATTTCCCACTTGCTCACCTTACCTCTCCTATAGCTCCCTGTGTTATCCCAGCCCAAGCCCTTCTCTCTACACACTCCCCAGCTGGCAGCTGGTGTTCTGCTGGCTCACTTCAAGGCAGGTAACCCCACCCCAGACTTGTCCAAGCCCACACCACTTGCAGTGAGCTCATAACACAGGACCATGCCTCAGTTTCTTACCACTTATTTCCAACTCTGCCCAGTGTGATTTCTTTCCATTGGCTGCTTCCTCTGAGGACATAATTGTGTACATCCTCCGTGGATCAGGTGGATCGTACTTTTCCTTGGGCATTCCTGTTGAAACCAAAAAGCAAGTGATTAACTGAGATATAATATACTGAGCATTCTTTAGAAGGTAATTCCCATTTCAGTTAAATTTCATACTACACTTTTGTACCAAATACTTTTCAAAGCTACAGATAATGTGCCCTCTTGCAAATGTTGCTGAATGGGAAACACTGCTATAAACTAGAGAACCAGAGATTGCTAATGCTCCTAGAATGGCAGACAACAGCCTAGCTCCCCCTAATAATTCACCAGAATCTGCAAAGCAGTTGAAAAATTGTGTCCCACCATGTTCCATGGCTATGTTGTGTGTCCCTCAAAACCAATACATCCCACTGCAAGTACTTGCTTCTTCAATAATGAAACTTCAAAAGGGGATGATCACCACCACTGGGATCTCTCATAGTCCTTGAGAACACATTTGCTAAAAACTCTGATTACCTATCAGTTCCAGGTTTACTGCAATTCTCAACCTCTCACACAAATCAGCATCAAGAAAAGAATTAAGGTTTCAAAAAGATCCTCAATTCATTAAACCTGCAAAGTGAGAGTTTATAATCCAACCTTCATCCTACTCTCTACAATCTGGAAATATTGCACCCAAGGTAGATATTTCTAGCACTTTCTTCAGCCAAGTATTTAATACTGCAATTTAACTTCATTTTTCTCATTCTTTATCACATCATTCCTGGTAACGTTATAAGAATATTTTTGATTTTTGCCATAGTCAATCATGCACCATGACAGAGAATCAAACATTCCTCTCCCACAACAACAAGCTATAAATCTATTTATATGAAATAGAGAAATGAAACAATGCTGGCTCAAATCATACTTAAAAACACATTACAAGCAATATTATGCAATTATTCAGCAAACTACATTACACCAATATTATAATACTACCCAAACCCACTCAATAAGCAAGCAGCTGTACTGGTCAAATTTCTAAGAGCATCCTCCTACTACTAGTCTTTTAAGGTTTTTGAATTTTTTCATTTCCTGGGATGAACTGAAAAATGTTGTCATTATATAAAATAATCAAATAATAACTCTTAGTAAATAAGAATATCAACCAGACTTCTAATCTGTTTACTGATTTTACTGAAAAATGTTTACTCTGCATGTTAAACAAAACAACAGAAATCTACCATAGGCTTTCTGACAACTATGCATTTAATTAAAATAAAGCTTTTAGGTATCCCATGCTTACTTTAATATAACAGCTCTTTTAACAAGTCACACTCCTCCTTCCCTTTCCCACTCCCACTACTGGCCAAAACCAGATTTCTGCAGGGAAAAGAAATTCCCCTTTAAGAAGTGAATTGTGGGTAAAAGGATCAGATTATAAATAGCAGCTGGGTGAGGCTCCTTCCAGAGTGAAGGCATTTGAGTACCCAGGGTGTGGGAATCATCAAGTGTAACACTTTTTTTCATCAAACTTCACTAACTGAATGAGAGGAGAATGGATTATAATCTCCAGAAAGGTAAAAACCTAACTTCTCCCTGCAGTAACTATGCAACTGGAGCAAAACTATATATCAGAATAATGTCATCAGGGCATCTCTTCTGAAATTTCTCTGTATAATTATATTCAATTCACAAAGACCATGTAGGAATGCTGCAGCTTGTCAGGAAACATTTACCTTACCCAGATATTTACTGCTTTCTCTTCCTGCCACTCCCTGAATTAATAAATATGTTCCAATTTTTCAAGAAGCAGGTATAGCAAAGACAGAAATCTCATTCAGTACAGAAACACAAATGCTCCCCAGAGCACACTCAATCACATGCACTAATTAACAGCTTTGCTGGTACCAGCAGTGTATCACTGCTAGAGAAGAGGATGACATACTTTTCCAGTGGGTTTTGTTAATGTACACTAAAACAATTAGAGATTTAAGAATTTGAGGGTTTAACACTGGATCCTGGTGATCCTGCACTCCCTGTGGCTCCATGGCACAACCCTCCCTCTCAATAAAGTTCCTGCTCTCCCTCCCTCACTGATGCATTTCTCAGAGGATGAGTCCCTGCTGGTTAGGATTACCAGGTGCCAAAAAAGCAGCAAATGCTTGAGAGCCTCCTGGCTGAAGGAGTTGCTGCTGCCCAAGAGCATCACTGCCACCAGCCACATCTAGAATACTGGCACACCAGGCATTAGCACATCTTCATCTATCACCCAGAACTCAAAATTTCTCAGGAACTGACAGGGAGGCTAAATTTGGGTCACATCTCACAGTACAGCATAAAATACAAGCACAACACCTTGAACTGCATTTCAGAACTTCACAGCATGGAGTAGTTCAAGAAAATCAGTCTCTTTTACTGTCTCCTTTCTCCACCTCCCCAAATCTAAATTTAGCACCTACTGAGCTGCTACAGTAAAACATAAAAGCTGAGGTAAACATCAGATTAAGTGATCAAGTTTTGTCAGACTAAAGCAATTTTTAGTAAGACCCATAAAATAGTGTCAAATATCCTTAGAACCACTGATAACTGCAGCTCTTAACAATCATCATGGTAATTTTCAAAAGAGCTTATACCACTTGTAGTTTTCACTTGCACCAACACAGACGGTGGAAGCACCATTAGTGTTAGGCTGTTATCACATACCGTAAATCAATTTGTATAGGAGAAAATATTTATAACAAAGATATGACATGGATGCCTGGAACATACTCCAGACTACATAAATTTAATGAAAAGGACATTAAAATATGTTTGAATACAAATGAAATTGTTTACTATCTTGTACCAGGTTATTAAAATTGTCATTTTAATAGCTGTAAAAACAGAAATGCTCAAGAGCTGTAGTGTGGCTGTCCACTTCCACCGTGGGTCATTCTGTCCCCACACAGAATTAATACCCCTTACCCCAAATAAACTGAGGCAAGCAAGGCCAGTGAGATAAACAGTGCACAGGGAATGAGAGCTCCAGCCCGCAGTGCAGACACTGCTTTAACCCTTGTTTGTACAGAGGGTGCTGAAGACAGGCACTGGGACAGGGTGAGGGGCAGCAGGGACTGACAGCCCCCTCAGGAAAGGGTGACAGGGATCAGAAGAGAAGGAAAAAACCCAAAGGTTGTTATGTCAAGGGAGGGCAACCTGCTGGAAGAGAGCTGACAAAGCTGGCTACTATAGCAGGTGGGTGATGGAGCTCTAGCTCTGGCTCCCCTCAGAACAGACCACTGGAGACAAAGCCAAACGCTCCCAGGTCAAGCTGCACCCCTGACCTCTGCCTGTCTCTCCAGATCACTGCCATGACTGCAGGCAGGCCATGCACAGCCAGGCTGGCAGCTGGCTCTGGCACAGTCCTGGGCAATGACAGCGTCATCACCAGCACCACCAGCTCCTGGGGTGCACTCCCAGCCACAGCACAGGGCCACGGAGGGCACCACTCAGGAGGAGCTGGTGGCCTAGGAAAGGACTTCCTGGAGGCCAAGCTGGTTTAGATCCACTGCTCACTGCAGAAGAATGGAGGGAGCTCTGCTCATTGCCTGACAAGACAGCTGGAATGGTAAGTGTCCTTGGCTATGGACACATGCAAATGGGAAGGTGGACAATGAGGTACTTAATGTGCCACGTGACTACGGAAACTACCAATAAATAATGTCTTCAAAATGAAGAAACTAGTCTGCTCTGAGTGACAGGGCAGGAAAGATGACAACTTTTTTTTCCTGTTCTACCCTTCTGCAGTTTTTATGAAACTGGAAGATGGCGAGGAGGACAATTTAAACAAAATAAGTCGGTGAGCAGATACTTTGAGATTAAGGTTTTGTGGGTTTTTAATGCCCCCCAATACTACAGCAATTCTTCATTTCTTGAAATGCTTTCTACAATACCATGATAAATTAACTGGATTTCAAAACTAAGTGCATTGGATAACTCCTGTAGGCCAAGTACAATCTTGTATACTATTACTATGGATGTCAATATCAAGTTTGCCTCTAAAACATCATCTTTAAATTAGGAACAGGAAACTTGAATTCTAAAACTGTGTAGAAAATGATGAACAAGTAAGAACAGTAAGAGCAACAGTGTTCAGACATTGTTTCAACCGATCCAATCAACTATTCTGAAATAACTATTTCCATACTTATTATGAACTATCTATAAAACTCATTTACAAATCTGGGAGTACCTTTAGAAGTACTTCAAGATGACAATGCTGAAGCATTACAGCTCTGCTTCTGAAACTTCCTAACACATCAGTGACTTCTTTGGATTTCCCCTCCTTCCCCTTTACTTGCTTTTACTTGTCACAAACACACTAATGCAGATCAGGAGATAGCCAGGAGGGGAAAGTAAACAAAGTAGCACCACACCTGATCAAGTGCTGAATTACTCAAACTTTTTGCTACTTTAATTAAAAACAGTGAATAAACAATGCAAATCTAGATCTAATAAAGTAAGAAGTAACAAGACAATTGGACAATATTTTCCATTTGTTGATGCAGTGCAGTGCTACTTGCCAAATAAATTACTTCTCAACTGCTGAAAAGTAGCAGGATAGAAAGCAATCTATTAAGTTGCTCAAAGATTTCATAGGAAAACAATAGCACATATGAGAGACTTTTTTTTCCTCTTTCTCTCTCCAAGCCCTCAACTGGAAGGTCACCCCAGACCATTCTTTTGTAACCCTGTGCCTTTAACCCTGAAGCTCTTTTCCATGCAATCTGAAGTTTCATTTAAAAATGGGTTCCAATGACCTTCCCCACAAATATAAATGTTTCTTAAATTGACTGCTCTGTTTTGAATTCAAAGTTAATTTAGGATCCTCCACACCCTCTACCACTTGCACTGTGGTTTTACAATGCATGAAGCAGAACTAAGCTGGTCCTGCTGCAGTTCCTCCTCCCCAGGACCCTGTATTTCCACTTCACTCTTGCATCAGCACCGACTTTTGTCTGATAACAAAAGAGCTGGTAAGAAAATTAAACTGGCTAAGGGGGGAAGAGGAAAAAAATATGTCTTTGAGAGAGACCAGCTTCCCGTGTTACTATTCCTGTATAGCAGGAACATATGTGTGGATTTGCAGCTGCTGAAGTCAGGACACCACCATAATGGCACTTCTGACCACACTGACACAAAATCTCTTCTTCCACAGCAGGAAGCAGACTCTTATTTCCAGTTACCCTCACCCAGTTAAACAGTAACACTGAACAAAGTCTGAAATCCTAACTGAAGGCAAAGTACATTGCTTTCTAGATAACTTAAGGCTGTAGCAGGTCTCGCTAATCAGATGTGTAAACCTGTATTGAAAGGGTTAATTTCTACTGTTGAGCTTCATTAGAATTAACAGCTGCTTTCAACTCCACACAGTGAACCTCTTCAAAGGGAACAGAAATACCTCTAAAAGAGAACTACTGTACTTTGGAAAAAAAATCTTTAAGATAGTTTCATAGAGCTGTATTCCAGTTTTACTATAAAACTGCAGATTTGCCCACTAGCCCCTCTTTAACAAGTGTTTTTCCAACATGAATCAAGCTTGCTGCTTTCCCTGTCCTGTCACTGGTGGTGCTTTACTCAGTAAGTCATGAATTTCTATGGGAACTTAATTACATTTCAGCTTGAAGCAAAGGCAATAAGCAGCAACACCGTCCCTGGCCAGGATGACAAGGTGCAACATCTGGCACCTCCTCACAAAAAAGCCACAGAGGCTGGAACAGGGATTATGATAAAGGTCAGTCCCCGCAGAATTTACACACTTGACTTGATGAGTTGAGTCAATGACTGAATTTATCCTCAGCCTGTTCCATGCCTGGGCAACAAACTTGAGAGTGATGTCAGTTCTGAAAACTAATGGAAAAAGATTCATGGGCAAGATACCAGGATGAGGAAAGGATACAAATACCCGATGCATCCCAGCTAAACCAACAGTGCTCTGTGAAGTACATTTAATGTATTTCAGCTAAATTCTTATTTAAAATTATTTGGCATCACCCCACCCACCTAAGATATAAAACTAGAGATTTGGATGCTTTTTCTGTATCCTGATACTGTTCCTACAAAGCTTTCTAAATTCCATGTTATCTTAATTCTATACATGTCTTATTCAAAACATACTAAATAGAAATTTTGGTTTTTTTAAATAAATCTTAATATACGCCTATAGCTTCTTATTTCCCAACTACTACCAGATACACACCATAATACTTCCATTCTGCTATGAAACATAACTTGCTACATAATGCATATTTTGTTGCAATATAGTATACAATATATATTAATGTTACACATATTTCATACACTAATTTTATACAATATGTATTTTCCAACAATATATTGTAACATGCAACATATCTGCAAAATGTTACTTTGCTACAATATACAAGCAGATAAACCAAAGTTCAGGAAAGCAGGTGCGAGCCATCACCCAAAAGAAAAAAAAAATCTGAAAGAATTAAATCTGCCTCAGAATTGAAAAATCCATACTACAGTACATTAGAACTAAACTCATAAATATTCTGAGGATGAATAAACAGAAATTTAAGGACTTACTTATCTACTGAAATACAACCTTACATTTAACTTTGTAGGCACAAACCAGATCTCTCTATTGAAATATATTCAAGAAAACACCAGTGTTGCAAGAAACCACGTATTTATTTTTTCCCTACTAGTATGCTACTTCAAGGCAAATATCAAGTCTGTTGTGTAAACACCTATTATTTGTGGGCAAGTACAAACACTCCTGGCATTTTATTTGAAAAAGGCCAAGTAATTCTTTTTTTTTTTACAGTAAGTATCTGGTATTGAAAAAGTAAGGCTAGGAAAAATCCGATTGGGAAATCAGCTAAAGGCCAACACCTGAATTTTTCAGAACACATGCTGTAAGTTAAAAATTTCCTTTTGTCTAGTGTGGGGATGGCATGTATCAGCTGTGGGCACAGCCAGAACTGCAGCAGCACAAGGACAACTCCTGAAACACTTCCCACTCCCAAAAGACTCAACTATAACATGTAGGAAAGTGTCAAGATCCTTTTAACTCAATTTATAGCTTAATGTTGGAATAATCTAAATTAAAATTATAAAAAAAAGCTGTTGAGTCAACACAAAATCTGTTGATTGTTTCCAAATACTTTTTCACTCGCTAAGATCACATTTTAGTGGTTGTTAGCATATTAAGATTTAATGGCTTCATCAGGGATGCAATGCTTTTCCATCCTATTTTGAGGACTTCTAAAACTGTAATTTTACACGACTGCCAATAGAAACCCATGAGGTACCCTTCCTCTCTTTCAGACTTAAAACAATGCTGTGGGATGTGAACATGCATGTGACCATGTGTAATAATAAACACAAGATACTGATTAAGTCAATATCCATTAATTCATGTAAGTATAACTGGAATACTAATCAGATGAGTTATTTGAATTTGCATATATACATTCTACTAGAAAAAACTCAGAAGTTGGCAAATGTTTTAATATTCCTTTAAAAATCTATAAAGCTGTTAAAGTTCAGCAAACCCCTCAATCTAGCCAAAGCTGACTAAAATGAAACATAACCCTCCTGAAACTCAAGCAGAGCATACTGGTTCAGATAAACTGGGCCGTAAATGTCAAAGGATTTACATGCTGTCTTGAAATCAGGAAGGCTCCATTAGACTAGAGAGCACTGACTAGAACAGGCTTTAAATTTTGTTAAGTTCAAAACTCTGTCATTTTATATTTTTAAGAAGACCATAATAAATTTTGACCTGCAGGTATTTCAAATTTAATTAAAATTTCTTTGTCCTTCATTACTTGTCTATGGAAACCCAAACTGGCTGGTTCCAGCTGGCAGTGGCAGGCACAGGAAGGATATCATTTTCCCTACATCTCCTTTTTCTACCCAACCTCTGCCTATTGCAATTTCCCACAGATAAACAATGTGCAGCCCCATATTTCAATGGTGTACGTGTAATCCTCTAAACATTGCACAGTGTGAAAAACTTGTTTACCATCATTTCACTAATGCAAAGAGGGAATTGTCAATTCCACGTCCAGCTGCTATAAAAACTAGTTTAGGTTCAGAAGAGAACTCTAAAATGGTCAGAGTACAAAAGGCACAATTGAAGACAGAGGTCCTTGACTGCTCCATCTTCTAGACAGACCTCCAAGACAGACCTGTTTTATCAGACTCATGATAAAAACACCCTCCCCATCCCTTGCCCTGCACAACATATAATCATTAGAAATATGATGTCCAAATGTTCTCAGTGTTGCAAGCATGGTCCGGATGATTAGAATAGTTAAGTATCAGAAATTGTATCTAATTATGACTATAGTAAGAGGCTGTTGTATACAAAACAAACACAAACACAAAACCAAATTGCAAAGCAAAGACTGACCTTAACTGGTACCCCTGGGAACTACATTGGCTAGTTAATGAGTACTACACAGCATTTAGCTTTTTGCACATTCTGTTAGTGTATTCTGAAATGCCAATACATTAAAGAGATGTCAGGTTCACTAATTACTTTTAAGAATTTAAATATATTGCATTGCATCACAGAATTTCATACTGTACAAGTCAGATGGAACCTAAAAGGCCAGCTTTAAAAAGGAAGAGTTATGTTGTAAAACATTTAGCTTCAGGTTTTATAAATGTAGGCAGAAAGACCAAGGCTTAAAAGCTTCACCTACAAATGGCTCTAGAAAGCTGAGAATAGTCTTACACTCCAAAACATTAATATTAACACCAACTCCCACTCCACTGGTTGTATCCAATCACAACTGACAACTTAGCTACGATTATTCACAATAATTAAACATTATTCAATTAACAAAAGAATAAGAACATTGATTCTTGTTTAGGGAACCTAGTGCAACATTTCTTATCTTGGTCCAACTCAGTAAGCTATTCTAAATACTGGCACATGCACCAAGTTCCCTACCACATTTTCCTTTATGTGTCTGCAGAAAGCTTACCACATTTCTGTTGTTTCATCAGGGAAAACCAAAAGTCACCACACAAAACACTATTTGTTAGTCTTACAACAGAACTAAGGAGTAAGAGAGAGAATTCAGCTACTTTAAATGAAATTTAGACATGAGCTCATTTTCAGCATTTCTGCTATAGAACTGAACTAGAGCTTGACAAGAGATATCTAAATCCAAAAATCTCTGCCTTCCTAGAACACAATTTCTAGATACCTAAATGCTTGTTAGTATTAGTGTTGCTAAACTAACTGAAGGTCAGGATGTTACAGAACTCATTGCACAGATGATGCTCTACCCATCTAGCCACATCCTGACAGCAACCAAATTATTCACGAATTGGTTTTACTTCAAATGTAACCAACAAGCCTAAAAATGTTTTTCCACAACCATACTCTTGTGCAGCAAAGCCAACTCAAGACTTCTTTCCTGTCCCCATATTCCACTGTATCACCTCTTTCAGTTGTGTTGATGCAGCTGTTTGTGAGACAATACTGAAAACCAACAAAGATACTTGGCTAAGAAAGTGGCTTTTAGAAGTTGTGGGGGTTGGGGTTTTTTTTAATAATGAAGTATCACTGCTCAGCCACATCACTGGCTGGTTTTGAGCATTACTCTGACAACAGTTGTACTGACATGAAAGATGTGGATTTAATGAACAACCAAAATAGCAGCTTTCCAAATTCTGCTAATGGAGAGAACTCCAGACATGCTGAATCAGAAGAAACCATGAGGTAATCTAGTCCACTGTTCCCTATACAGAAAGCACCTATGACATGACTGGCCACTGCAGATCTCCAGAGGTGGATCTTTTGTCATGGTCCCCATCAAAACAGGATTCCTTACTAGTTTTAAATATTCTTACTAGTTTTAAATATTCTTACTAGTTGCTCCTAAATGCTCTCATTCCTGAAAGTACTCTGTAAATGAATTGTGATTAATGCTGCACTGAAAATCCTCTTAATCCACAAGATCTTTGCTTTGTCAGACAAAGTTCCTCTCTTGGGTGAGTAACTGCTAAAACTTCTTTAAAACAATATTTATAAGTATTAATGGTGAGAGCATGGCATAAAATTTCTCGGTACTTTTTATATTCAGCCATTATGACGCCATTTCCTTGCTCTGACAGGTGATACACATCAGATGGTGAATGGCAAACCCTGGTGGTGTTTTAGTTTAGTTTCAAGCCTTCTGTCTTTGTAGGTGTTGGCTAAACCTGGCTTTTGTTGCAAAAATCACATGAAGTATTTGTCTCAGAAGCAAGATTTTTCTGATCCCTGAATTTGCAAACTGATCTATACAGAGAGATACTTCTGAGGAGAAGCATTTAAGTCAGATCAATGTGCAGGATCCACATCTCACCCATCAATACACTCCAAAATAGCTCAAGCAATGAAGCAGCATATTATTTGTAACATGCAGGATATGACATAACTGTATATTCCTGGGCATCCATGGAAGATGCTGCACCTTCAAGACAGGATCCATCAATCAAATTGCTTCAGCATGTTCTGGAAAACCCCAGTCTTCCAACTGAAACGGCTGCCTTATTAAGGAAAAGGGGAAGCTCAAAGGATACTTTGGAGATACCGGTATTATAAAATGGAACAAAAACTTTAGGAAGGTCTTCAGGTAGGGAGCCCCTTTACTTGCAGAATAAAGGCTGCATACCAGGAACATGAACTAAGATGCACAAGAGAGCCATGCAAATATCCAGGCTGTGATCACAATGTTGAGTTGGCAGCCTCCACAGAACAACTAACAGCATTCCCAGTCTAAAAAAATCTAAAGTCAAATCAATCTCTACCTGCAGATCTCCCTTGTAGCATAAACTGGAATCCTAACAGTAAGTATTTTAGTTCTAAAACAAACAACTGCATATATTTACTGGTCCTAGTCCCTCCTTGATTCATAAACTAGAATAAAGGCCTCCAAGGCATTAACAAAAGGATTCATGTTGCAGTCTTACAAAAGGGAAAACTGATTTGTTGTCAATTTTTTTTTTTTTTAAACAAGCACCATCTTGGAAGTGCAATTAGCAGCTAAAAGTACATGCTAAACATTTAACCAGCTTTTTCTTTGGGACTAGCCTAAGCATTTGTAAACTCTTCAAGATGTCAGCTGCAGAAATTGCTCCATGTAGAAACTGTGAGTGCAGGTCCCCAAGCTTATGCCAAGACTCCCTTGCTGAGTGTACTTGTACAACCCAATTTCAAAGTAAGAACATGAATTATGTCACTTAACACAATGCTAATAATCTTGCAGGGTATTGTACAATAATCACACTTCCAAGTGTGAAGCACCAACACTTTAGAAGGAACAAAACAGATTAAACCCTGCAGTGACTCAGTTTGAGCAATTTATGCATAAAGCTTCCAAAATTACACCATGGAGAATGCTAAATTTAGACTGGAAAGAGTAATGTCAGTATTTTGACATGGGAAGTAGTGTAAAAACTCAATATATGGACTGAAAATCCCAGATACTTTGTATGCAACTGGGCATGGATCAACCTCTGCCCCATGGCAACTAGGACTAAAATCCAGTGGTTGGTTGGGTCTGTTGAGAATATTCTTGTGGTGTTTTAAGGTCACTGGTAGCTTTTTAAAGCCCACTCTACACAACTGTAATCTTTCAATACTATATGTATTTCCTGAAAATAAAATCCCTATAGAAATAAGTGTCAACTCTTGTACATCCCTCCAATTCCGAAGGCTGAAAGGCATCCTCATTCCTAAAGATTTTGTGGAGAATCTTTGTCTGCTGTGGCCCCATTTGAGACTGGGATATAATGGTCAGGCTGTATATACATAAGTGTACAGCCAAAAGGCCATGACACGCAGCCCAAACAGATAATAATAATTTCAAACTCAACTGTCTGTTAGCAAACAGAACCAGGGCCTCTGCAACAGGGACTGCACAAATAGATGCAAGACTTCTGGTTCACTACATGGACTCCTGGAATGGTGGTGAACCAAGCAGCATGTCACAGTGCACTACAAACACTGATATTTAAGTTTTTTGGTAATAGATTA
This sequence comes from Anthoscopus minutus, assembly GCA_013399455.1. NCBI lineage: Eukaryota > Metazoa > Chordata > Aves > Passeriformes > Paridae > Anthoscopus > Anthoscopus minutus. The sequence goes on from VWYI01046931.1 coordinate 243,060, forward strand.
CCAAAATCATTTTTCTTTATATAGACATGTTTTCAAATATAGATTCTTTTGTTCATATGTTGGGAAAAAAAATCAGTTTTGGAACCTTTTTAAGGACAGTGGTTTCCATCACAAACATTGCACTTGGTTAAAAGAATGTCTTCCTAATATCTAGCATAGCCCTATCTTGAAAAGGAACCATGCTCATTCAGTTTGTGACCCTTCATAACATGTTTTCAAGTCTTTGTGTATAAAATGTCAAATGTCTTTACCTGCCCATGCAGTATTACAGTTTCATCTATCTTTATGTTTCAGTTCTTCCTCTAAAATTCAAGCACAGTAAACAGCCTGAACACGAGACTGCATTCAGAGTTCAGCTTCAAAATGCAAACAGAAAAGAGATGCATGGTAGGATCCTTTTTAAACATGGGCTGATCCAAGCGATTCAGGTGAAAAGTGAACAAAGAGTTAATCCAAATGCGAAGGCTCCATTTCAGTAATAGCATAAATAAACCCCCACAGAAGGCTCCATTGCTAGCAGCAAACTCCACAGAGTCCGGATGAACCAGCAGGAAGAACAGAGGGCGGATAATCCTGTAAAATTACCCCAGTGGAAATGCTGATAAATTCCCAATTACGAGACCTGCTCTAAAATGAAAAAAAAATGCGAGATACAATACAATTACCAGTCAACACTTGCACATCTTTGTATTTAAGCCAGAAAAATACCACAGGTATTTCTTAATCCCTTGGATTTTGAATTAGTTACCCACTCTGGCGAAATCTAGATTATGAAAATAAGCACCAGAAATCAAATAAAAAAACAGACAATCTGCAACTGTAGTTACAAAGCAAATACCCACCCATGAAGTTCTATTTTCAGCAATACAATTTTCTATGCGTTTGTGGAAATACAGATGGCTGTATTAAAAAACAAACAAACAACAAAACAAAAAATAAACTAAAAAAAACCAACAAAACCTTTCGTTTACTGCATCTGTTTTGAATATACTTCTCATACTACACAAAGCAAAGCAGCACAGAATCAGGTTGGAGAAGATCTCCAAGATCATCGAGTCCAATCTAGGACTACAACCTAGTAGGTTTCATATGAATTTTTAATGTTTGTGGAAAAATTGCCAATAAAATACGTGTTCACTATAGATATCAAGATAGAGACAGGTGCATTAGGTATCTCCTTTTCTAAAGCCTTGTCTGATCCCAGGCTGATCGCTCTCCTTAAAATTCTGGAGGAGGAAAGGCTGTCCTATGAGCCCCAAGACGGACCGGGGGATGCGGGAACTGCCCACCGCCCGCTCGCCCGCACGATGGGTTCCACAGGGAGCCCAGGCGCTCATTCCCCTGCCCCAGACGAGGCAGCGACCGCTCTCGAGCCCCGCCTGGTCACGGACCGCCAGCCGAGCCGCGGCGATCCCAAGGCCGGCCCCGCCGCCCCCCGCCCCAATTCCCTCTGTTTATCCCTGCATGCG